>VWPU01004758.1:0-159095 GCA_013398955.1 Callaeas wilsoni | reverse complement strand
CTCCCCCGCCGCCGCCGCCGCCCACGCCGGCCGCCCCCTGCGGCTTCAGCTCCTCCCTCTGCTTCAGCGCCGCCGCTGCCGAGCCGCAGCCGCCCGCGGCCGGCGGCCGGGTGGTGCAGAGCCAGTGGGAGATCAACAACGCCGCCTGCCAGCCGGAGGAAGAGGATGAGGAGGTGGTGGGGCCGCGGGACCGGCCGCCGGAGGAGCCCGACCTGGTGATCGAGGTGTCGGGCCGCCGCATTCGGGCGCACAAGTCGGTGCTGGCGGCCAAGAGTGACTATTTTCGTGCCCGCGCCTCACGGGACGTCCTGCGGGTGAAGGGGGTGAGCTACGGGGCGCTGCGGCTGCTCATCGACTACGTGTACACGGCCCGCATGGGCGAGGTGCGGCACGACAACCTGGCTGAGGTGGTGAGCGGCGCCCGCGTCCTCCAGATGCCCTGTGCCCTGCACTGTGCCGCCGAGGCCATGCGCGCCCAGCTCTGCCTCGGCAACTGCTACCAGCTCCTCTGCCTGGCCAAGAAGCAGCGGCTGGCGGAGCTGCGGGAGGCTGCCTATCGCTTCATGAGCGACCATTACCTGGAGGTGCTGCGGGAGCCCAGCGTGTACGGCCGCCTCAGTGGCACTGAGCGGGACCTCATCCTGCAGCGGCGCATGGATGCCGGCCGGCCCTGCTTGCTGGTGGCCGAGGTCAGCGACGCCTTCGAGCGGCCGGGTGGTGGCAGCCGGCCACAGAGCCGCGAGAGCAGTCGGCCGCAGAGTCCCTCCTCCGTCGTGTCGCTGGAGGAGAGTGGCTCCCTCATTCACTGCTACCAGGAGGCCAGCGGCGAGTGGAGGGTGCTGACACGCCTGCCCGAGGAGGCCAATGCCAAGGGCTGCGCCATGTGTGTCCTCCACAACTACCTCTTCCTAGCAGGGGGCATTGTGACAGGGCCGGCGGGCAGCGAACCCAGGGCCCGCCTTTCCGACAAGGTCTTCTGCTACAACCCCCTGACTGACACCTGGAGCCAGGTGCGGCCGCTGGCTCAGCCCCGCTCGCAGCTCAAGCTGCTGGCCCTGGACGGTTACCTCTATGCTGTGGGGGGCGAGTGCCTCTTCACTGTGGAGAGGTATGACCCGCGGGCCGACCGCTGGAGCCCTGTGGCACCTCTGCCCAAGGGTGCCTTCGCTGTGGCACACGAGGCCACCACTTGCAACGGGGAGATCTATGTGTCAGGAGGCTCCCTGTTCTACCGCCTGCTCAAATACGACCCCAAGCGTGACGAGTGGCAGGAGTGCCCTTACAACAGCAGCCGCCGGCGTTCTGCTGACATGGTGGCCTTCAAGAGCTTCATCTACCGCTTTGATGTGAGCAGCGGCCGTGGTGGGGAGCAGGGCCCCGGCGGCGGGACTAGCGGTGGTGTTGAAGTTTTCCGATACAACACAGTGGCCAAGTGCTGGAGCCAGTGCGCCAGCCTGCGGCCCAGCGGTAGCCCCATCCAGCCCTTCCGCTGTGCCCCCTTGGGCAACACCATTTACTGCGTCAACCGGACCGGCACCCTTCGCTTCAGCCTGGCCCAGGACGGTGAGGTGGAAGCAGATGGGGGGCTCAAGGGCACCTTTGACAGGGAGCTTCTCAAAGCTCCCGTGGATGTCAAGGGTGTCCTCCTACCCTTCGTGCTTACCTTGCCTGAGAGGCTGGACAAAACAGGGGACCAGGAGGACTCCCTCCCGCTGTAAGGTGGCCAGCCTGGCTCTGGCTTTCTGAGGGGGGAGCTGGGTTCCAGATCTCATCTACAGAGGGGACCCTCTCTGTTGTGTCTGCAGAGAAAAGGGACTTCCCCTTTCCTCCTCTCTGCTCTCAAGATGTTGAGCTGGTTGTAACTCAGTTGTAACTCTTCTCATATTTGCTGTGCTTTGTGTGAAAAGCCGAGCACACAAAAGTAAAAGCTGCTATAAAGGATAATCTCTGGATTATGTTTGTGCCAATCCCAAATCGGAGAAAAACATTTTTACACCTGGATTTCTAAAATATTCTCGACAACAGTGTCATAATGGGACGTTAGTGTTGGTTGTGTGTTTACACGTAGTTGCAATCTGGGCTGGAGCCTTTTCTGTCATTTGTGGTTTTCTCCCTCTGGGATGATACTGAGGGATAAACACTGCTGGCAACATAGTTTAGCTGCATTTATTTTTATGTTAAACCAACTATTTCCTGTGTTTAAAAAGTATAGGAAGAACATCTTCATCGCAGCCTTTCATTTCTGGTGCAATAGATGGTTTAAGGATTCTGTGGCACTGTATTAGTCCCAGGAATTTCAACCACAGATCATTTAACAGATACCAAACTTAATGTTTTAAGTAACACAAATGTGTGCCACATGTTTTACTTGGAATGCAAAGAAAAAGAAAAAAAGGAGAAAGTCAAGTTACCTTTTTAAAATGTGGCATTTTATGGTAGATATGAAATGTTCGTATGTTCTTTATTTGAAAAAGGCAATGGTTTCTGTATGAAGAGACATTGTTTTACTTTTTTTGATCAAAGATTTTAAATTAAAACAAAAATGAACTGAAGCTGTTCAGACTGCAACCGATTGACATGACCATGTATACCACTAGAGTTGGAGAAAAACTTTGTACTTCATATGCTCTTTAATTAACTGCAGGTCAAGGAAGGTTAACCTAAACCAACCTGTGGCAAAAGGCCTTTCCCACTTATTTCAAGACCATCAAAAAGGGACATGGAAAATAGCAATGTGCTACACATGTCAATTATATTGTGCACTGGCATGATGTTACTTCCCTATGTTTTGATTGAGAGACTGCTTTATTTATTTTGAACCAATGATTGCTGTAATCAATAAGTCTTTGTTAATTGCAGTACATGCTGATGGCATATGCTGTCATTGTTATTCTAAACTGCTCAAGAGTGCTGTTTGTGGGGCAGCATCCAAGTGAGGCAAAACCATACAAAACTTCCTGCCTGTGGAAAGTTGGAGCATACTTTTTGTCATGTTACTCAGAACTGGAATATGTAAAATGTCTACACAGACAGACTATATTGAAAAGGGCACATGCATTTATTTTTTACATTTTATATTTGAAAAAAATCAATAGGCAAGGCAAATGTTTTAGCTTTATGTTAAATCACTGAGAAACCTTTTCTGAAAAAAAGAACCTGTGTTTTTGCTGGTACATTGCTGTATATTCAGCATGGAACTCGCATGGACTGTGGAACAGAATTGTTTATACTCAAAGCTCTAGTATAGATTCATATTTTAGAAAGACATAGGGACCTTGCATCAAAAAGTGCAGATCTTTTTATGTTTTATTAAGATGTTTTTGTTAAACAGGACTTTAGCATTCTTACACATAATTGCTAGTTCCAAAGGAAGGCAGCAGGCTCTGTCCTATGAGACACCATCTTTACAAAAGAGAATAGTGAACTTCATAGATACTTCTTTCCTTCACTTTAATGTTTGGGTCTTTTTCCTCTTCTCGTTGTTGCACAGGGTTTTAATGCAGCTGATCTGGTTAGTCATTCTATAGAAAACAGTGGTCCAGTCCTAGAAGTTCTTAGCCAAGTGAGCCTGTTCCCTAGTGAGCTAATTAAAGCATCAGCCAGGCAGGAGCTGTAGGCCTGCAGAGTGTAACATTTATCTTCGCCTCAGTACAGGTTGGTGCAGTGGAATTTAACATCCTTCACAGAATATTTGATTTAATTCTCAGATGAAAATCCTTGGAAATGTTAACTCTAAATTAAATTACAGCATTGTAGCTTGAGCAGGAAAGAAAAATTACATGTTTGCTTTCAGCATAATTTTTATGTTAACTGTAGAAAGTATTTCAAGCTGTGTAGTGCAACTCTTAGGTGCATACTTAAACTAGACACGAAAGTGCTAGGCCAGATTTTGAAACAGTAGCATCACCAGGAACACACACAAGTAAAAGTCTGTTTTATCTTGCAATATAACAGTATTTCATAGTTCAAAGACTTACGTAGTATAGTTCTTATACTACAGTGTAGTGGGGTATCAGGCCAGGTTTTACGTTCCTGTTAATTAAGCATTAATTAAGCGCTTTTGTTCTGCTAATGCATGAAAATGCTTTTAAATGGGTTTTGGGAAGTTTCCATTATTTAAAATGTAAAAGTAATCCACAGACTTGGGATAGAATGAACCATATCCTTTCTGCCAATATTTATTGCTGTACACTATGAAGAAATAGATTTGGAGGTAAGTTCTACAGTAATACGTGTTCAACAAACCTGCAGTGGTTTGTGTTTTGCTAGCTCCTATTTTTTAAAAAGGTTGAATCAAGCGCTTACCTGCTTTCACTGTTTACACAGTGTCAGTGGGGAGAGTCTGGGCCTCATTAGTAGCTGTCTATCAAACCTGTTTCCTTTGTACACTCTGCATAGTCACAGCCTGATGATTAACAACAGAGGCATGTTTCTAGCCAGATTTCCTGTTCTGTGGCCTCTGTTTCCTCCCTGGTAGGCCTGAGGCAGGTTTGCTGAGATTTGTTTTCCCTCCCATTTATATTTTCACAAAGAAATCCCCCCCCCCAACAGTTTTACTTAAACCTAGCAACAACTGTCTCTTTGACATGTGGAACTGCTGAGCAGTTCCCCTCCACCCATTTGGAACTGCTCAGAGCAGTTCCACACTTACCTACCAAGTGGGATATTCAGAAGCCACTGATGTAATAGGGTTTAATTTAGGTACAAACCAAAGGGCCAGGCCACCCTCAAGTTGTATTTGCATATGTTTTGCTTTTAAAGCAGCCATTTTATCTAGAGTAGCCTGAAGTCTACCATATTTGCATGGGAACATGGAGATCTGTGTGTGCTTTCTTAGCCTGCAGGCATTCAGTCCACATCTCCCACCTTCTGGTTGTCAGTGGACTAAAGGACCTCTTGGAGCTAGTTCCTGATCTCTAAATATTTATGCATTTTGCATTGTATGTTAATTGGCTAAAAGAGTCACAAATCATCAAGGTAGTTATCCTCACTGAGTGATCTGAGACTAGCTAGAGAGACATAGTCTGCCCTGCTGTCTTTCTTCCCCCGAATCTTACAGTCTTCCCATTTTAATGGGACACACAGGAGATAGTTGCCCTAATTTTTCAGGGAGTAATTTTTCCTCCCTAGGCTACTCCTATTTTCAAGGTTGTCTGTTAGAGAATTTAGGCTTGAATTCCCCTAAGCTGAGTAAGGAGTGAACTGGAGCCTTGCACTTCATGTGTGTGTGTTCTGAAATCTCGATGGCTGTTCAGGAGAATTACGTTGGGATCACCTCCTGTGACTCTTTCTCAGGGGTGAGCTTCATGCAAATCTTCCAAAAGCACACATAGGCTCCTGTACATTGAGTTCTGAGTAGATTCCAGGCCCTACCTCCTGGATAGGTAATTCAGCATAGATTTAGTAGAAGTCGCTACAATCAGGCAAGTTTCCTTTGGAAAGCTTTTCCAAATACAGGCTCTGTATTTTGGGTTACCAGTCTGAGGTGAGCTACTCTATGCACTGTACTGGGAGGCCAAACAGGTAATTTGGATTCTTAGTAAAGAGGCACTGCAGTACCTAACAATGAAATGCCTAAAGCCTTCATTGAGTCTAAAACTAAGTCCTGACTTCAATAAAGAAATGCTAATAACAGATGAAACTTTACTGTTTCTATCTATTAACTGGTTCTGTAAAATAGAAATCTTAATTGCAGCAAAAGTATGTGTACAAATTCTGTTTACACTTGAAACTAAGTCAAAAAAATAATTGGCAAAAGAATAACCCTGTTTGATCAAAACTGGCACTGTTAAGCAACATGGGGAAAATGTTAGTTATACCCTAGTAATGACTAAAATTGTGCAGTTGCTGATGTAAATTCTGTCCACAGAAAATTTCTCTGTAAATAAATACCTGGTAAAATTTAAAGTGATAAAAGAATAAATGACTCACATGAAAGCCATACCTCTCCTGTGCTGTTTGATTGGCTCTCAGAGTGCTGTATCCCAATTACCACTATTCATGAATGGCTGCTTTTCCTGATTTACGTCATGTATTCCATTGACTGCTGCATAGATGTGTTAACCTTCATTATCACAAAGCTTAACAGTGGTGCTGGTGCTTTGTATCTGGACTGATATGTAGTGTTTTCTGCTTGAATCCTATCTTTGGGACAGAATCCTATCTTTGAGATTTTTTTTCCCAGTAGCATTGCTTCTGGGAAACTTAAGAAACCAGAAGAAGGGGAAATGGTGGTACTGTTGAGCAGTCATAGTAAAAAGCTTTTTATTAATTTTTCTTTTTTTTCTGCTGTTATTTCGCACATCAGGTTGGCGCTAGTTTAACTGAAGAGTTCTGTTTGGCTGTTACCAGTATGAGTCCGAGTACTATTGTAGCAAAGTGTATTTTTACCTATTTGCTGCCTCAGCTCCTACTCTGAGATAATGTAGTGCAAGTGTGTAATAGTTCCATGCATTTACTAGGTTACTGGAACTATTCTGACTTTATATTACTGCTGCTAAAAGCAAAGATTGACACACAAACTCAGTAAAATTGTGTGCTCAGAAAATGTAATCACACACTTTTAATTTGTTTTGGCCTACTGAATGCTGAGAACTGCTGGAATGAACCCACTGGTATTAGAAGTCAGCAGGAGTGCTGGTTTTGGCTGGGGTCGAGTTAATTTTCTTCACAGTAGCTGGTATGGGGCTGTGTTTTGGATTTGTGCTGAAAACAGTGCTGATAATAGAGATGTTTTTGTTGTTGCTGAGCAGTGCTCACACAGAGCCAAAGCCTTTCCTGCTCCTCACCCCACCCTACCAGCAAGGAGGCTGGTGGTGCACGAGGGCTTTTGAGGGGACACATCTGGGACAGCTGACCCCAACTGACCACAGGGATATTGCAGACCATTTGTCATGCTCAGTGTATAAAGTTGGGGGAAGAAGAAGGAAGGGAGGACATTTGGAGTGATGGTGTTTGTCTTCCTAAGTCATCTCTATGTGTGCTGGAGCACTGCTTTCCTGGGGATGGCTGAACACCTGCCTGCCCATGGGAAGCAGTGTATGAATTCCTTGTTCTGCTTTGCTTGCAGGTGCAGCTTTTGCTTTGAATATTAAACCATCTTTATTTCAACGCATGAGTTTTCTCATTTTCCCTCTTCTGATTCTCTCCGCCCAAATCACTGGGAGGAGTGAGTGAGTGGCTGTGTGGGGCTGAGCTGCTGGCTGGGGTTAAACTGCAACAGCAGGCTATTTTGGAGACTCTTAACTTCCATGAATTACTCAAAGGAAAGAAATGAAAGTGAGGGATAGGAGGGAAGAGATGAATTCGGAGTCAAAAGTACCTACTGTATATCTGGTTGAAACAAACAGCAGAGAAGGGAAACCACAGTTGGTACTTGAGACAGTGATGACTATAGGGCCAGGTTTTTTCAAATATTTTTTAAACAGGCTAGGTTTTTACCAGTTATATTGATAGTCTTGCCATTTTGCACCTGCAATGCTTCTCAAACCATCACAGTGTTTAATAAGCTACCTTTTGCAGGAATCTCTTGCTTTGCTTTTAAGTCTTAGTGGATAAACCCTGGACAAATTTGTGAAATCACGAAATAACAATGTCGATGCTGCCACTATCAACAAATTAATGCAAATTCTTTAGACACTGTTCACAGTTCAGGTGAATTGTATGTGTAACTGATGTATTAGTAGTTTCATTTTTGAAGCATATATGGGTAAAGCTTTTTATGTACTCCCAATTTATGTTGTAATGAAATAAATACTTTAAAAAAAGCTTATGCTCCTCGTTAGGGATTTCTGGGTAATTGTTTTTTCTTTGTTATCCATTCAATCAGTAAATTGTATTATACTTTTTCTTATAAAGGAAAGACAAAATTATACAAATTATCACACAGGTAAATATTTAGGAAATGTTTCTAAGGCTAAGCAAAAAAAGGAATATTTTCATTTCACAGCTGTGTGTTTGGAACTTGAAATATTCTGCAGTGAAAGCATTTTCCTAAGTGCAGATTAGCATATGTTTCAGTTAACTTTTATTTTATTTTTTTATGTTGTCAGTATGTTAAAGTGCATTATTCATTTATTAAAGAAGTTACATGTAGGTTTTTCCAGGATACTCTCCTGTATTATGTCACACATGTCTGATTTTTGGCTGGAGTAGATTTACAGCAGCATAAGTAAAAGCAGAATCAAACACAATTTAAATTCCCTACTTTATCTCCTACTTATTTCCTTGTCAGATATTTTGCTTGACATGAGGTCTTATGACCTGTTTGAAAACTCCAATATTCATAGATCACGTGGGATTGGACTTCCTGTAATTTCTTTTATTTCCTTATCTGTTGAAAAATGCAAGCTTTCTTACATTTTCTTAAGAAGGACCAAATTCTGCTGCTGATTAAACCAGGGTAAATCTGGAATAGCTCAACCAAACAGATTACCAGAATTTTTTTTCCATTCAGCCCCAAAGTTTGAGTCTATTACAAAATCCCTGGGGACCTCCTTTGGAAAACAAAAAGAAAAGCTCTCAAATAGTAAGACTCAAGCAGTCAGTCACTTGAATGTGTTTTGGTTGGTTTTTTTTCCTCACTAGAATATAAATTTGTTAAATCTGTAATTTTTCTGTGTGTTGTGAACTACACATTGGGAAGTTCAGTAGCAATGAAGTTTTATCTCAAGTGTATACTCCTGCTTGATTCACTGAACATTTTGTACCTGTATCTCTCAGGATGTTTAGGCTCCACACTCAAGCTTCAAGTGTAGTCTGGTAAATTTTGTGGCTGGATCCAGTAACCTGTCCCATAATTAATTTTCCAGTTCCAAAATGCTAAACTCAACAATTGTAGCACAAAGGATTCGGATTTCAAAGACGTCTCAATCTGGGCACACAAAATCCCCTGTTGTTATCTGTTTCCAGGTATAATGCATCACTTGTGTCCACGTATTCAAAATTCACATAAGTTTTCATATAAAAACGTCTGCAAGCAGGTAGTGTTGACCTGTATTCCCCCTAAAGGCAGAGGAATCTTGCTGGAAAGACAAATCTTCAGTTGCTAGACTCTGCAAACAGGGAAGGCCCATATAGCTGTGAACTCCCATGTCATACTGAGTAATTATCAAGTGAACAAAACAACAGCATCATCAACGATGAGTTTACAGCCTATGGACAGATGTACCCATCATGGGTGGGGACAAAAGAAACTCAAATCAGTAGCTATTAATGCTGGGACTATGCCTAGAAACAAACCCCATTCCTGTTTCAGGATGGCATTGTCTAGGCAGCTGTCAACAGAAGAAAGAAGTCCTAGGTTAAATAACAGCATGTGGCTAAAAGTAGGTTGGGAAGCAATAAACGTGGCAGTACCTGCAGGCTTCTTAAAATGAGCGTGAAGAGGATCTGTGTCTCATAAATCCCAACCGGAGCAGCTGCTGGTGAGCAAGGCAGAGGGAGGGGAGCACAGCTGTGCCTGACAGCAGTGACACCTGCCTGGCAGGTCACTGTGGCAGTGAGCAGTGACAAGAAGGAGTTGAATGAGCATCCTCTGAATGACACCTGTCCTGACGTGGAGTCCTTGGCAAGGAGAGAGGAAACAATACACGCCTGGCGGTCTTGTGCCAGGCCCTTCATTGCTGTGCTCTCTCCCTGTGCTGGCAGTGCCAGTTCTCAAATTCCCTGCTGAGCAGCTTATACATGGAGTCTTGAAGGTGATGACTTTTTCTCAGTCACTTGAATTTCTTTTTTTCCCTGTTTTTTTTTCTCTTTTTTTTTTTCTTATGCAGTCTTCTCTTTTTTTACCTCTCCCATCATCTTTTTTTTTTTCCTTTAGAGGTTGTATGTATTTGTCTCTCTACTCAAACATTTCAATAGGTAACACGGAATCTGTGAATTTGGAAAAATTACCTATTGGAAATCATTGAACTCCTTTCCTCAGGAGGCAAACTTTCCTTCCATAGCCTGATAATTTTTTCCTTTAATACAGCCCTAAATTTTTAGATGAAATGTGGAAGACAATCTATCTGCTTTTTGGCAAAATGGAACCATGAGCTGTTCACTTCCTAAGGAAATAGAGGAAGTTGTGAGCAATTAAATTAGTCATAATGCAGACTTAAGGCAAGAGTTCTGCACCTTTTTTTAAGCTTACCTGAGCTTTTAGTCACCACAGAACTGCAGCTACAGGAAAAAGTACCTGCAGGATTAAAATATTGACCAACTAGGAGGCCTTTGAGGAATAAAGTAAGCGCACAAACTGCTGCAGAATAAAGTTAATTCCCACACCATTTAGAAACCATTATCTCAGTGATCCAGGACTGATTTACTGACAACTTGTTAGTGCATTACAGGTGAAGGTGGTTCTTTTTTCCTGTGTCATCATGATCTCCTTCTCCATGTCTCATCCTATTCTGTTCCCTGGCCTGCTTATTTGCAATTCTTTGCAAGTGTGAAAAATCGTTGCAGAGTTTGACAGTAAAAAATTTGTAGGAATTTTTACCCATTCTGCAGAGGTAAACATATCTCTCATCTGAAATGATGGATTATTTGTCTCTCCCATATTTTACTAATTAAAGAAAAACATAGAATCTTTCTTAGAACTAGAGAAATAAAAGCTGAGATTAAAAATAACTTTAGGGAACGCAAATAAGGAAAATACAGTTTTTCCATCATTGGCAGTCTCTTCTTAGATCATAATGAAGTCCTAGACAGGCAGAGAGTCTTCTTAAAAATACATTTTCAACTATTAGGAAAACGCAAAATCATGCAGGTCCATGAGAGAGTTCCTGGTTTGGGAGTAGCATGGTGCAGGAACTTCATGGGCTAATTAAGAGAAGATGAACCTCTTTCCTTTATGTTCTCACTGTAGTTCTGTGCTCCCGTGTATCTACTGAAAGCAATTGCAGATTCTGACTGTGTGATTCAGTAACATACCTTGGAGGTGCAGTACTCTATCACCTTCTTCTAAAGCAAATGAAGTATTTCAAAATACTTACTGAAAGAAAAATTGAAAGAAACCCCTTCATTGATCATCAGCTTCTTTCTTATCTCCTCCTTAAGTGCTTCTTCAATTAATCCGGTGTTATTTAAATGTAGATCTGTCTGTGTCCAAGTCTGGTTTGCCTTCCACAGCGGTGGAGTATAAAGGTACGATGTTAGTGCATATGTAATGTTTGACAAGCCTGGTCTGTAAAAAGCCCATGCTGGCTCTTATTCAGCTGGCTGACACACTGATGGGAAAGAGTGCAGCCTGTCATTTAACTCATCATGCCTGCTGTCATTGCTACATCAGACTTTTCCAGCAGGTTGTTGTTGTACAGGCCTGTGTCAGAATACCTATCACTACATATGCGTGTAACACGTTTTTATCCCAGTCTTGCAAGGGGCATTGTGCTTCTGGGCAAGAAGAGGAAGTTTCTGCTCACCTCATACTCTTGTAAGCAACAACTGGAAGGCCATGGGGAACAGAAATTGTTCTGGCTCCCACTGCTTTCCTGACCAGACTGCCTGGCTCAGTGCCTGCAGAAAGGAGCAAAGCTGTATATTCCCTCTCCCGAAAGAAAACTAGAGGAGCACAGCAGCTCAGTTGTTACTCCTTTGTAGGTCTCCGGGGAGAGCACACTTCCAAGCTTCCTCTTACTCAAATTACAGGGTTGCCCTTCATTCCCAAGAGCCAAGAAAAAAGCTCAGCTTACATGTGGTAAAAAAGAACTTGTAAAAGTTATTTTTGAAGGGGCAGTGAAAAAATCAGTATTTGCAGTGGCTAGCCTTGATGTTGCTACTGTATTTGAAACAGCTGGAGTGTAGGTCCCCTCCTCAGACCCAGGGCTTCCTCCTGTGCAGTTTAAATGTGAAGGGATTCAGGCAATAGGTTCACTTTCTTTGAACTTCCCCTGCTCTCTGAGGGCACTAAAAAAGGCAAAGCAGCAAGTGGAGTGACTGCAGCAGTTCATCTTCCACAGTGCTGCACAGGGATTCTGCGCTGCTGTGCTGTGGCGGATGGCAGCAGGTAGGGAGAGAACACGGGAGCAAAAAGGGGCTTGAGTGAAGCATTCTTAGCAAGAAGAAATCACAGGTGCAGATTACCTGGGAAACAGTTCCCTGTTGATGTTTTTTTGACTCTTGCATATGCTTGCACGTAGTGACAGATAATTGTATGGGCAATCATTGAACAGTGGAATTATGATTAGTTCCTGCTGCTCTTGCATTAGGAAGTAGAGACATCAAGAAGACCTAGTTTTATTTCTAGTTCTGCCATAAAATTCCATTTATTACTGGGGAAAATCTGTTAAAGCTTCGGTTCTCTGCAAAGAGAAAAGTGGGGGTGGAGAGGGAGAGAAAAGTGATTCAACCCATTAGGTATTGGAAATAAGGGGGTTTTTTTAATCAGTAAAGGACTTTGAGAATATTGGCTAATACTGTGGAGTGCATTTTACTGTTTCAACATTTTACTGTATTTGCTCCTTGTGAACAGAATATTTTCTTCCTGTGGAGCTGACCAGAATAAAAAAGGAGTGAAACTGTTCCTACTTTTGTCCCTGTTTGTGGCCTTTTGCAGCATCATTCTTGGCTCTGAAAAGGCAGTGGGATGCCTGCCTTTCTGTAGATGCACAGATGTCTTCAGTGGAGGAACCAGGTGAGTAAATACAAGGACAGTTTGGAGATGGTAATACCTCTACTGTGCCTCCACCTTCATCTCTTGCCCCTGTATTTTATATCAGGAAGGACAGTAGTCTTGAGAGAAGTGTGATGAAAAGGTGGTGTTCTTCCTCACAGTCTCTTTTGAGAGACTTCATCTGAAATGATGTTCAGTGCCTTGCCATCTGCATGTAATTAAGGTTACGAATCAATTTTCAACTTTTTAACTTCAATTTTTTAAGGTTTTGGTTGTGATTATGTTTTTATGTTTTTATCCTAACTCTCAAAAGTTACATCAAAAGTACTGAACAGGTCATTAGAGTCCTTTGCGTGAATTAAAACAGATAGGACCTCCCTTTTTTTCTCTTCCGAATGAAATCCTGAAAGACTAAAATCTCATTACAGTGTCGAAGTGTTTATTTTTGTAAACTTCAGAGAATTTAGAATTCTGTCAGAAAAGCAAAAAAAAAAACAAAAAAAGAAAAAAAAAAGGAAGAAATGTAATAAAGTTAAATCCCTGATATAAGGGGCAAAAAGAGCCAGCCAAACACATTCCCTGGAAAGGGTTGCATTTTCATTAGATTTCAAAGGTCTTGTCAAGGGCTGCAAATCTGGATACGTGAAGTCAAGAGAACAATGCTGATCTGTGCTTCCTAAAAACTGCTTCTGGGACACCTCTGCCAGTCTCTTTCCATGTGCAGTTGTAAGGATCTAAGGTTGTAAGGATATCTAAAATGCACTAGCCATCCCTGTGTAAAGACATTTTAAATATTTTTGGTGGTGTAGTTCACTGAATGGTCAATTCTTGCCTCTGTCAGCCACTGGTGATTGCCACAACACCTCTGGTTTAAAATTTCTAAACCAAGTATGGAGAAGCACTCAGCAGTTCTTTTGGCAGTGTGGTAACTCTGTCTTCATCCAAACTAGCTAGCAGGAGAGCTTTGCTCCATTTCAAGGGCACAACCTGCTTATGGAAAGAGCTGCTTTCAGCAGTCCTTCTGCATATAGCTTCCTCTTCCTTTCAAAACTGGAGACTCGGATGTCTCTATGCTGGAAATACTTTACAGATACTGGGGTTTAGTACACAGGGCAAATGGTTTCTTCTGGGTGCTCGAGCATCCTGTGTAGCCTCCAGCATTCACCACTGCAAGGCGTTTGAGAAGAGGGAAAACTCGCAAAGAGGTGCTACAGAAAGAATACTTATTAACAGTTTCCCCTCATATCCCTTCTGCAATTTTCTCCTGAGTAGCTGTCCTACATTTGAATTAAAGCCAAATGTATCTATGTTTAGCTGGGTTCTTGTCATAGTAAAGACAGCATTTTCCTGTAGGCAGGATGAGGCTTCTGGGGACGTGGAGCACAGCCTGTTGATCCAAGCTGGCATTTGTGGGTATGACTTACTTTAGACTGATTACAGTTTCAGCAGAAACCTCACTTGGGAAACCACACAGTGTGCAGGTAATTGGAAACAGAACCTGGCACAAGCATCTTTTAAAGTTTAGCACTGGCCTTTGAATTTGTAAATAGAAAAGGCCTGTGACTCTGCAGTAAAAAAGATGGCTGCCCTAGTAAATTGCAAGACGGAAACAGAGACATTATTGTTTTCTCTCTCCCCATATAGCTTGCTTTTTGTTTCTCTCTTTGATCTAAGAAAACTCTAGGACAGCTCCTTTAATTAAGGTGCAGTAGAAAAGCTTCGTCTGCAAGGCAGTGTTTGTGTTGATGCCCACAGCTAAGCTTACGGGCTTTGTTTTTTCCTCCACCTTTTTATTCTATTTAGAAAAGCAAGACACTTTTCATGTGACCTTCTTTAAGCTTATAATATCCCCTGTTTTAAAGGATGCCTGCCACCACTTCCAAGAGTTTGTATCTAGGCAGATGACTTTCTTTCTGGTTTTTGCACTTTTCTTTCTGTTTTATTCACTGGTGGGTTTATTAGCACAGCACTCATGGTAATAGCTTACATAATTCTATATAGGAAACATAATTTTTACTTCCTTGTCTGTTGTTAAGTAACTGGGATTTCAGTAATTTCCTTAGCCTTTGTGTTACTTCTCCGTCTTTCACTGTTCTTCTCTTTTCTGCTCATGCTCAACTCCTTTTACTACTCCTTAAAATGCCAGATGTGATCACAGTTGTGATCAGCTGTATTTTCAGAAGAGGCTATATCAAATGATTTTTCGCTAGTCACATGGACACCTTTCAGCTAAAGAAAAGATTATCTGATTCACCTTGAAAAATACGACTTTTCAAAATCATCTAATCATCTGTGGCTAAACTCCCACTCATTCAGCATCTCCTAGGTGACAGTGACTGCACATACTCCGCGATAAAATAAAATATCCCATGGTTACAATCACTAGTTGAATTATGATGATGATAGCGGGATTTGGTATCTAGCCCAAAAAGCTGCAAGAGAGCACTGGGATTGTGAATAATGTGTTTTGTAAAGCAGTTCAAAGATCTGTGTAAGACAGAATTTGGAGTATTAGTGGCAGTATTTTAAGTTAGGTTGTCTATCTGACCATTACAAGCATCAGTGGAACAGAACTGGGAAAAAGAGGGGGAAAAATCAGTCAAAAATATCTCAGGATAAGGAAACAGTATTTTGAGTCTTTTGATGAATGTTCCTTTGTTAAAAAATCAAATATTTCCAGAAATTTCTTACTCTGGGATGTTAAGATCCAGTTATTGTTACAGAGATGCCTCTGCCCAAATTAAGGTACAAAAGAGACTATATGCTGAAAGTCAATAGTACGGCTTTTACTTAACAGTATATGTGAGGGAGGGAGAAAGAGAGAGAAAAATAGGAAAGGGGTGGGGGGAAGAAGGAGTGTCAGAGAGACAGGTTAAGTAGAAAGCTCACCACTCTGGATCCTGACAGCATCCTTTTGATCCTCTTCTGGTCTTGATTGTGATGGTCCCACAAAACACAAGAGTTCAGTGGATTAATATATATTCAGGCTAGTTGGGAACATCCAGGTACCTCCTTTGGCAGGGAAGTTTTGCACCTTCTCTTGCCATAGGCTCTGGACAGGTTGCATCACTTTACATCACGTGCAGTCCTCTGGTGCAAGGCCTCAGAATGAGTCTGGGCTGCTTGGGGGTCTTTGATGATTTATGATCCCTCCTCAGCTCCTTCTCACGTGAATGTCCTGTGGATGTGGCCTTCCTGGGGTGGAAGGGTTTTACGACTGAGCCAGTTTGTGTAAGGGAGGGTGGGTGTTCCCTCTGACCGGAGGTAACACTACACACCCAAAAATTCTCCTCCTCCCACCCTGACCTGGGGAAAGTGTGTGCAAACCTGGCCTCAGCAAATGAGTCTGTGGGCTATGGCCTCCCCCATCCCGAACCTAGCCAGAGATGATTTTCAGGACACCTGCTGGGTTTGGCTTTCCTTGGGGATACATTCTTCTCCTTAGACACAGGATAACTGGACAATAGTACCACCCTTATCTCAAGTTCCTTTTAGGTGGCTTAACTCACAGTCCAGTTCCAGCCAGGAGGCATATTCAGGGAAGGGTGGGCTTAGGTGGTCACAGCTTCTTTATACAATTTTGCCATGATGGGCAAAGTCCTTTAAAAAAAATGTTTAAGCCATTAACCATAACATTTCAACCTCTCACATGGGAGAAAACAGAACTATTGCCTTACTGCTAGTAGGTGGCATATAAATCTAAATGAAGCAGGTGATAGTAAAGCAAAAGACAGATGAAATTTGCATAAACATGCAAACTGGTGGGTTGGATGACAAATAATGAGCTGATAGTGGCAGTGCAGAGGCGCTAGGACAGGCAGGGGGATAATGATCGCTCACAGCAGATGAGACGTGACAGGAGCATAAGCATCGAGGGAAGATAAGAACTGTGCTCTGACACAAGGCCTGTTCCCACACCCAGCCTGCAGTTTCCTTCACTAGCATTGCTAACTGCTGCTCTGCTAAATTCTACTTGGCATAAACAAAGTAGAGGCTTGAGAGTGAGGGATGAAAGGTTTATAGTCAGAGAGATGTGCTCAGCTCCTGTTCAAATACCTCCCCTGGGTCACATATTTGGCTTGCTGTTACCTATTGCACCTCCTTAAAACAAGAAGACACACTGCAGTTTCAGATCAGAACATGGAGGAAAACCTGACATGCTTAAAAAAATGAAAGTACTTTGGTTTTCACCTTTTGAAGATTTGAAAGAGCTTGTAATTTTGGATGTTTGGGCAAAACAGCATTGAGCATTATCCATTGCAAGGTTAATACAAATTTAAAAACACTGATGGAGTAACATTCAGTCAGTTAGAAATTATGTGGGAGGAGGGCATCAAACCTGTCCTGTCTCTACCTCCAGTCTATCCAAAGTGCTTAAATGCAGAGCTGAAGAGGGTTGTCAGATAGCCCTGCTAGATCTGTCCAGCAGCCTGTGATGAGCAGGGAGAGGGGCTGGGAGCTGTGGTCTGCTCTTCTCTCTCTGCTTCCTCATGGATTCATTTAACTGCCTATCCTGGCTGTCCCCACCACAGCAGCAGCAGTGGGCAGGGGAGGCTGAGGGGAGCAGGCAGGGAGAGGGAGGAGGTTATAGAAGCAGAGGCATTGCCTGTGTGGGCTTATTCACCTGCACAGGAAAACAGGGACTCATGGTCCTTGTTACAGCTCTACATCCTATTTATAGGATGGAGGACATCTCTGGTGCCAGGCCTAATGGCTTCATACTGTTTTTACTCTCTGGGCTATATCTGAAGCAGATCAGCTTTTATAATCATGCCTAGAGCACCCAGTTCTGCAGAAGGCTGCAGATCTCTGCTGCATAGGGAACCCCTGACAGTCTTGATCCCTCCTCATCACCTCCATCTCTCCCACATTTCTTCATGGCAAATTTATGACCCTTATTTCAGCCCATAGTAGACAGTGGTGTTCTTCCTAGGAGAACTCTGATGCTTCCTATCCCTATGGCTTGGTAACTTGTCCAGACTCATGATTTATGCAGAGGCAACATGAACATCTGTGAAGCATTAGGGTCTTCACACATAAGTCAACCGATTGTGGGAATGGCCTGGTATAGATGGAGTGAGTTAGACTGGCAGAAAGTTTCTCTCTTTGTGTGATTGATTGTGATCAGTGGAAAAGGTAACACTGTAATTGAGGAGACAATTTTTCTTCCAGGGTAAGGTACAGTTCACTTAGGGAGGCTTTATGGCAGAGCTAACTAGGAAAGATGGTATGAACAAAACCTTAAAGTTTAAGTCACCAAAATGCTTGGATATGCCAGTACTCCAGGTTATTTTTAAACAATCCCAAAGGAGTCACTAATATCTAACTCCAATGTCGACTCTCTAAAATAGGCTATAGAGTTATTTCCCTCATACAGGCCATCAGCTGTTTCATTATTTCATATTTCATATGCAGCAGTTTGCTCAGAAAAGACTGAAGAAGGCATTTAGAAACACTTCTAGACTGCCGGTTGCATCAACAGGATGTGCTGATAAGAGTTCACATTTCCCTGGGCAGAGAAAAGGGATGAAACTGTTCTTCCCTCATACACATTAAAGACAATTGCCTCTGATACACAGGATTAATCTCTCTCCCTGCATTTTGGGCAGTTCCTGAAAGGAGGAACCTCCCGAAGGAGGTTCTGAGAGGTTTGTCTGAATGAGAGCTTGTTGGTGTGATAGGCCTAGTTGGTGGACTTGGAGATAATGTAAATGTGGAGCTGTATGACAGTGCTGTACGTTTTCAATTGTGCCCAGGGAGGCATTTGTGTTCCCAGGGCATGTGGACTCATTCTGTGATGCAGTGGAGATGAGTAACATTTGTGTGTGTGGAAAAAAAATCTGATGTTGATGAATTAGTTTCATGGAATCATTAAGATCGGAAAATACCCTTAAGAGCATCACAATGATTGATATATTTATGAGGGGGCACGTGAGCACAAAACTGGATTTGTCACAAGTCTTGTCTCTATTTGGAACAGAAGTACTCCGGTTCACTAGGATTTACCAGGCACATTCATACCTTGTATTTGCTGCCTAAAACGACTGTTTTCAATGTGATACTGCCTCTGTTTCTTTAAAATCTGTGGCAGTTGTTCTGCCATACAATTTCTTAATAGTGTTGTCACTAACTTATCTCCTAGTACCTTTTGTACTTTAAGAAGTCTAAAACCATGTTGTTCTAGACCCTTCAAACTGAAGAGAGTCTCATCCTCTTTTTATGACAGTGAGATGATGCTGAGAGATTTAGGGCATGAGAGATGGGATATAAAAATGTGCTGGACACTGCTTTTGGCTGCAGACAGATTCAGAGTCTGATCCCTCTCTCAGTTGTTTATGCAGCAGAGTTTTAATGCAAAAGGCTCAAGAGCCCCAGGATCAGGAATAAAAACCAACATGATTGATTTTTGCTCAGCTGTGGGCCACAATCACTGCAGGCAATGGTGTCTCTTGTCATCCCTCTGATCTAGAGTTTGCATTCCTCTCAGCAGAGAAGCCCAGTTGCTGCAGTGCATGTCTTGCTTAACAAGTGAAGTCAAAATGCAGCAGCAACACAGTGTGGTGTGCAGTATTCAGCTTATACTGAGCTTTTCTATGCTAGTTTTCCTTCAGCTGTAATTCCTACCAGCTTCTCCACTGACTGCTGTGAGTTCCTCTGGCATCCCACATTGGGTCAGTGGCGTGGCAAATTGCAGCCATTACTGGAAACTTGGTGCAGTGATTAGAGTGGCAGCTGTATCTTTTATTTTCTTACACAGCTCTCAGACCTCTCTGCTGCATCCTCTCAAGCAGCTCCTCTTGCTGCGTCGGGTTTGCGGTGATCAATACTGCTAATCTGCCAGGCTGGGCCCCTGCACACAGGATGCTTCCTCCTTGTTGACAGCTTGCCTAGGAGGGACTTTGTGCTGCAGACCTTGGGAAAAAATCAGAAAAAACCAGAAGAGATAAATGTTACCCTTCCTTCTTTGTCCATGTGTGAAAATGGGCATTTGGGATTCTGTCTCTGCTGCCACACAAAAGAGCCTTTCTCTTTGCCTATCCCCAGGCTGAGTTTCTTCAGTGGTCCCACTGTTCTTCTCTCTGGATACCATTCAAGGGACAAGTTGGAGTAACTAAATGTCCTCTGCTGTTCAGAGGGGTCATTACATCTTACATAAAATACACTATGTCTTTAAAAACTTAACCAATCCATCAAAGTCATTATTCTGAGGGGTTTTTCTGCATTTGAATAGCCTTACTAATGCTTAAAGAGTATTGTATACTACCCTACACATACATTATCTTTCTTCCTAAGTACGTATAAAATATCCTTGAACCTTAAGTAGAATAGCTGCTGTGTCAGCAGATGCTTGTGCTTAGCTTAACAGTTTGTGCTGGCATAGTCTTACTGCTGAAATGCTGTGTAGGTGAGACAATTGAGAACAGGTCTTTTTTTGCTGTAATTAGATCGAATTTCACCTGTGGGGTTAAGGGAGATCATTCTGCATGGAAACTAAGCATATGTCAGTGCCACATTGGTGCCTTATTTGCAGACAAGCACAGAAAGAGAAATACTTCAGGGAGAAAATCTCATTTAATGACTGGTAGGTATATTAAAAACGTGTATTTTCTTGAGGAGTTTGCTCCAACAGGTTAGAACTGAACATTAACTTTACCTTTTTTCTCTTTCAGAAGAAAAGAAGCTTTGAAAATGAGTAGGGAATTTCAAGAGAGTGTTGGAGAAGCTGACTGCAGTGCTGTCAAAGGCAGGTAGCACAAAGATGGCAAATAGTAAAACACAGAAGAACCAGAAGGTGCAGCAACAAGAGGATGTGAAGTCTCTCAACTAGGCAGTGTAGTATATCTGAAACTGTAACAAATGGTGTGAATATTTTGGTAGATGCAGATCTCACTTTTCCTAACTCAAGCTATGACTGAGCTATGCAGTTTTCGGGGAGACTGGCCTGAGACTGCTTTATGTTGTACATGACATTCCAGGTGGGCAGCAAGTAACTCATATGCCACATTTGGCTTTTCAGGTGCCCAGAGTGAGCGCAGGGTGTTGATCTGAACACGTTATTCCTCTGAAAGATTTTGTTCTGGTGGTCTCAGGGAAGAAAACTCAAAATTCAAAGCTATTCATCTCCTGGACTTAATGAAAGGCTGGTTTTCTTTCCATCCCATTCCCAGACTGTTAGGCAAGGTCATACTTGAAATAAGCTTTATGGGTTTTTTTTTTGTTTGGTTTTTTTTTTTTTGGTTGTTGTTGGTTGTTTTTGTTGTTGTTGTTTTTTTTTTGTTTGTTTTGTTTTGTTGGGGTTTTTTTGGTTTTTTTTTTGTTCTGGGTTCGTTTTTTTTAAATTTTTTTAATATTTTTTTTATTTTTTAATGCTGTATAGTCTATTTCATCTCTTCTTTCTGGACAAAGTCCTGGACACTATGTATTCCTGGTCTAGCCATTCGGCCTATGTCATGTTGCTCCCTGCCTTGTAGTAACAAATGTATCAGTTGCCTCCTGCTTCCTCCACAGATCTTACCTTCTGTGTCACCCACATGGAGGCTGAGTGTGTCTTTTCTCCCATATGCCATGGCTGGCAATAAAAATGAGCTCCATGAGAAGAAGGAGGAGTTTGCTCTTCAGAAGTGCTTTATCACACAAAGTGTCTCAGTATGCATCTTTTTCTGGGGATGAAGTCATGTGGATATTGCAAAAAGCAAGGGGCCTGCAGTGCAGCAAGAAGGCTGTGGGCTATTCCTAAGTGGAGTAAAAAGGCAAGGCATTCCCCTCATACCTTGAGCAAAAGTAATGAATGACACTAAATGCTTCTCTTGTGGATGTGAAATTAAATGTGAAATGGAGGTAGGGAGCAGCTGGCCAGGTGACGGAATCCCATCAAGTCCCTCAGGATGGTGTGGGAAAGCAAAGGATATTGGGTTACGATATGAATGTTATATACCAAAGAGAAATCTGCCATTTAGGTAAAAGTCTGAACAGGAGCATTATTTGTAAAATGAAGATTAATTGCATGGGTGAGACTGGATGAAATGTTGCACCTACTTTCAGGCATTGTCCTTGACTGGAAATGTGGACTCAGTGGAGAGAGTTCAGAGAGCAGCAACATGAGTTTTGGAAAGTGAAGAAAGTTTCAAAGTACTGGCTATGTTTGATTTAGAAAAGGAAACTCTGAGTGGGAAACATGAAAAGTCTTTCATTATGTTAAAGAGCACTGTTAATGATTAGTTGATCTCTTTGTTCATTTAGGAAATGCAGAAAGAAATCACATTAAATTTTGCTTACTCTCCAACTGGAAATATTCAGGCTGGATACTATGACAAATTTGTTAAGGTAGTAATATTCCTATTAATCTACCTAAAGTTGCACAACATCCTTTTTTTTATTAGTTTATTACGAAAAATCTCAATGCCTGTAATGTATTACTCTGTATTTTTAAGTTCTATAAGTGGTTTTAGGCCATACAGTACTATTGAGTAATTTCAGGATTAATTGAACAAAGATGCCATGTTTCTAACAATAACAATATATGCTTCTAATTATCTTGAGAGCACTATCTGAGAGCTTATGGGCTCGCCCACTCACATGTAATCTCGTGCTGAGCTTTGGAAAGAGCTCAGCAAGCTGTAGTCTAATAAAGCACAGGAGAAAAGTAACTTGGAGAATGAAAAATCCTCAAAGAGGATAACAAACGTGGAAAATGATTGATTGATTGATTCATGAAAAGGATGTGAGGAGAAAGAACAGTTGATGACGGCATGTGAGAAAGTGACCTTGGCACAACGAGGCATGCAGGTGACAAAGGAATATCTGACACAGAGCTGTACAAGAACCATGTGAAGGGAGGAGAGCGGGCAGACTTAAAACAGTGGCAGATGAAGCGTAGGAGGCAGCAAAGAAAATCTGCCACATACATGAGGATGAAGTAATAGATCTCCTTCCCTCTTCCTTATATTACTGGATGGGAGGAGAGTCTGTTTTGAAAGCGCTGTAAAGTAGAGAGATGCATTCTTCAGTGTGGACCTACTCTGCACAGCTCCTGAAGAAGGCTTAGCTGTCATCAGGAGCTAGTGGCTCTTCCAGGCCTGCCTGTTCAGAAGCACTTTCCTATTTCGGTCACCGCAAATATTCAGTGTTATCTGGACATCATGTTCCTTCTCCTGTGCCAGCCTATGTGTGAACACAGGCAAGTCTTGTCTCTTTTAGTTTCTTTGCTCCAGTTAAACCCTGAATTTACACTTTAATGATTCCATTCCTTCATTTGAATTTTGTCAGTTCTCTTATGATATGCTGTTCTCCTCTACTACAATTACAGACTTCCAAGATGGTTGGTGACCCTGCCGTAATATGCACAAGCTGCTTCACCTGCATACTGCTCCTGTGGTACTTGTCTCTCCCCTGCCCTCACTCCAGTAGTGCTTAGCAGTTTTCATTCTCAGCAACTGCTCCATTTTTAAGTCTACCAGATATCTATCATTAGATAGATAGATAGATATTAATACATATATACGTACCTACATATATATATATGTATATACTATTAAAATGAACATGCTGTCATGGTTGATCCTTAGAACTACTGGCATCCCTAGGACTACTTTATACTGCTCTATAAAGCTACCTTACCTAGTAGTACAGGAGTGTACTCCAAACCACCATGGGCTATGGTGCCTTGCTCAGGCTGAATCCTGCCTGTACTCAGGAATTGTTTGGGAAAGTGCCATGTCTTATAGTCCAAAAGAGGGGAATTTAAATACTGTTACAGTACTGATGACTGAATTACCATGCCTGGGAATCTCCTGTTAGCTTGATGAGTAGCCACTGTGTTCTGCCTTCAGAAGCTGCCTTTAGAGAAGGCTGCCACTCCAGGATCTGATCCGGGCAGACATAAGCAGAGTAACAGCTCAGCCAGCCTCAGCTTGGCTGTTATCCATTTTGGCATGAACAAGTCTATGCTGTCTTTACCAAGCTGAGGGCTGGTGCCCATCACTGCACTTGCTGCTGTGCAGCGATGATATACAAAAATAAAATTACTTTGCAAATCTGATGAATCTGAGAGAACAGCTCATGTTCTTACTCAGAAGGCTATGGCATGTGCTGTTAAACACAAGGCTAAGAACAATGTCTCCCCTGAGAAGTAGATGGAGGGGCTGGTTTTGCACACCTCTAAGACCTCTGCCACTTTGGCACCTATGTCTGAACTACTTACCCTAGGAGGAAACGTTTTACTTTGGAATGAGATGAATTGCATTAGTGGAGAGGCTTTCTCCACTGACAGTAAAGACAATCCATGGTAAAGAGTTCAGGTACAACTGTAGGCGGGGATAAGCTATATAATAGCAGTCTGCACTCACATTATACGACAATTGCAGACAGGGTGGTAAATCACTGGCTGGGAATCAACTTTGAATGGATTAAATGAGGAAGAGTTGTGCATCAAAGTGAATAAAAATCATAAGAATGTCTTGGATCAGTGGTTATGTCTCTGGGTGTGAAACGCAGAGACTTTCGTTTTGTGAACCCTTCTCTCACTAAATATGCGAAGACCAACATTTTCTATAGATCTATGTGTATCTAAGAAGCAGAATCTGGGCAGGGAAGCTGATGCATTTCTGTGAGAGGCTGAGTTCCCACCAGACCAAGATAGAGCTGAAATGTCTCTGAGGACTGTAGCTTGTTGGAAACATATTTTCCTAAGGGATGGTGGCATTGCTGTTGTCTGGACCAAGAGGAAGGAAACACATGGTGCTACTTGTTACACATGTCCTCCCCTGTGAGTGGGTGTAGCCAGAGTTCCATGTACTCAGATCAAGTTATGTGAAAAATCTTCTGAATTTTATTTGGTGAAATACAGGGACCTTTTTTTTCTTTTTTTTTTCTGCTTTGAGAATGTTTGGTTTAAGGATTAGGTAGCCAACAATTTGTGTGGTAGAGGGTCTGTGCTTTCCTTCTGGTATAGGTACTAGCTGAATTTAAGTATCCTTCTGGGCTAAATTACAAATTCAACTCGAACTCTTAAACACACTTGGGATTCTAATATTTCTGACCACTTTTTGCCCTTATTATAACAATTCTCTGGAAACGCAGCTTCTCAGAGTGAACCTGTTATTGTGAGCTTAGCACTTCTTGCCTTAGGGCCCCATCTAGTGGGTAGTGACTTCTATTGAGCAGCAACAAGGGCAACTTGTGTTGCTGAGAAATGAAAAGCGGTAAACGGAGCTGATACGAAAATTCCCTACAGAGCTTAATAATCACAAGTTAAATAATTGTTTGTTCATTCTTGTCCTGCTGCCATTTTTTTACTTTCTCTCTACAATGTTACTTTGCGTTTTGTGCTGAGGGATTTTCACAGCATAATGGAGGCATACTCTAACCGTGGGGGGGCGGGGGGGGGAAAAGGAAAAAAAAAAAGGTGAGAGGAGAGAAGAGAAATAATCAATTTTTTCTCTGTATTCCTGCATTTCTTTTATTAATGGAATGGCTGCTTTATTTCACTGAGTGTGCTACGGTCATTGGTAAGCGACACGAGGATATGAGTATTACTCTGTGAAGTTATTCATGAGTTAAGCTTCTTAAGTAAACTTGAAAATAGAAAACATTCCAGCCACACTAAAAGGCCTGTCAGAGCCAAACATTTAAAATCTGTATTTTGTCTTGACAGAAGTGCTTATATGCCAGATGCTACAAAGGTAACCCTGTTCAGACAGGAACTGTTTGTTATATGTAGTTATTAAAATGTCTTGATAAATGAAAAGAGGTTTTATGGCTATATCCAAGTTACTTTTACAAATGAAATTTTTCTAGTTCATCTGTCAAATGAATTTAGCAAACCAAATTTGGATTTCAATTGCACTTATGTCATTCGGAGTAGCCCAAGGGACTAAGATGAATAGCTAGACAAAACATGTGGCTGTAGCTGTCTAATATTTGGCGTTTTCAAAATAAAAAGAAAAAGAAAGAAGGAAATAGCTAACCTGTCTGGTAAGGACAAAGCTGTTTTCTCTGGCAAATGTATTTTACAGAACTAGCTCTTTTGAAGACAGTGTCTGTAATATAGCTAGTAGTCTTTCAATTTAAGATGAACCCAGATAAAAGCACTTTCTGAAGTGTTTCTGTGCTATCTGTATCTCCACCGAGCATCATGAGGGATGGAGATTGGGTACTCCTGCATTTGTGTAACAGACTTATTTCGCAAAAACATTATTTTATAAAGGATAAGCTGATTATTTTTATTAGGCTGTTTAGTGGGGTTATTTAAAAACTATGCATGAAACTCCCAAGGTAGAGATATTGGAAGATAAATGAGAGTCTGGCTAAAATAAAAAGAGCATGGTTGAGAAAGAAGCCTTTTCTTACTTTGACTCTTGACCTTGAACATCTCTTTGTCGTAGTTATCTATTCTTGTCTTATTTTGTTTCTTTTTAAATTTAGTGTGTGTGTGGAAAAGACAAGTGAAGTAGCCATCCATGCCTTGAAAATCTGACTCGTCAGTTTGCTATTTATAAAGGAGGAAGAGTTTTAAAAGATAATATGTGAATATGTTTTAGTATGAAAGAGTGTTTGACAAATAATTTCCTCCTTTTATTATTACTGACATATTATTTTTTGTATTATTTTCTATCGATTTTCAGCCTCTTTCTTTTGTTCTTTAGCTTCTATAACTGACATCCTTTTAACAACACACTTACATTTCCCTATTTTGTTAGCCTAGGTTAGTTTTATGCTGTCTCAGGAGTCATGTGGAGAGTGGGCAAGATCTTTAGCTGTACAAATCCTGGAGAAGCTCTAAATTATTTTTTTTCCCTTCACCGTGTTTCTCAGCCCATAGGGACTAAAATAGTTTCCAAAATAAATGATCCTGGAAAAAATTACTTTCAGAATAAATGGTCTGAAGAACAGTGCTGGAGTTACAGCAGCTGGAATGGTCCCATAAGTCCCATTACACTGACCAAAAATCGACCTAGCTCAGCTCCCCAGGAAAGGCATGAAGGTCTGACAGAGGTGAATGCTGATATGATTTTTAGTAAATAGATCTCATTTGTGAGAGAAACTTTGTATCACAAATATATATTTTCCACTCTAGACTAGATAGCATACGTCTTTTTCACTCTGATTTCTGAGTTTCAGAAAAAGTCCTTGAACTGAAACAGTACTGATACTAGGGATAAATGGAAGTCCTTCTCTCACCTGTACTGAGTGTCACATCCCAGGTTATTCCTACACAGTCTCCTAGGTAAGCTATTTCCATTTGATATTTAATATTCAAATTTTAGAGAGATTGGGCACAGTGTGAAAAATAGCCATTCAGAGAGGAACATTCAGTCCATTTTTATTCCATGTGGACGTCAACACCAAAGAGGAGGAGTTGCAGCGGGCCCCAGGGCCCCCCTAGATAGCACAGGGATGAGGGGATGGGCAGGTGCAGGGCAGAGTGCTAAACCTCGAGCTGCATGGCCAAGGGCTGTGGCTGTCTCCAGCTCCGAGGGCAGGCTGTCTCTGAGGAGACCTTTGGAAAACGGCCTCATGCTTCCTTTATTCCGACCTCTATATTAATACACCGGCACGCTGGCTGGGCTGAGACAGCAGCAGCTTGTCCAGGTGTGCCCAACACAAAGGGAGAACGCCCTGTGGCACCTCGGTGCCTCGCTAGCCAGCTCCCAGCCCGTGCGGTGGAGGGCACGGAGCCGNTAGTCCAGGCGTGACCAGAAACAAATGAGCAGAGATGGCTCCTCGGCCGGTGTTCCAAGGGTTTATTGTAGGAGCTCACTCGAAGGGGACCGGAAGCGAAGAGGACAAGATAGCAGACTGAGTGGGCTTTTAAGGGATACAGGGAAGGGGGCTGGGATGACAGAGCAGGGACCTATAGGAAGAGGGGAAGGGCGGGACAGGTCTGGCTACCTTTGCTTAGGACCTGCTTGCACAGGAATTCAATGGGAGACGCCATCCTCACAGAGGGGGGTTTTACTCTTTGGAACCAGCCCACCAAACCTCTTTTTCTGGGCTCTGTGGCCCCCTGGTTATTCTTGTGTTTGGTTCATTCACCACAACAGACCTCAGTCTCAGCAATAGCAATAACAGCTACAGGGCTGGTGGGAGCAGCCTCATATCCAGCCACCCTCCCGGCTCGTGGCTGCCCTCTCATCTGTTCCTCAAACCACATGGCACAGGTCGGGCCCTACAGCCATGGCTGATCTGCTATCCTGCGCTTTCCCACTGTGAAACAGAAGACAGAGGCGTATCCTAAGAATTCGTAAACAATGTAATCACACCTTCATTGTGGCCTGAAAGTCCTCCTTGGACCTGAGAAGCCTTTGCTAGGAATTCCATATCCACAGATGTACTTATCTGTTGAATACAAACTAATATTTCATATACTATAAATATGATATTTAATATGAAGTTCGATATTTATCATTACACTGCAGCAGGAAGTTTAAATAATTTGCAATATTGAAATAATACTCATTGAAACTTGCCTATTTGAAACTGGAGTTTGTGAGTCATAATATATTGCAGAAGTTAAATGAAGCTTTAAAATAAAATCCAGCATCTGAATGGACTAGTTGTCTAAATGCAAATACTCTATCATGGAAATCTTGCTCTGTTATTTTGGATTCCTTACTCACCAAATGCTACATTCTGTGGTATAAGGAAGGCAGTAGACATTTCCTGATCAAAGCAGTTTCACTTTTGGCCAACATAATGCAATGTGTTTGAAGAGAAGTCAGAGGTGTGGAGGAGGCTTTCACCAATTTTCCTTCCCAAAATGTAACTTTGGTGTTAATAAGAGCCTCCTCCTGCCCTGTCCATGGCCACATCTCAGTCCTCCAGGGCCAGTCTACAGTTTATCACATTCATGGGCATCACTAAAAAGAGCCTGGTTCTGTCTTCTTTACACCCTCCCTTTAGGTATTTATATACATTCGTAAAATCCCCCGAAATTTCTTTTCTCCAGGATGAACAGCCAAGATTTCTCATTCTCTCCCTTAATCATCATCATGGTACATCGATGTAAATACTTATGTATGCAAATTTTAATAATGCATATAACAATTATTCCAAGTATGGTAAATGAATTACTAGTTGGTAGTCTTGTCAGTGGTGGCCAGAGTTATCAAGTCATGAAACTTCCTTGAATGTTTTAAAAAAATCTGAGGTGATTCTGGGTATTATTAATTTTAAACAACTTTTACAGGCAGCTGTGTTTGGATAGCTGCTATTTAAATTATTTCCTGGAGGAAGTTGTTGATCTTTGGTGTTGATCTTTGGCTGTAATGTATCTACCTAGAAACATATCATCATACTTGGTTCCTCTTCAGATCTCCTTCATACGCAGTGATTTATCTTTCCTCCTTACTTGGTTGCTGTTCTCTATTCTTTTCTTTCAACAGATTACATTCACCAAGCAAATGTTCATTAGCTTCTGGAATGCAGATCAATTCTTTGACCTTTTCCTCCTTAAGATCCCTGATGCATATTTCATAAGTTTTGTCTTAACATAGGAATGACTTTATTATACCAGGCTTAGAGGTACGTTTGGTGTCCTTGCCCTGTCTACAGCTAATAGCAGGTCCCTAGGAAAGATTTAAAGACCAAAGCAAATGTATGTGTTGTGCTGCTCCCCAGAGCAGTTTACATCCTCTCACCCAGTTTCAGGTCAACTCCTCCATGGGAGGAATATAGCACCTCTGCAGCTGTGAATTCAGAAGGGCTGGATGTGGAGGGCTACTTTCAGGACCAGAATTAACCCACCATGTTCCAAGTTCCATCAGAAGGATATTTGTCTGGCTGTAAAGAGACCCATCAGAAGACTAATGGATGTCATTATTAGTTATATTGGTAAGTTATATATTATCCTGCTTGTCATGTGTCTGAGTGGTGAGAGATGGTGGTACTGTCTTCCTGGTCATTGTCTCATCCTCCAGGCTGGCACTAATAATGGGACATCTGAACATCTCCCTTTTCCTTCTGTTTGAGAATTATTAAGGGAGGTATGGGGAGGTAGGAGGAGGTGAAATAGCAAAAAATAATAATGAATAAGGCACACAGCAAATCAGAAGTCAAACTATTGAGACAGCTGCTCAAACTTCTCTCTTACCTGAGAATTGAGGTTTAGTGGACTATTTCTATGTGGTTGTCATGAGGCACAATTTTTTCCCAGGGTATGTAACACATGAGGAAATTCCTGTCATACTTCCATTAGAAAAGGAGCAACACTGCACATACGTTCCTTTCTGCTATTAGAGAGATTACATGTGTAGTGGTCTGTTCTCTTTTCAGTGTTTTTTTTTTTGGCTGGAAATGGAGGCAGTATTTCTGTTCCACATGTATCATACATGCATTTAAAGTGTGTGATTGATCAAAAATGCACAGAAAACCAGCCACTGTATTTTGTTGCCTATCTAAACTCACCAAGTCCCGAACAGAGCTCTTACTTTCTCTTACACAGGTCCCTGTTTACCAGCTTCTTCCATGATTTCTGCAAAGATGTAACCTTCCAAGCTGTCAGGCAGTCTCTTCACCAGCAGCTATCACAATCAGCTTTATAGTCTTTATATCTTTATACTAATTCTACCTAGGATTAAACAAGAAAAAACATCTACAAAGGATATTTATCTTTTTATAGACACAAAGCTGAAGTTCAAGTTGAAGCTTTTATAATACAGTTTAGGAATGCAATGCAGGTTGCTTAATTAGCATTTCCTGGAAAACTTCTGAAAAGATCATAATCCTAAGGTGTCCTTTTGGTAAGGTTCCTTTTCCTACACGCTTCTTCTTTCTGGAATATTAATTTTTTTTGTAATAGGATCACAGAATCAGAGAATGGGTCAGGTGGAAGGGACCACAGTAGATCCTCTGGTCCAATTTTGCTCAAGCAGGGCCATCCTAGAGCATATGGCACAGGATCGTGCCCTAATGGTTCTTGAATTGGTTCTCCAGTGAAGAAGACTCCACAACTTCTCCAGGCAATCTGTTCCAGTGCTCTGTCACCTGCACAGTAAAGAAGTTCTTCCTCATTCATGTTCAGGTGGAACTTCCTGTGCATCAGTTTCTGCCCATTGCCTCTTGTCCGATTGCTGGGCACCACCAAGCTGAGCCTGGGAATATCCTCTGACACCCTCCCTTCGGATACCTGTAGCCATCTCAGTCATCTCTTCTCCAGGCTGAACAGGCCCAGCTCCCTCACCCTTTCCTTGTACAAGATGTTCCAGACACTTAATCATTTTCATAGCCCTCTGCTGGACCTGCTCCAGGGCCTGCATGTCCCTCTTGTCCTGAGGAGCCCAGAACTGGACACAGCACTCCAGACGTGGCCTCACTAGGGCTGAGCACAAGGGCAGGATCACCTCCCTCGACCTGCTGGCAACGCTCTCCCTAATACACCCCAGGATATTATTGACCTTCTTGGCCAGAAAGACAAACTGCTGTCAAGTTCATACTGCTTCTCTGATATGAACTACTGCATGGAAGGTAATGATAGGCAAATTTCAACTCTAGAAAAAGCAGCACAATTCTTTTACACTAAATATAATAAAAAGTTGGAGAAGGGCAAAAAGGCACACTGCTGGTAAGGTATCACTGCAATCTATTTCTTCCACTGCTTAATGTTTACCATGATCTGTTTCTCATCTCTGGGTGACTATCCGCTATCATGTCAGTACATAGTTCCAATTTCCTTATTACTTCATTGCCTGCTTGCAATATTTTCAAAGAATCATTCTCTTTTTTTGCACATCTGGAAAATTACAATTATATAAACATCTAAAACCCAAACTTATTTTAATTCTTTTGTTTTTTTCTACCTTGTTCACAGAAGTCCTGACTTCTTTGTGCTAGTAGGCTGCACTGCCAGAATACAGTCAGAAACTAATAGTCTGTCTAACATTTGCAGCGCAATAGCAGTGGGAAGGTGAAGTTTGAGGGCTAGTATGTGAGCACCTTCAAAGGAATAAAATAGTGTTTTTTTAAATCTGAAAAGCCAGCAAAAACTACTGTGTGGAAGGTAACGATAAGAAAATTTCAATTCTAGAAAAAAGGCACATTTTTTACATATGCTATACATAATTAAGGGTTGGAAAAAAGTGTCAGCAATAAGTAAGGATTAATTCCTGGATGTATCCAAATTAAGACCTATTTTCTTTTATAGTACAAGTACTTCAGCCAGCTGGTATTTTATCCATATGTTTTATCAATTGCATGGTGTCACTGCACAAAAGTAGCCAACACAACTGAAGAGACTCTGAGGTATAAATAAGACAATGATGACTGTGATACTCTGACCTCAAACTACATGTTTCCAGTCAAGAGTTCCCATGCATTGGAAATTCCAGGCAGCTGATTTGGGTCCCTTTGTCAGGTAAAGAACAACGATCTATCACTCACTGAAGGATTCTAGACAACCACAATGGTTTCTGTGATGTTGTGATGTTGCTGTTGTTGTCCTGTCATAAATACCCAGACATCTTGACGACCACACTCAGCTCAAGATTTTTCGTCTCATGTGCTGCTGTAGTATTTGTGTCACTTGGGAAACACTGCCAGTGGATGGGATTGGGTACAAGGGTAATCAGAAAGGCCATCGAGGCAGGGAAGGAGGACAGCTGTCCTAAGCATTCAGAGCTTTACATTCTGTGCCGTTCTGATGTGACGTAAGCCTCAAGATATTTATTAAGCTGGATGAAAGCCCGCTTTGGTCTTGCAGCTCTCTGAATCTGCCTATCATTTATTTAGGATATGTTACAGTACATACCAGATGCTGGTGGTACCTAATGCTGCCTAATTGCAGTAGAAAATCAGAATAAAAGAAACAGGTGGTGCAAGAATTTTACTGCTATCTCAAGCTACCTGTGTATCTGGAACACATAGGTATCTCAGATTCAAGTTAAGGATAATAGAAAAATGGTTTGATTCAGATATCAGTACGGTAGAAATCAAAATATACATACTTATATCTGTAAGTTTTTCAATCAGTAATGTAAAAATAAACTTGTGATTAAAATAAAGTTGCAGAGGAATAGTCAGCAGGCCAGTATGTGAAACAAGACCTAGTCTAGATGACTTATGAAAAAAAAAAAAGAACAAATTAAGAATAACTTTGAATAACTTTTATAAGTTTTGTCTTAATATGAACAGTGGGAACCCTGCAGTTTTTATTTGGGTAAAAAACCCTTCAAAATGAAATGAGTCTTTGACCCTGTGTCAAATGAGTCGAGGACACTAGTGGATGACTGATTTAGTGACAACTGAATGGCAAAGAGTGAGAAGATTAAATAATCAGTTAAATGGCATGGACAAAGATTTCAGCAAAACCTCCTCAGTAGGAATACTCACAGCTGTACAGGAGGAGCAGTAGCAGGAGTGGAGAGGACTGGTGACCTCCGAATGTAGCTTGGCCTGAAGCACCATTATATGGTCCATGGAGAGAAACAGTAACTGGAGATTGGGATGGAATAATCAAGTAGGGCTCTTCAGAAGATGTAATGAAATACTGCTTTGTTTTTTATGCACTATGGCATTGGTCTTGAAGACCTGGAGAAGGAACTACTGAGCAGTTGGAGAAGAATCAGCATGGTTCATTAACACTTCTGCTAAACAATGGTTTCTTTCTTTGTTCTTACAAAAATACGAAAATCTATCAAAACAGTGTAAATCTGGGGCCTGCCTGAGACCACCAGTGTTACCACACTTCTTGTTATATCTTCCTATGGTAAACTCATTATTTTTGCTTATAGCAACTACAGAATCAAAGATGTCCAGCAGTACTGAGGAACAGGAATTAAGAGATCCAGCTGATATAACTCCTTAAGAAAATTGTGGCTGATCTGAATTTGCAATAGTTCTTCCCCATTTACAGTGAAATCTTATCAGATCTTCATTCCTTGGAGCTATTGTGGATGTAAGTAATTTAGTTCTGAAATAAAAAAATACGATTTTTGTAATGAGAGTTACCTGCTTCCAGGAATACAGTAAAAGTTCATTATTCTAGAGTACAGTGATGATCATACATGTCAGGCAGTATGTCGTGTGGCGTTGGACATACACGCCATAGCTATGTGCTTTCAGTGACATGAACTGTTGGACATGCCATAAAAAGATCAATGACCTTGAATAGAGGGATATGCCTGAACTTGACACCGTTTGAGGTTTCACGTTGGACTCATCATGCAGCCGCTGCCGTGTGATCTGTTATGTATTCCTTTCCTTCTTTTCCTCTGTGAAACAGGAGCAGGTAATTTACACATTATCCGGTGTGAGGATACGTGGAGTGTGAGAAGATTTTACCTGGAGGTGTTGGGATGGGGTGAATGAAGATCCTGAGTGCTGGACCAGAGGTGTGAGAATTGGTAGACCTGCATAAATTCACGAAGAAAACTTTAGGGGAAGAAATCAGAGGAACAAAGAGAGGATCACCTCGAAAGGGCTATAAAAGGGGCTGATTGCATATAAAGTATGCCTATGTGACAGCCCTGTGCCTGATCACCACAGTCTGTCCTGTCTTCATTCGTACCTTTCTTATCTAGGTATCTGTGTAATCTCACTCTTCATCCATGTGTGTGAGTACTGCATGGACTGACTGCCAGTTACTGGGGGGACTGGCTGCCTGCTGTTGGTGTCATACTGGGGGTTTTAGGTGCCCTTACCCTCTACATGTAGCTATCCTAAGTGGGACGGACCCATGGGTGTGGGGTGCCTGCAACATCAGCCATCATGAGAGTGTGCATCTGTTTACAGCAAGCACTGACGCAGACAGAGAGAGAGCAGGCAGCCATACAGCAAATGTGTGTGTGCTTTTGGACCTGGAGGATGTCATGTGTGTGCCTTTACTAGTGACCTTCAGCTCTGCCAGCCTGAGAGGAGAAGGAGACAGAACCAGAGTCAGTTCCAGTCAGAGACACAAACTCAAACACAGAGGTTATGAACATCAGAAAACTTTTTTTTTCCCCACTGTGAGAGTACACGAGAGCTGGCTCAGGATGCCCAGAGAGGTTTTGTATTCTTGTCATGGTCTAACCCCAGCCAGCTGCCGAACCCCACACAGCTGCTTGCTCACTCCCACCAGCAGGATCAGGGAGAGAATTGGAAGGGTAAAACATACTCCTAGCTGGAGATAAAGATAGCGTAACAGGAAAAGCAAAAGCTACACACACAAGGACAGAAAACTGAGGAATTAATTCACTGCTTCCCAAGGGCAGGCTGTTGTTCAGCCATCTCCAGGAGAGCAGGGCCCCATCACACTAAACACTTACTTGGGAAGACAAATGCCATCACTCCAAATGTCCTCCCTTCTCCCTTCTTCCCTCCACTTTATACACTGAGCATGATGTCATATGGTCTGGAATATCCCTTTGGTCTATTTAGGTCACCTGTCCTGGCTGTGTCTCCTCCCAAGCTTCCATGAAGCCCCCCTTCCCTCACCAGCATGGCAGCATGAAAAGCAACAAAGGCCTTGCCTCTGTGTAAGCCCTGCTCAGCAATAACAAAAACATCTCTCTATTATCAACCTTATGTTCAGAAAAAATCCAAATCACAGCTCCATACCAGCCACTGTGAAGAAAATTAACTCTATCACAGCCAAAACCAGCACATGTCTTCATTTTTGGAACTACTCAAAATCTGGACATGGTCCTGGACAACCAGCTCCAAGTAGCCTTGTTTGAGAAATGGGCTGGATAAGATGACCTTCAGAGGTCCCTTCCAACCTCAAACATTCTTTGATTCTGTGCCTCAGTTGTCTGTGCTTGTCTGGTATGAATCCTGTATGTAAATGCTGTTACAAGAAGTAACCCCCACAGCTGACAGCTACTGAAGCCTGAAGACATTAAAATAGGCTTTGAATGGTGCAACTCAATGGTTCATTCAGGACTGCAGCTGCCTTGCCTTCATTTCCAAGTGTGCCAAAACCTCTGGACCACACCACTGCAGTGTTAGTTCCTGTCTCTGCCTTCTTACAGCCCATGGTTCTCTCTAGATTTAAGGTGCTGTTGATGATACTGGGGTTAGTTGATAGAGATAACTGTTGCAGCAGCAGGTATCTGCCAAGTGTGTTGTGTGACACTGGAATAAATATACCAGCATAAGACAAACATCTTTATGGTCCTTGTCTTTGCACAGGTCTCATTGTAAAGGTAAGTGAAGAGATGCCATTGAGCTGATATTAAATCAAGAAGGATAATGAATCTGAGCTTTCCTGGGTCAGTAAAACCTTAGCACTGACTCTGATGTCCTCTAGAGTGGCTTCTTGGACAGCGGGGGGGCACATTACTGTGTAGATATCTTAAAAAATAATTTACTAGCTCAGTGAGTTGTAACTCAGTGGTGTGTTTGTCTTCTTAGATGTAAATGAGGATACTTACTAAGAGATTCACTTTATCTTACATTGCAGGAAAAACAATTCAAACATTTTGTATGCTCAGGTATTTTAGTGTTTGTTCAAAGACTTATGTTAAAATTGTTTGGTGTTCTGGAGGCAGTTCAGTCTAGCTCTGGCAAATTGCTAATTGAAAATCTTTGTCTGGCTGTTTAAAATGTCTTCCAGTAAATGGGTGGGGGGGGTTGTTGTTGTTACTGTTTTTTGATTTGTTTTGTTTTGTTTTGTTTTGTTTTCCTTCAGCTGTCATTGTCCTCTCTTCTGGGAGTTGTACACCCTTCCCTTAGTTGGAAGTGTATTTTCCTGCTCCTACTCCAAATTACTTGACTCTTCTCTGGTCTCATCTCCACACAGCATAGTCTCATTTCTGGGCAGGGTAGTTTTAGGTTTTGGCAGTTTTCAGTTGCCTGAAGCCAGCCTTAAAATACTTGCAAGTTGGGCACTGAAAAAGAAAATCAGGAAGTTCTAGTGGAAGAATAAAAAATGCATCAAGAAAAAAAATGAAAATAAGCAGAAAAGAGAAGGTAGAGAGGGAAGTGCTTAGGCTTCTTAGAAGTCAGTATGTGTTTGTTCTCTCCCCACCTGAAAGAGGCAGTAAGGTGTATTTCCCTTGGGGATCTGTGCTCAACGGCACATTTACAGTGCTGTCAGCAGTCAAATGCATCTGTTTCTGCTCTCTTGCTACCTAACCTTCACGAGCAGGTGCACTCCCTCGAAAATGATTTTGAGTTCAGTCCTTCAGGTGATGGTCTCTTCTGAATGAGACACATTCTATTGGGTTTGTATGTGGAGGTCATACCACATAATCCTGAACTTCTGACCAAAGGCATTCACTGAGGAAAGAACATGATTTAATTTTTATGTGGTTGAATTTGCATGCACTGATTTATCTTTCATTTGTAATGCCAAGGGAGATGCTGGGACCTGGGTAACTCTGAAGGGAGACTGCTCTAAGATCACCAGTGCACAGTATCCATTGTTCCAGTGTGGCTTTAGAAACCTCACCACAGGGCTGTGTGAATAATTAGGACTGCTGCAGAGATGAGGAACCCTATTGCTAGTTACCAACCTTTTAATTTATATGAAGCTATAAATAGGCAACAAGCATTTGAAGAAATCAGGAGTTTACATATTAACAAAGCTGGGCTTCAGAAGCTGCCACACAAAGATGCATTAAGCTTTCTTGAAACTGGAGAAAGATGAAAGCACAGGGCAACTATTAAGGCACCCTCATAAGATAAAAACATACCTCTTCTAACACCATTACATTTAATTTCATTACTGTTTTGATGTTTAATCCAACGGCTAAAAACCTAACACCTCTGTTTCCTGAGCTCTATTTCAGTTCTTTGTCTTCGCCTTTGCTGGAGTAGTTGAGACATTACTTAGGCCTGTATCAATTAAGCAACCCACACCAAGGGAGTGGCATAAGATAAAGAAGTAATACTAAAATACTAAATTCACAGAAGGATTTTAGCACATGCTAAGTTTAAAATGCCTGAATAATCCTTTTGATACCCTGTTAAATCTCTGCTTTAGTAAAGTTCTTAGGGAAGATCTTCTATTTGGGAAGTGGAGGGATCAGGAAAAGGCACCTTCTGTGTTAGGGAGGAAGTAGGAATATAATGGAAATTATTTAATAGTAAAAATGCCGGATAATTTTTGGTGCTCTGCTGCCTGAATTTCACCACCCGTGAATAAAACAATATTGCAGTTTTCCCTTCTGTCTTATTTTGTAATATCTGTGAAGAGAAGAAGAATTTATTTATTGTCTTTCCTGGACACAACCTGGGACTGGCCCCCCTACATGGCTTATTCTTGCCTTTGACATTTTTCCCACAGTCCTTAGGATGCACTTCCATATTTTTGTCATCCAGCCACACCCTGAAGAAAACTTAAAATAGAAAAGTGCTCAAGTGTAAAGGCAGACAGAGCAGGCTGTAAATGCCTCCATTTCTGTAGAGATAATAAATATAGGACAAGAAATGAAGAGCAGAGTGTAGTGAGAACTTTAAAGTTTTCCTGAAAAATGACCCTTTACCTCCCACAGGAAAATTCAGTAGGAGAGAAGAGATGAAGCTGGGTAAGTAAAGTGGGTTTGCTCTGGATTATTACATGCTAATTACTTTGACAGCTGCTTCTGAAGCAACATCTACATTCAGGGCATATGCAGTCATTCCACTCTGTCTGTCTCTGTAGATCTAATTCTGTCAGACTGAGTTATAATTTGAGATCAATGGGAGGAAGGGAGAAGTCTGTTTCAAGCAAATGGTAGCCCTAGATGATACAAAAGTAGGAAAGATCCTTACCCGAGCTATTTAGGGAACCTGGATGAACACTGCAGATGGGATAAGAATCAGTTGTTTGAAGGCTTTTCCACCTCTTGCTCTGCCTCTCTACATGTGTACATAAGAAGAATACATGGCTTGAAAAGAACATTGTTCATGTATCAAAGTGTCACATAACAAGCAGTGGAAAAGATTGTCATTTAGTGGCTTTGGCAATGACTGGATTTCTATATAAGTAAATTGAAAATAAATCTTATTATTGTCAAATAATTTTAAGATCAATGGATTCCCTACCTTTTGTATGTTGCTGACTCACTGATTATTTGAGTCATTATGGGCTAAGTCATGAGGTGTGATTAGGTCTGCCATATAGCCACGTTTTCCCAGGCATGTTGTCCTCTTTCCAGACAGACTAAGAGGAATGTGATTAATTATTCATGCTTGTCACAAAGCCTTGTCAGAGGTCCTACCCTTCCTTCCCTTCCCTCATAGGGGTACAATCCCTGTGGGGTTGTCTACCACCAGAACGGGGCAGAGTGACTGATCCCAAGCCTACCAGCTCTGCAGAGCCAGCGCTGCTACCCCATGCCATCTGGACATGTCAGAGCCACCACAGTGGTGCCTTGTAGCTTCTGGACAGAAACCTAGGAGCCCTACAGGCAGCAAACATCCATTTATTACCATTTATTTGGTAATAATTGGGAACCATCAGGGACCACAAAGGTCTCACAGAGTTGACTGTTTTGGTTGTGTTTTTTCCTCTGCACGTTTATGTCCATGCATATTAGATTCTTCCTACTTTACCTACAAGACATAGAAAAATCTCTCTCAGTTTGACTGGTGATGTAAGAGAGATGGAAATAATAGGGATTTTATACAACTGGTATGCCTTCATATGTTGCAGACATTCTCACATCCAGAGAGCCCTTAAGGAAGCAGTGGGGAGGCTCATTTTACAGCCTGAAGCACTACGGAAATCTCATGTCTCTACTAATAATATTCTGGAGTTTACGTCTCCTCACTGGTCTTCTAAGTTACTGATTATTTTAAAACTTCAAACTTTTCTAAATAAAAAATTTAAACTGTTTTCTGGCATTTAATTGCTTCCCATGTACTTGGTGTTGCTGGGAAAAGAAACCCCAGTTTTAACATAGACAACTGCTTTTTTAAGGAATGAGGTTTGTCTTTTATTGAAATACAGTATTAAACTGTGTATAGGCTAATGCTTTTCTTTTGCCTTTATATCACTCCCTTACTGCGTATTAGGCTGACCCCAGTTTTGGGAGAATCACTTGGTTAGTTCTAAATATAGCACTGCATCAGCCCTTAAATAGGAGTGAAGGGGCAGTAGCCTTTAGAGAGGGGAGTTATTTGTTTTCCTTGGGCAGTGTTTGCTAAGCTAGGAAAGGCTGGTCTTCCTGTCTGCTTTGCAGTTTTTCTATATCCCTTGGTAAGTCCATTTTCCATCTATGTTTTTCTTGTACAGAACAAATTAGAGTGCTTGTAGGAGGGGGTTGGGTGCTTTCCTGTAAAAAAAAAAAAAAAAATTTTCCTCAGGGAAAACAAGCAATAAGTAGGACAGAAATTGATTCCTGGAAGGAAAAACAAACAAAAAATAAAGTAAGATTATTTTGTCCTGTGCATAGTCATCTTGATTTTATTTTGTATTACATTCCCTCTGTTTCTTTCTGGCTATAAAGAACTAAATTACAGAAATCCATAGCTCTATTCATATATATGCTTTTCCAATTGCACAAATATAGGCAATGCCACTTTCTTGTGTGCTTATACTGTATGTTTTTTCTGAAGTCTGTGTGTAAATAATGAAGCATAAAATCCTATAGTAGCTGGCAAAACTATTTGACCTGCTGAAGAATGGGATGTAGCTAGGCAAAAAAACCCCAAAAACTTTTATTTTGTGTCTGCCATGCTTTCAAGTACACGTTTCCAGAAGATGTGTTTCGGGTATTGCTCTAAGCTATGTGATATGTTCTGTGCCACATGAAAATTCCAGCTAAATACCACTGATAGAGTCCTGGGAAATCAAGTTCATGCTCTTAAAATTATGCCTGTGTGTTGATAATGCCTGTGAGCCAATAAAAGTACCATAACGAAGGATAATGAACATTGAGATGATGGGAAATGGTTTTTATTATCTCACTGTCCAACATTCTTAGCTTTCCAGTTGAAGGTATATAATACACTTGCCAAGTGAAGGGAAATATTCAAACTTTATCAGAACATGTTGGAACTCTGTGCATTTGGAATGTTAGGGTGGCAAGGTTTCAAGTCAGTGTGGACAAATTTAGCCTCATTTAATTCCCAGTCTTGTACGATCATGAATTCATAAGGTAACATCAACATTAGTACCCTGTCTGGCATATATATTGTTCAACTTCTGTTAGAGATATGGAAAGAAAGTCACTTTGGAAGCTTCCACTCCTTTCCTTCATGAGAGTCACAGAAAATACAAAATTACATTCTTTTATAGACTCTAAAATACAGGAACTGGTGCTCTCCTCCACAACAATTATCTTGCTGGAGGGAAGGGTACCCATGACTCTGCCTTCTGCTTACCTCCACAGAGCAAAGGTCCTTATCAAGGGCTGTGGATACGACTGTGACCACCCATGATATATTTCAAATTACCTCCACACTAACTGTTCTGGCTAGAGCGTGAAGCAAGCCATTCAGGGACTATTACAAAGTCAAGGTGTTCATTCCAACTAATCATAGGTGTGCTGTAGCCAAATGATTGCATTAAATTGCTCAATCTACCTGCATGTCATTGAAAACAGTATCATTTGATGTTGGGAAATGTTGAAAGTCTGCTCATTCAAAACATATGAAATTAGTAAAAAATGATGGACAGATCTGTGATGGCAGGTACTGTCAGCTGCTTGAAAATGTTGCTTTGCTGGATATTCAGATAAGTAGAAATAGAGGAGAGAACTCCATCTTTATGTTTAATAACAAAAGTAAGTAATGCATTTCTGAGGGTTATTTGAATCTGTTTAAAACCAATTGGTGAAATGAGGAAAATACTATTTCCATGAAAAGGAGGTGTGATCAGTAGAACACAAGACCAACTAAGATATAGCCAAAGAAATCAGAAAGAAAAACACAAGTGTTCAAGCTTGCTGAATGATGTCTGGAATTCAGTAGAGTAAGCAAATGAGAATTCTATATGCTTTTTTTTTTTGTAAAAAAAAAAGATGATAATTTGTGTTCTATTGTCAAAAAAAGCTAAAACTGAATTCTTATGCAGGCTGAACAAGATCTTCAGTGGAAGGACTGAAACATCTTAAAATGACAGTATTTGAGTAGGTTTTAAAGTTCATCCTTTTTCATTCACAAAACATAATTTTCTGTAGAAGATCTAAATACACACATGTGTACAGAGAAAAAAGACTGGAGAGACACACTAGAAATTTTGTCAAATCAGATTTTTATCAAATTAGTTTATTATCAAAATGGACAAGAATGAACTAGATCCTCTATATCCCATTCTGTTTAGACGGCAGTGTCTAGAGCTGCATAATGACTCATGATGGTTTTACAAAGTTCCCACCAAAGTCAGTTTGTGGGAGAAAATGATAATATGTTATTAAGTTTATAATCTCTAGAGCATGGATATAACCATCTGCAAAGGATCACATATTTTTTGAGGCAATATGGTAATTTTATATACTGGTCATTAGGAGCAACCAATGAATAGAAGGTGGTTTTTATTAGTTTTTTTTTTTCCTATCTTTCATTGTGGTATGTAGGTGATATGGATTTAAATATATTTTATCAGTTAAATATCAGGGGCTTTTATGCACCATAAAAGTATATGTTGGCAGCTTCCTGAAAACACGTAACTTTGAACAGTGCGGAGAACAGCTAGCAGAACAAGAGACAGGTAGAGCAAAAAATTTCTAAGTGGTGGGAAAAACAGGACAAGCCCTCAAATCAGTGCAAATGGTCAAAGAGATTTCTGGCTACGTGACGACAGGCAAGAACTCGTGAATAATTTTTGGCACTTCTGCAGATGGCCAGGAACAGAGATGAGCACAGAAGTGCAGGTTGCATGGTATAGCACGCTCAGGTCAGGCCAAGAAAATACATGCTGTACAGTGCATTGCTCATGACACGAGCCTTCTGAATCTGGGAATGCAAGTTGTCTATCTATGGTGAGTGCAGCCATGTTCTTCTCACCATGGCATTTGTCAAGCCATCCGTCAATTTAGTTGGTTGTGTGCCTGCTCCCTGAGGCAATGTAAATGATCATGCTAGAATTTACTGCTTGTCCTTTAAATCTTAAATTAACTCACTTATCAGACTAACAATGTTTATATCAGACCCTTGGCTTCTCTGCTCAAGAATGTGGCCCGTTGTCACGTGATTCTAGATTATGGCTTTCTATTCAGATCAGTATTACTGTGTCACAAAACTATGCATATCCTGACTTGGGAACTTGGCCTTTTACTCATGGTCAAGTAAAAATTGTTATATACGTGCTTGTTTTACATGCTACGAAGCATGAGGAAATGTATGTTTATGTAAATTGACTTGAATAGTCTAAGTCACCTGTGGTTTATGTTATGAATCCTTAAGGACATTTTGGCTGAGGTAATACTTTTCTTTGCATTTAATAGTCTTCTGAGTGGTTTATACAGCACACAGATTAGTGCACTTTAGGTCCTTTTGATGTCCCCAGCATTTACAGACATAGAAACAAATAATAATAGTAATAAAAAGAAAGAAGTACAATGGTGCTACATTGCACTAACAATGTAAAGGTCAGATGAGACACCAGATGTTATAGGATTTTCTTTTTCCTGTAATTCCAAGTCTTTTTCTTGAAATCCAGGGTTGTTAATAGGATGTGCATGGATGTAACTCAAGGATTGTTTGTGACGCACAGGACATGTATTTCAGCAAGGCCACCAAAATTCTTGCAGTAGAACTTGGTGAATAAAACTTGAGATTTGCTTTTTAATTTGTTATAATCATTCAGATAAGTAATTTGTCTTTCTCTTATGCTTTTTTTTGCTGTTGTTATTGAACTCTCAATTTTCCACTGGGAATTTTTTCCCCCAGTTTCTCTGCCAGATCACTACCTGCATCTCACTTTTGAGTCAGTTCTACCAATTCACTTGCCAGTATAACTAAGTCTCCATACACTGTCATTAATAAAATTTTGGTTCACCTAAATCAATAAATTAAGTGGGGTTAAGCTGTCATCTGCATATCGTGTTCTCTAACAGTCTTAGTGGTAGGTTGTCTAAATGTTCGAATATATTTCAAACATCTCATATAAATGTGTATCAGTGGAAAACTGGTAAAACAGTCAACATTTTGTTCCTAGGAATACAGTATAAAATTCTTTTATCAGGAGCTCAATACCCTACATGCTGCTTTTACAGTGGGACTTTGATTTTGCTCTTCTGATGCTTTTATTTGCAGCACTACTAAGTATTAAATACGTACTCCGCAAACATTCTTGTAATTAACTGATGATTATTATTACATTTGGAATTGTTGCCAGGCAGCTCCCTTCTGTGTTAACAGAAGTGAGTCTGGCTGCTAACAAGCTCAGTTAATTGCTTGTATGGAGGATGTGAGTGGATGGCTATCCTCGTTTCTTAACTAAAGGTGTTTGGGTAAATGTGAAAAATACATGAATCCAAATCTGAGAAGTCCTGGGTGCTGACAAATAGAAGAATATATGCTAATTAAAATGTAAGCTTTACATTTAGTGAAAAAGGCTGGACTGTAAATGACAATGGTGTCTTCTCTCCCAAAAACGAAAATAACTTAGACTGTGATCTATCTAGATAAACGGGCATTACTCTGCAATCCTTATAAAGTGGACCTCAGTGTGAGTTATATACATAGCAACATTTACATTGCATATTGATAAATTCACAGAATTATTTAACTTGGCCACATGTAAACATGAGCACTTAGCAGTTGAGTGAGCTTAATCTATATGTTTGTCTCTTGCACCTTCATTTAGGCAAAAAGACTAATTAAAAATAGAAAAAAGGGAACATTATACCGTTAATTGTCCAGTTAACATATGAACTGATGTGGAAATCCAATGTCATATACACAATAGTCACACAGTTAGCAGGAAGAAAACCACTATTTGATGTCTGCAGATGTAGCATCACATGATGTACAGATCTCAAAACTAGGAGGAGCCAAGGCTGCTCGTGAGTCTGTGCAACTCTGTTCATGTAGCCAAGATATTGTGTCATATGATAAGCTAATAGGTCCGTGAGGGGTCCATGTCAGCTCAGCATTGTATGGGCGCATCTTACTAAGCCAGCATCTCTGTGAGGTGCTGAACTAACTTGGGTCATGCGAACTTTCTTATTTCTCTATAAATGTGGCAATACATTTCTTTAATGCCCCATAGTAATGTTGTAAATCTGTTTAATTTTTGTTTTGCAGTGTCTTGTGCTTTGCCTAAAGCTCTCATTCTTGAACCTATGACTTGTCATTCTCACATCTCTTGAAAAAGGGTTGAAAAGTTAACGCTAAGTTATGCAGAAGATGCAGCTATGAGATGATAAATTGTAAAAATCTCTTTAGATCTCTGAACATTTTAAAATAAGATGTGGCTTCTATTACGCATACCTACAGTTTTCTCCTTACTTTTTTTTGGAAAAGTAAAAGTAGCTGATATGACAACATCATACTTGGGAGCACTCAACTCTGCCCTTGACTATCTGCAAGTAACAATCAGACACAGTTACAGTTTTTTACTCTACCTAACCAATGACTAGCATTTCCTTTTTTTCATAAATGCTACATGCTGGAAATATGGTATATACTGTCATTTTGCCTTGTTAAATGTTTTATCTAAATGAGTTAATAAGATTTCTATTCAAATCCTTTTCATTTTATATACATCATGAAGCTGCTTATTTATGTGACTTGTTGTTACAAATTTGGACTTCTGGTGTGGGTCTGCAGCAGGTTCTTCTTGGCATGGTCCATGTCCAGGGCCATGTCCAGGGCAGGGCCAGGCTGTGGGGAGCTGGCAACTGGTTCTGCTGTGTCATCTCTGGGGCAGAAACTGATGGCCCTGGGGACTGACATAGGGTCCTGGGCTGTGGGCAGGGTAGGAGGAACTCTGGAGGAGGCTGGTCTGGGACAGTCAGGTCCACTGCTGTCCTCAGGACCCTGACACACTCTTCATGTGGTCCCTGGGTGAGCTGATGTTGCTTCACTTGCCATGGGTGCCCTGAAATGGATCTCAGGCTGTGCTCAGCCTGTGCCCTGGGTGCTGGCATGGAGCTGGCAGCCTGCACCCTACAGGGAGCCTAACAACAAGGACGCTCCCCTTAGATTTTAGTAGGGTATTGGATCTTACTGCAGTAATTTACCTAACTAAATCTTCATCTGCTTTATAAACTTATATTGGGAGCTTGTTTCTGTTGTCACTGAAGTGTAGGTGCCTTGTGGGGGAGGTTTTGGCTGTACAGCTGGGATCCCTCACCACTGTTTGGGCCAAATGGCCCAGGAGTAGAGAACCCCACATCCAACCCAGGCTGCAGTTCCACAAACTGGCACCTACTCACAACATGGCTGGTGATCTCTTTTGCAAGAAGTTGTCTGCATATTTCTAATGAGCACAAAGGGAGGTAGGCACCACTGTATTCTTTTAATGATGTGGTTGGTAATCTGCTTGACTCTAACTCAGTGAGAAATGTTCTCTTGTCCCCTACGCTGCTTCTAGGAACATGCTGAATGTTTCTTAGAACCTTCTATCCAAATATTGATCAAAAACTATGCCTTGCTTTGGAGAAAGTCCACAAGAGGGAAACCAGAATGATTGATAGTCCAGAAAAAATAATTCACAAGGAAAGATTGCAAGAGCCAGCTTTGCTGAGTTTAAGCAAGAGAGCAGGAAAGAAAAGCAAAGAAAATCTTCAACAGGCTGCTACAAAAGTGAGCGAATACAGTCTATTTGTTGTCATGGTGAATTGGACAAAAGGTAGTGAGCATAAATTGCCAAAGTGGAAAAAGTGAAAGGTTTGAAGAGCAAAGAGATGAAATGTCTAACAGTGGCCAAAAACCTGTCAAATTTCCATCCCTGGAAATTTCTCTGGAGGCGTTAAATGACATCTGCAAAGAAGGGGAAAAATGATCTAGTGAAATATCTTTTATGCTATCATCTATGATTCCATAGCTCACACTGTATGACTGATAAGATACAGCCTGAGGTACCCAAGTGTGTGACTGATGGCTCTATTTGCCACAAATTGGTGCAATTTTATACATTTGTACATGTTCACATGCATATCAAAAAATATCAAACCAAAGTGTCTGAAATATATGGCTAAATGTGTGCATGGCTAAATATATGGCTAACTTCACTCTCTGCAGGAATTACTGGTTGTCACAGAGGAAGTATGTCTTCAGTAGCAGTGCCGTTTTACCAGAGGAGGCACAAGCACTTTGATCAGTCCTACCGCAACATTCAGACAAGATATGTGCTTGAGGAATATGCAGCAAGAAAGTAAGTGCCATGTATTTGAGCATAGACAGGTCTCTGTTTTGGGTAGTCAGTCCTTAGAATCAAGATATTTACCTTTCCTCTACACCCCAAAAAAGTTGTGATTTATACAGAATGATAGCGTTCCGCTTCCTTCCATTGGTGTGCTCCTTGTCTGTAATCTCCCACCAGCATAGCTAAACTTCCTAGCGACATTGCAAGATACCTGAACAGGCCTTTTAACTTAGGATCTGTCCGGTTTGGTACCTCTAAATTGAAAATTCTTCCTTTTAGGTTAAAATTGAAACTCTGACTTAAGAAAAATTGCTGTGAAATTTATTGTAAGTCACAGAAACAGCTTTTTACCCATTCTTCCATATGACATGATGATATTCCTTCTCCTGAAGCTGGCTATAACTAATTATAGTGTTTGTGATTCAATTTCCTGTTTTAAACTTAAATGAAGTCTTAATGCTTCTCATGTGAAATCTCGGAGTTTTAACCAGAAAATACACATTCTTTATACATCAAAGCCTGAAACTTTGTATTGTAGTTGCTTCAGAATCACTGTTCTCCCTCCTTAGTAATTAACATGCCTACCTAGCAGTCTAGCTGGTCCAGATTCCCTTATGAAAGAGGACATTTGCAGAAGGTTCTGTGAAATATAGAAAGGCGGGAATACTTAGAAACAGGCAATGCTATGGGGAATCTTTGTGATTTGTGTATTAGATAGGCTGGTACCCTTGTGGTTCACTGAAATGCTATCATCACACCTCAATGATTGAAGACTGAAATAAATATAAATTTAATGGAATGAAATAAAATGCCTAATGATCCCCAATGACCGATGATGGGCATTAAGGCCTTGAAGGACAAGTGACAACCAGCACCTAGTGCAGTCAGTGAAGATGCAAAGGTTTTTCACTGAACAGTGGTCAGTTGTAGTATTCAGCTCATTCAGCTCAAAGTAATTTCTTTGACGTTTGTGAGTTCATGTTTTACCTGAATTGCTGGGTTATAAAAATGTCTTTTATATTTGAAGGGCTGCTTCCAGGCAGGCTGCTTATTATGAATCATCTAGCTTGGGCAAAACAACATGTAGACTTTGTGCCAGGAGGGCACGCACCTTGGCGCATGAAGCAATGCAGGAATCCAGGAAAAGGTAAAGCTCTGTTGGTCCAATCTCACCTGTGTAGTGGCTCTGGTCCCAGCTCTTTTGCCAGGGCTCTTTTCAGAGTTGACAAGACTGGACGCTTCTCTGTCACTGTTCTTCACTAATCTATTTTGGCTGGAACACTAAATGACTGAGTGTCACTTTCAGTCTCATATTTCGACCCAGAGTTATTCCCCTGATCCCCACTCTCACCCTTGTAAAGAGCTTTAAAACAAAAATAAATTAGAATCCACCTGGTACCCAGAACTCATTTTGAAAAGGGCTACTCCACTATTCCTAAATTTCTAATTTGGATCAATTTAAATGTTTTAAATTCTTTCCTGAATATCAAAAGGGTTCACTGTCATGTCTCAGTTACTGCCTTGATAAGAAGTCCCAGAGTAACTGTGCTGATGACAATACTCCCCTTAGTGAATTTCACTGTTTCTGCTCTGCTTTGCTCTACAGTTACTGCACCAAAGACCTGGAGGATTTATATTACAAGAAGGAATTCTGCCTTTGTTGTAGAAAATATGTTATGCAAATCATATACATCCATATGGTTCTGGTACTTGGGTTGGTTTGAAATATATAATCTCAGAACAGAAATCTCTAGGAAAATCACATGATTTTGTATATTTTAATTTAGCTTTTAAAAACTGTTTTTAATTTCATCAATATAAAAAAAGGAAATGGCAGAACACAGCTGGTATTTAAAGTACATTGAAATGATACAAAGAATTTTTTTAAAAAATATCAGATATACAATATCTTAATTCAGTAAATTTCATGGAAGTTTTCTTATTTGGGTTATGCTTTCAGAGTCTTGCCATATGTTGACTATATTGACAGACATGTTAGCAATACTTGAAATTCAGTATCTTCTTTTGCCCTGGGGAGGAAAAGAGTAGCATAGGCTGTTTACTGAATTCAGCATGAATGAAGGAAACCGAGCTAGCTCCTCCTAAAAAAAGTTTATGAGTTGAAGTATTTTTAGGAATTCTGAAAAATCTGTGGAGTTAGGTTTTCAGGGAACAACTCACAGTTTTTTCAAAATTTTATATTTTCCTGGTAGTTTCTATAATACTACCTGCTCATCCTTGTCAAAGGATGGCTTTTTTTGCATGCAGCTGCTCATCAAATCCTTGTGAACTTCTTGGTCTGTATCTTTCAGGTGAGGTCAGGTGATATAGCCCATGGAGCTACAAGAGCTCCCAGATTCTACAGCTTCTAAAGCTAAGGGTACTATGTAAGCAAGGCACAACTTTTAACATGTTGTGAACAGGCACAGAACTTGCCTTCACTCCTCTGCCTTCTTGTGTCCATGGGAAGGAAAATCAGTGGCCAGAAGGGAGGCCAGGCAGGTTCTTGATCTTGATTACAAGAGGAACCATGGGGAACCATGTCAATGTGGCCACAGCAGAATTCAGGACTTATGGCCCCACAAATATACGGGGAAAGAATATCAAGAAAATTCACATGATTTCACATTCTCATTATTGGAATACACAGATAGATGCTAAGAATGATTCCTAACCTAAATTTTACTTCCTACTGATATGGTTTCAAAGCCATTGGTTGTGTGATGTGTATGAGTGACAAACTTAAATCTTCATAGTGGTTACCTGATTTTTTTTCTTGTCCCACAGGAGTCATGAGCAAAAGTCTCATGCAAGTGACGAGAAAAGAATTCGTTTTGCCAGTGAGTTGTCTGCTTTGGAAAAAGAGATTCATACAGCCAGGCACCGTGCTAGAGAGCATCTGGATAGACTTGCTGTGCAAAGAATGGTACCTGCTGAATCTTTTTACTCCTATGCAAAAATATTTACAAGATATACTGAAATTTAGACCTGTGCTTCAAATATGAGTAGTGATTAAGCATCTTTTTGTGTATTTAAGGTTAGATCTTCTACCCTGTTTGAGTCTGGTGCCAGATGCTTCTTTTCCCATGTTTAATAGGTGGAAGAAAATATGGCTCTGGAAAGACATATAATTGAAGAAAGAATAAGCCGAGCCCCTGAAATTCTAGTGCGCCTGAGGTCTCACACCGTCTGGGAAAAGATGTCTGTGAGCCTTTGCTTTACTGTACAAGGATTTCCAACCCCTGTTGTACAATGGTAAGAGACTGTCCTTTCCTAGCCCTCTAAAAATGTTGTTAAGCTTTTTTCATTTGAAAGTTATGCCATAACTGATAAGCGTCACGTATATAATGGCTTTGTTAAATCCTCTTTATAATCCTTGTAGATGTGCTGGATTGTAGCAGTTGATGATACTGCAGTGGAAGGAGTGGGAGGAAAACTTGCTGAGTGGCCCCGTGCAATGTGAGAAGCAAACTCAAGCATTTCAGAAGGCAGACAGTGGAAGGCATTCCAGTCTTTCTGGTCATTGAGTTTCCTGAACACAAAGTAGCAAATGGCAAAATACCCGGAACTCACAGGCTACTTTCTAAGCCTGGAAGAATGTGCATAGCACCACTCTTGTCATGGGCTGTATCTGTGGCCATACTGTGTTAGCTTTTGTTGAGGAGGACATAAAGGTCCTTGCAGCTGCCCTTCTCTCTGAACAGGTGCTGTCTTGTGCATATGAAAGCCTCGGGCTGGACTGTAAAGACCTAACACAAGGCCTAATTCTGCTGCTGCTCCCCTTTTTTGTGCTGAAGCATTTTACTGTGGTGCAAGACAAAGTTTGCTTCCCATCTTGTGTCAGGGCTAGTGGACTTTAAGCTCAAGGCCCATGCCATCTTCACTTCTTTTCCTCCTCTTCTAGATTGAGTGCACATCTTGTCTTTCCACTTCTCTGCTGCTGTGATGCTCCTGCTTTGCCCTCATGGCCCAATATGTGTCGATCCATACATACTGGAAAATACTCTGCGCAAGTAGAGAGAGTTCAGATGACAGTAAATGATATCTTGATGCAAAGATCTACCAAATGAATGAATAGTTGCTGATACTTACGAGTTTTATTTTTTTCTTGATTGTCAGGTACAAAAATGAGGAATTGATTTCCCCTGCAAGTGATCCAACTAAGTACAGAATTGAAAGCAAATATGGAGTACATGTGTTACATATAAACAGGTAAATCTTTCTTAGGAATACAAGAATTTTTTTATACTCTACACAAAGTATTTGATATCAAATACAATTAAAAATTCACACAAAGGCTGAAAGAGAATTGTTAAATTCAGCACACTTTTCTGTCAGTACTCACTTTTAGGCTGTAGAAGGTTCACTGAGTCCCTGAATATTCGATTATGAAAATTAAATGATAAATTAGATATTTGTATTCATTAACTCCAGCAATATACAAGATATAAAAAGAAGAGACAAGTAGCTGAAAAAATGGTAGTTCCTTTTTATTAGAATTATATCTTCTCAGCTTTTGAACTGAAAAATTATATGTTCTTGCCATGATGAAGCTCTTTTAGGTAAACAAAATTATAACTGGGCAGAGCAGGGATACACAGCTGTATTTGTTTTACTATATATTAGGTTCTGTTTACTTTTTTCATCTCTTTTTTTTTTTTTCCCCAAAAAGTAAGGAAGTGTAAATTACTTTTTTTAAAGGTTCTTAATTAATTTAATTAATTTTATTTTTTCAGAACTGTTAATCTTGTGATATATAGAACATGCTTGGGTAGAACAGCTTCCCATAAACTAATCCCATGCTTTCCTAAACAATTGAAATGCTACATGTGACTTAATGTAAGCTTTTTAAAATACAAAAAGCCCAAATAAAAATGAAGATATGACTGCAATATTTAAAAACAAAATTAATATCTAGACCAGAGACACAAACTCCTCTTAATTTCTCCAGAACATGAGCATCTGCTGTGCCGAAACAGCTGGAGTATTTGTGGCTAACACTTGGCTGCCCGAACATTTAATCTTCTACCCTGTCTCCATCTGCCAGCAGTAGAAGCAGCCCTGAGCACAGTCTTGTGGCACTAGTACAGAAAATAAGTGCATGTGCTGGTTTGGACACAAATCCAGGAGGAAACAACTTGAGAGGGGCGTCTCTCTCTCTCTCTCCTGCTTGCCAGGCAAGCAGGCCCCGGCAGCACCTCCCCCACGGGTTCGGGAAAATAATTTCTCGAGTGAAAGTGAAAAAAACTATTTATTTAACAAAAGAGAGTCCCCCGCTGTCACGGGAAAAAAAAGATATTGAACCCCCCTCCCCCGTCCCCTAAAAGAGGACTATGGCTTTTAGAGTTCTTTCTGTAGGTAAAACCTGCAGTCCTGAGCTGGGCCGGGCCGGCCAGGCAGGGTCCGACGATCCCCCTTGGAGGGTCCCGCCGAGCAGGTCCGGAGATGACAGCAGGTCTCAGATGAAAAGCAAACCAAAAAGAGTCCAAAAAGGAAAAGAAGCCGCCGAGGCAGATCACAGTCCCTTCTCCGCTGAAAGCCGAAGAGATGAGAGAGCAAAAGTCCTCCAACCAACCAAATGCTGTCAGAATGGGGAGAGAAAAGAATGCAAAACATTCTAGTTGCAAGGTCAAGCTGGCCGCTTTGAAGAGTTCTCTCGGCTTCTCTCTCCCCCCTTTGCAATTTAAAGGTACACTAGAAATCAAGCAGGCGATGGGGAATACAGTATGGTCATAGAATCACCCCAAGACAGTGCATCATTCCTTTTGCTTTTGGGAAAGACTACTTGCCTTTGTCATCCTGTAGCCAAGTCCAGCCCAACTATCAACCTTTTTGTAGCCAAGAGTGGGAGAAACATATCCCTGTACAGAATCTGGCAGCAAGAATCACCAGGTTGCTGCTTCTTAAGGTGCTTCAAAGGCACTCAGTCTTCTACCCCAAGGTCATGGATAACTTGCTAACTGCTCTCTGTATCCATGAAATCTGTCCACACCACTGTGTCTTCCCACCAACATTACTCTTGAAGATAATAACAGGAGGTTAAAATATAAAAACAGGTTGTCCTTTTGCAATCCTCTCCCTTTTAGCAGAGAAATGGAAAACGCTGTCCTTTGTCTGGATATGTGTGAGTGCCAGTCAGGAGATGAAACTTTGGTCACTTCCTGATGGTCAGTGACCGTGACTGTTTATTTCCCTTGGTTAGCGCTCCTGAAGAACTGCCAGATGCCAGTTATGCAGTATGTAGGTTCGTTTGTGACATTTTGGCAGTAAACAGCTTTTAGAAGAAATGAGAATCAGTGCTGATGCTGCTTTCTGAGCACATATAACCATCAGGCTGAAGGGTAATAATGGCTTCCAGCCCCTTGGTGCTTTTTATCGCTTTTCTCTGCTGGTTATCAGTCATATAGGCACAACCAGCTTTGGGAGTGTTCAGACCCAGCCGTATTTCAGAGTTCAGACATACCACAGACTCATTTATTGCCACCCACTCAGGTTTCCCCACCCCCTGTCTACTAGTCCCAGACCTGTATGTCCTCATGCAGACCTCCTCACCTTCAGCCAAGCTGCCATCTTCAGAGACTCCTGCTCCATTTCTCTTTCATTCTGTCTGGCAGTGTGGTCTTTTTGCCACTTAAAGACTCCTGGCTGCTCTCCCACAGACTTCTCTTCTACACTTAAAATAATATTGGGGAATGGTTATCATTTACACAGCTTATTAAATTAAAATTTCTAATTTAATTTTTTTTTCTATATTGCTAATGCATCTTATTTCAAAACTTGATCATCAGCTGTATTTTCTGTGCTAAAAACACAGAAAATGGACATGCAGGAAATGGAACAACATTTTGTTAGCGCATAATTAACATTAAGTTTATCTTGTATTGAAAGAAATGAATGTATAGATAATGGTTAAAATATATAAATTATTAATGTTTTTATACAAACATGTATCAATTAATTCTGTATCTTCCATGCATGTCTTTGCATGCATGCAAAGTGCATATATGCACTTATATTTCATATTGTATGAATAATTTGTTTTTCTGGGAGATGAAGCCATTGGGAGTTTCTTCCTATCCTCTTCTGTGCTCTTCTCAGCTGTTCATGCTAAAGTGCTGAGCTGAATGTAATCTTATCCACAGCCGCTCAGAACGGCCTTGGAATTTCTTGGCTACTTTTCTAGCACTTCAGCGAAGCCCAGGGAGTGAACTTTTTCCTTCTGATGCAAGTGTGATATTTATTCCTGTGAGTATTCCCTGATCCCAGTGGAAACATTCTTGAGGCACCAAAACCTTACCGTCACCTTGTTGTCTTAAAGTAGTAACTGGACACAATTTCATCCCCCACTGTTTGCTGCTCTCCAGAACCCATAAGCCTATACAGTAACCAGATAATTTAAATTTCTCTGTCTCATATTTTTGATGATGCTATGTTCTCAATTTATCACATTTTCTGCATGCATTCAGTGCTATCATGATCATATAGTGTCTCTTTCTTGCTCCTTTTAAACTTCTTCAAACTGAGTTTGAGCTCAAGATCTCCCTTGTGCAGTAAAGAAAAGGAGTTTGGAGTTTAATTCTATTTTTTGCACATCTCATAATTATAGCAGAAGTGATACACACTGGGGTAATGGTTCATCCCATCTTTCAACTCACATCTGATAGGTTATTAGGAGGAGATTGTGAGGAATCCTTGGAGAGAAAGCTCCTGGTAGTTGAAATGAATCATACATGTCTGAGAATGTGTAGGTTTGTTTAAAATGTATTTTTTATCCCACATAATTTAACTATGGATAGGCACATAGTACAAGAAAAGATTTCTGTATCAGTGGTAGTCAGATGAGGGTGGCCATTGCTTTATGGCATAGCTGAAAAATATTTTCTGTCTCAGTGAATATTTTTGTAATTAGCAATTGTAACATTTTAAAGTTCTTAGTTGCTAATACCTGTTTAGCAACAGAGTTGGGCTTTTTTGTTTCTTTATTTACTGTTATGAGTTGTTAAATGGATCACTTGGTTTTATTCAGCTGTGATTGACCATGTTATATTCCCAGCTAGGTTGGCTGGTGCGCAGGGTACAGCAGTACACTCCTCCCGGGGGCGTTCCTAACTCCCAGCCCTCGGGGGGCGGGAGCTGAGCTGAGCTGGGTGCTAGGAGCAGGGAGGGACATTTGAGTTTCCAGAGCACTGTCAGTGTGGTGTGGCCACACAGATTCATATACATAGAGCTCAAGGTCTGACAGTATTTTGGCTTTTCTTAGGCCCCTCTCCCTTTCCTATTTAGTAAAGTCACAGCCTAAGAAGTGCATCTCACGGCGGAGGCAAGGTTTGCAGCCGCACGGGCAGAGCTGTGTGCCGGAGCCGGCAGAGTGCAGTGTAACACCTGCTGGCAGCAGGCAGCGCCGGCCTCCGATCCAGCGCTCCAGTCCTCAGCGCCACCTGCACCGCTTCAAAAAGGAAAGCGTAAAAATTGAATGAACCTTCTCTTCTAGCTAGTCTCATTTAACAAATGACCCTGTGCAGTCAGTACAGTGCTATTTTAGTTTGATTAGGCCTAAAAGGCTTGAGATGATTTAATGTGGAGAGGTAGAGAGCGAGGCGTGCCCTTTCTCCGCTGGAGGTGGAAGCAGAGCAGAGCAGAGGTGTCGAGACAAAGGCGATCCCCTGGCACAGCCCGCGCAGCCTGTGAGCTGTGCAAGGCTGGTGGGTGATAGGCTGCAGCTGCCTGGGTTTTGCAGGTATGCAGCGTCAGTGGCTGCATAGGCAGCAAAATGGTGTACTGCTCTCCTCTCCTTGCTGAAAGGCAAACGACAGCCCCCAAATATGTGATCTTCTGACTTGTCACTCACTGTCCCCTATAAGCTGCAGCAGCTGGGGGCTTGAGGAAGTGGCCACCTCGTAACAGAGGCCCCTCTTCCCTAAACATGAAATCCAACCAAACAAAAACAATCAGTCAGATTCAGTCTGATTGGAAAATCAGGACAGAAGATAGCAAATCTGCAGAGTATTTCCACATTTTGATGTTATATAGCCATAACACTGAAAATTTTGTCATTTGGATTCAAAGGAGTAATTTTTAAATCTGTAATTTACTACGTACTGCCTTCTGTTCTTTACATGCACTGAATTGTGTTCTAATTCAGGCAAAGATGCTATTTCACTCTTAACTCCTGTGTTTAAATCTACACTAGGCAGTTGAATGAATATATGCATTTTAAATAGATATATCTGCCTGGGGAATATTCCCCACACAAGTATTAGCACTTCAGAACCTCATGTGGATTCAGAGCAATTTAATTTTCACAAAAAGTATTAGTACCTTGGGACAGATACAGTTCTGCACTCACATTTTATGCTATGTAAATGTACTCTATGCATATTTTATCTGACCTCTGTAAAGGCAGAAAAACACATTCTCCACCATAAAACAAGACTAACTGTTAGACCACACCTTGCCTCCTGGGTACTTCAAATGTTGTTTCTAACCGGTCTTGACTCAGTGCATTTTACAGTGCAATTTAGGAAATCTAAGATTATTTTAGCACACAAGGAAATAGATAATTTCGAGGATAATCCTCCATCTGAGCATTATCTGGCACAAAAGGAAGGTCAGAACCTTATGTAACTTGCTATCCTGTCCAACTTTCTTCATAGTGGATATGAAACAAAAGTGCTGTCTAGCTCCTAGCCACTAAAACCGTACATTTCCAATATACGATTTAAAGGCATTTCAGTGAGTACTAGTCTGTCTAAGATGGTTTATTTCTCTAATGGAGAGTCAGATGAATGATCATAGCAAAGAATTTGAAATTGCTTTCAAAGCAGTAAGCTACAGAAAATGGGTAGAGTTGTTATGACCTCTTAAATAGCAAAAAGTGCCTGGCCTGGGGAATTGTGTGTTCATAATAACTGTAAGAACTTCATTTCTCTTCATAAAAACAAAGTATGCTGTAAGAATGTGGTCAACTATTTGGTCGGTTACTTCTTTCTTAGATTCTCCCTGAGAAAATTAATTATAACTCTATCACTAACTTTTGTCAAATTTTTGCTTTCAGATTTTGAACTTATTTTGGCTAAAGATATGACCCTTTTGTGAATCTCCTGTGTGTTCTAGAGACATTTAGGATCATATTCTGTTTTCTCTACCTTGGACACCATCACAAACAGAAAGATCTCATCAAAAGATGTATTTTGCTATTTCTTAGGAGAGCAAATCTATGGGGAAGGGATTGAGATAAGCACAGATATATACCCATTTGAAAAGTTAATCAGGTATCTGCCATTCTGCATCTTCATTTTAGGGATACAACTTTGCAGTTCTTACACCTTTGAATTTCCGACACTTTGAGTGGTTTAGCACAGTTTGGGACCCCAAGTTAGTCCACAATACATGCATCTCTATTTTCTGGAATTTTTTAGGCCACCTGTTGTTTAACAATAAATCTCTCTTTAGATCCTAAATCCTGTGTAATTCTTACAGATGTTGGTTCCTATTTAACTATTTTATCTGATGTTCTGCTGGAAAATGAAGCCAACACTGAGAGCAGGTGATGACTGGTTTAAAGTGAGATTTAATCAGAGTTAACCTTGGTCAAGCAATGCTGATTTTTTAGCAACAACAAAATGTTAGAGAGCGGTTAAGTTGGATTTGAGAGAAGTGAAGCAGCCTGAAGTAATGCTGTGCTTATGTGAGGAAATGGCCTAGTGCAGCAGTGCTGGTGTAATGTTCATCATTCATTTATGACCTGGGTGCTGTGTGCTGTCTAAATCATGTCCAGGCCAGGGAGGGATCAGGCCTGATCAGCAAACACAGCACGGCTCTCCCAGCCATGTCCTGCCAGGTGTAAGTGTACATCACCCTTTGGGAGGGTCTAGCTCACCGAGGAGAAACCTGGACATGTAGGTGGTAGGAGGACACTGTGCCCCTCTGTAGGTCTTTGGCAGGATGTGGGTTGAGTTGTGGCTTGAAGGGCAGGAAGCCTTTATAGGGCAGGAATCTGGGGACAAGGACTGCAGGGCTCGCTGTGCCATATACCTGCCACCAGTGCATAGGAAATGCACTCCTGGGCTCTGCCTGACACAGCAAATTAAAGACATCATCTGCCACAGTGACCTCCTGGTGTGAGATAGACTAATTTTCTCACCCTTCAGGACAGGGCTGACAGAGATCAGACTGCTCTCCCTTATTATCTCTTTTGAGTTGTGTGTGGGAATCCTATTGGTGAGCTGGAGCACACCAAGGCATGGCAAGGGCTGTTCTGAAACATCGACACTAGGGCAATCAAGATCCAGTTTCTGGGGATGAATGCTATTTAATTTGCTAATATGTAATATATGTTATTAAATATACTACGTACTATATTTCCACTATTTACTGTATATACTACATATAGATTCTTAAATTAGGGATATAGCAGAGTGACAAAAATGCCTTACAGCTCCAGAACAGTTAATTCTGCAATGCCTCTTGTACAAAATTTTTAAGCTTCTTCATTTGTTGGTAACTTGTTATATTATAGTAAGATACTGTATCAAACTATGATAAATGCATCAACTATGTACATTTCAGTATAGAGACATAACATGCCTTAGGAAATTGTCCTGTGCTGCGGTTTTATATTGCTTTTTGGCATTTTATTACACAAGTGTTAAATAGTGTGAAACTAGGATAGTAAAAAAAAAAGTTCTGCTATTAAAAATTCATTGCAAAGAAGTGTTGTCAAGTCTGACATCTCTCAGACAAGTCCAGAATCAGTTAAGCATTATATAACTCTGAGAACAGGTATTGTAATTTCTTTAAAATCCTTCATGAAAGCAAACTTAACATCCAACCCATAAAATGGTGCTGAATGAGATCACATCCAGCTAGTGTCCACTCGCAAGTGGTGATGCCCAGCGCTCAGTGTTGGAGTAAGAGCTGTTTGATATTGTCATCAGTGACGTGGATGAGGGTGCAGCCTCAGTCAGTTTGCAAATTTCACCAAGCTGAGTGGGAGTGCTGATCTGCTGGAGGGTAGAAAGGGTCTGCAGAGGGATCTGGACAGGCTGGATCGATGGGCTAAGGCCAGCTGTGTGGGGTTCAAGAAGGCAAAGTGACCAGTCCTGCCCTTGGATCAAAACAACTGCAGGCAGGGATACAAGCTGGGCCAGAGTGGCTGGAAAGCTGCCTGGTGGAAAAGGACCTGGGGGTGCTCGTTGACAGCAGCTGAACATGAGCCAGATTGTGCCCAGGTGGACAAGAAGGCCAATGGCATCCTGGCCTGGATTAGCAATAGTATGGCCAGCAGGACCAGAGCAGTGATTGTACTCAGCACTGGTGAGGCCAGACCTCAATTCCTGTGGTCAGTTCTGAGCTTATCACTACAAGAAAGACATTGAGGGGCTGGATGCGTCCAGAGGAGGGCAACGGAGCTGGTGAAGGCTCTGGAGCACAAGTCCTGTGAGGAGCAGCTGAGGGAGGGGGGGGTGTGTAGCCTGCAGAAAAAGAGGCTCAGAGGGGACATTATTGCTCCTGCAACTGCCTGAAAGGAGGTTGTGGCCAGGTGGGGCCAGGCTCTTCTCCCAAGTAGCAAGTGACACGACAAGAGGAAATGGCCTCAACTGCACCAGGGGAGGTTTAGTTTAGATATCAGGAAAAATTTCTTCACTGAAAGGATTGTCAAGCATTGGACCAGGCTGCCCAGGGAAGTGGTTGAGCCGCCATCCCTGGAAGTTTTCAAAAATCATGTCGCTCTGGCCCGTGAAGTAATGTTTTAATGGTTAACATGATGGTAGTGCTGGGTTGATGGTTGGACTTGATGATCTTAGAGGTCTTTTCCAACTTTAACAATTCTATGATTTTAATTCTTTTAAATTGTTTTTTGGTCTCACCGTGCCTGTCCAGACTGTACTAGGGTTTCCTACCCAGCTGCAGGCTTTTTGGTTATGTAGCCTAGTCTTAGGACTATGATAGACTTATGTCTTTGATAATTAATTGTATGATAAACTCTATAATTGATTTCTTGATTTGGTGAAATATGTGGCTGAAGGGTTGCCTCCAGGAGGAGCTGTTAGACCTGTAAATTTAGGGAGATAAATCTCAATTTAATGGAACTTTCATCAAGTTGTTCTTTAGCCATCGCAGTACAGATAGTATCATTTCTATGATATGATACTGTCCAGAACATATGCAAGGAGTGAAAAATAGGTGTCTGATGTGTCTGTGACAGCTGCTACATACTCCAAATTTGGCATCCTGTTATGCAATTTCCATAAAACACCCTTACATATTCCTTCTCCCGCATCTGGGATGTATGACCTCTTAGAAGACAAGTGCAATCAGAATTTCATCACTTGGCAGTTGCCAAGAAGACACAAATTTGTTCTTCTGAGAGGAAACTAAATGCATGCATTCACAATATTGTATCTCATAATTGAAAATTTTTGAGTGGCCTCCATTAAATTTAATACAAAAGAAACTGTTCCTGATGGACTCCATTTTAAACAAGAAAAGAACAGGGGCATCAAGGTTTGTACTTATATCTTAACAGCTGGTCATATATGTGCTCACGTAACTTCAAGGAAGGATGTATTGAGACAATCTATCAGTGTTTTGCACCAAGTAACTATTTTTTACTTTGTATTTGTTTATACCTTCCTTGCATAATGAATTTTTTTTCCCACTAAAAAAATATAACAAACCAAGCCATGTATGCACATATACAATTTTGATCAGTGTTCCTGATTTTTTATCATTTTCCTGGATTGAGATATGAGAGAGTCAAAAAATACCAATGTCTGCCAGCTGGGAATAGCCATAGAAGGCAGAATTTTAGCAAGAATCACATGTACTTTTATTCCATGTCTCTCTCCTAAAATATGGCAGAAGGGCAAGGTGGATTAAGGAAGGTTACGTACAGAAAGGGAATTAGACAAACTGGCATTGTTCAGCTATCTCCTTTTGATCGTTCTCTAAAGGTCATTTCCAGTTTGCTCAGGTCAGTGCAGCCTGCACACTAAGCTGTGATAAAACTGCAGTTAAGAACGGTAACAGCTTTCTGATTGTCTTTCATCAATGCCTTGCACTGTGTAGAAAGCAAAGAGATTTCTACACTTTCCCTACCAGTAAAGAGCTTTGTACACTTTCCTTATGGTTTATATTAATATTAAAATGCGCCGCCGGCACGCTGGCTGGGCTGAGATGGCAGCAGCTTGGTCCAGGCGTGTCCCACACAAAGGAAGGACGCCCCGGGGCACCTCGGTGCCTCGCTTGCCAGCCTTCCAGCCCGTGCGGTGGAGGGCACGGAGCCTAGCGTGCCCGGGGGCTTTGGATAGCCCAGGCGCGGCCAGAAATGAGTTGCGCAGAGGTGGCTCTCGGCCGGTGATCCAAGGGTTTATTGTAGAAGCACCCTCAAATGGTCCGGAAGCCGAAGAGAGCAAGGCACAGTAATCAGGGCTTTATAAGGATGCAGGGAAGGGGGCGGGGTGACCCCACAGGGACCCATAGGAAGAGGAGAAGGGTGGGACAGGTCAGGACACCTTCCCTTAGGGGACACAAGAGGTGTCTGTCAACTGTAGACAGAACCTCCACTCAGGAATCCTAGGAAACCAAAGGTAGAAGCCATCTTCACAGAATGGGGGTTTCACTCCTTGGTACCAGCCCACCAGACCTCTGTTTCTGGGCCCTGTGGCCCCCTGGTTGGTTCCTTCACCACAACAATGGTTGGCATAGTTTGACTAGTAATATCAACCATTGAGAGAATTTTTATTTGCATAAAGAGACATCTGTTTTTCTCCTTCCCCTTTTCAGAGCTGACTTTGATGATTCTGCTACCTATTCAGCAGTTGCAACAAATGTCCACGGTCAGGCATCAACTAATTGTGCTGTGATTGTGCGAAGTAAGTTCTACTTTATATTTAAAAGAGTAAATAAATATAATGCTCATATCATTGAATGTTTTTTGTATGTTTATTTGTAGGGTTCAGAGGGGATGAAGAGCCTCACCCAGCTGCGATAATGCCCTTCCACTGTAAGCCTTTTTTTCTACTTGCTTAGATAATTTATGTCCACTTGTCAGAGTGAGGTTTTGCAGATGAGAAAACCAGATACGACTTGCTTCTTCTGACTTTGCTTTCTAAGCATTCAGTTAAAATAGGAGCTGTCCAGATGCTCTTGCTTTCCCAGCTGAATTTCTAGATCGGCATACGGTGTAACAGAAAGCTCCATCTCCTGCTCAGATCAGACACTAATCTGTGCCAAGTACAATTTACCTGTACTCAAGAGTGCTTTCATTTCCTCATGCATAGTGCCCCTGTCATATGACGTTTGCTTCACCCACATCGATGTCCAGTTTCTGGAGAAGTTTGGAGTCACTTTTGCAACTGAAGGTGAAACACTGACCTTGAAGTGTTCTATGTTGATCACTCCAGAGTTGAAAAGACTACGACCTCGTGCTGAGTGGTATAGAGATGGTAAGTTATTACATTGAATAGAATCTACCTGGAAAATGCTGGAGGAGACACTGAAGATACAGGTCAAGTGTAGAGCATCATATTCTTAGAATTAAATTTAGAATAGAGAAAAAAAATATCTCCAGTTAGAATTTATAGTCTTACACTCTCCATTAAGTGACTTGGTCAACATTTTCTTGAGCACACATTAATAGCAACATGAGGTAACCTCATATTGTGATAGCACAATAGTTAGAACATTTACTTGGTAGAGATCCAAAGCCAGTTCTTCAATTTCACAATGACTCATAGTTGAATTCTGTGATCACTGAGCTGAAGAGTACTCATAGGGCAGTAAATTAAAATTTGAAGTACTAACGTATGCGTGTGGGTCTCCACTTTAATCTTGCTCCAGCATTTATTGTGAATTTTATATTAAAATCTCATGAATGTATAGTTAGGCAATACTTATCAAAGCCAGGCCTGATACACATATATTTGCTCTGCTGTTTATGTGCCATGTTGATAGTTTCTTACCTTTCCTATTTTGTCAGTGAAAACCTGTGTTATGCCAGGTGAAGCAGTCTTACCATGAAGTACTCAAAATAACATCACTAAGCTTATCATATACAGGGGTGGATGGTACGCAAACCCTGGATAAGTAGTGTTTGTTCACTGCACCACAAAAGGGCTTTGAAACATAAACATAAAACTAGCTACTTAGAGCTTAGTGGATAGCAGCCTCTTGTAGATATTTAGCCCACCACTTTTCACCAACCACAATCTCTGTGTAGGATTCTAAAGTAATTATACTACCTAAGGATTTAAGGAAAGCTTTGTTATTTTTGAATGGTTAGATTTTTCCCCTAAGGGACCACATTTGAGACTGGTGAACTTCCAAGACTGGTGTTTGGACTGGTCCCAAAAAAGTTGGCAGAAATTTCCATAGTGGCCAAAATGTGATGAATAAACTAAGAAATGACAGTGAGATTAATAAGGTAGTCAAGAAAATTCAAGATTATGAAAATCAGAAAAAGAATGATTTTGTTACTGCTTCTTATGCCTTTTGTTTCATGTATATCATAGTTTTACATAGACTCACATCTGATCCTTCAGGGAACAAACTACTACCTAATCTTTCATTGCTGTTTTTCTATCATTGTGGATACTTCCTTGTGATGAACTATTAGATGTCACTAAAGTAAAAAATATGAGATAATAAAAATGGCTTTTTCTGTTTGGTAAATAACCTAAAATCTAAGACTGATCCTTGAATTCAGATTCCGTCCCCACTGAAGCATACAGGAATTTTATTATACATTTCATCTCAGAAGAACCATCATTTTCAAGGGTGCCACTACTTTGTCTCCTATTGGGCACAGTTCCTCCAAGTGCCAAATCTCTCAAATTCTAAGTTTGAAACTGCATCTAAGAAGAACTTCTAATTTTCAAGGAATGCACAATATGGTTGCACTTTTCATTGAACGTGAATTTTTCTTGCACTATGAACAAAAGCTCATGACCCTTTCTCTTTGTGCCTTCATAATGACAAGATAATTCCTTCTTGATATGTAACAATACTATGCTCTGTGTTTTCCCCATTATTTAACTTAGTAAGTCCTTACCTGTGAAAACCTGAGATGAAAACTTGGTCTGTTTTAGGCCAATAGGTTTTTGCTAGGGAGTCAGATAGGTGTTCATCCCGTTATTCTACTTATGTTATGTGAAATAGGATGTTACAAATAAGCTTAGATTTGTCCTTCATTACAAGTACATGGATCACAATATTTCCAAGAGGTGTACAGATGTATTAACTGGCAGAACTTGTTCCCAAACACAGCAGGAATTCATGCATTACGAACCTTTGTTACGTGCTACAGTTCCCTATGTTGAGTCCCTTGAGAGATGGAGGCAATGCATAAATATAAGCAATGAGAAGTTCATAATTTTTCGACATCATGTGCTTTAGACATTCTGGTTCTTTAGAGAGGTAATATTTAATTATACTCTTATGTTAAGACTAGTTTTTTTGAAAAGTTTTCAGTTTGTGTTAATCAAATAATAACAACTAAAGCCCCGAGATGGATATGTATGATTTAATTCTAATAATTATACACAGGAGAAGTATGTGTTTATCTAGCATAAATAAGCTTCACACTAGTGAGCCTTATTGAGGGTATCTGGTAGACTCCTAGGGGCATATAAGTCAGCTCAGTCAAATCCTCTGAATTGATTTGGGATTTCACAAATATGAATATGATGTCTGTTATTCATGGCCCACTTAGAACAATTTAGGATACTGAGAGAATGAAATCAAAATAATACTTCAGGAATGTATATCTAATCTGGACATGACTTCAGCTGATAGCAGGAACTTTCCGTTATTGATCTCTAACTTATTATAAACACTATAAAGCTGTATGTACCAACATTCTGCAGCCATTTATACTGTAATCTAGAATAAAATAATTGACTTCAGAAGGCAAAATCATGGAGTGAAGAATCTAGCTAAAATTTCAGCAGAACAAAAAATACATGACAAAAACAAGTTTCAGTATATAGTAGTTCCCTACTCTTTGTATGAATTTTCATCAGAGTAATGTATTAGGAAAATGATCTTATGTACTAAAAACAGCTTGTGTGTGTGAGGCTTGAGACACAGTGCTTCTGAGGGCTAGTCTCCTGCAGGTTTGTCCTTTGGTAAATTCTGGGAGAAATAACAGAGCACAACCCATGAACAGACTGTGAATAGTGAGAACTTGTAAATGTAATTTTATTGTGATGGCAAGTATACGAATGCTTGTTCTATTAGAACATCTAAATATGTTTGAGGCCTCCAAACTTTGTCTTGACTACAAAGTCATTCATCCTGAATGCATTAAGAAAAGAGGGTTTCTGTTGATTTCTGGTGGATCTTTGGCCTTATATGAAGAAGTTATTCTGCTCTTACCAAACACAACTGCCCCCCTCAGTTTCTGCTGCCAGGTACACATGAAAAGTGGAAATAGGTGATTTTGGCCTTAGTAGCATTACAGGCTTGACTACAATTTCTATATATTCAAACTAAGGTGGCTACCAATCCACAGTAGCTTGGAGTCTAAATAAGTGACCAGCTGTTCAGAGATGCTGGTTAATCAACTTTTTTTTTTTGCTTAGGATTTTCCACAGGGTTCATGCATTGGTTAAAGTTTCTAGGTGAAGATATTTTCTGATTTAATTTAAAGTACGTCTTGTCTCTACACAAAGTCTGAGTACCATTGTGGCAGGCATGACAGAAAGGGGACACTCAGGTTTTCTAGGTAAGGATCTCATGACTAAGGATCTCATGGGAAGGAATGTGATTAAATTTAATTTGTGTGCTTCTCATAAAGCTACTGCATGCTTAGCTGATTATGCAATTTACTGCTGTAAGTTTTAGTAGTAGTGTGTATTGCACATGCTTTATTATCTGGATATGTGTCATGTTTTATACTTTCTTATGCAATTCAGTTGGCATGTAAGAACACTGATTCCTTTGCAGTTGTTTGAGTGTCGGCTCCAAAATCTATTTAAGCAATAGAATAATAAACATTCATAGATATTCAGATCTTTTAAATACAGTTCTGCTGCATTGATTACAATAAATTTGTATGTGACAGGCCTTAGGGAGTTAAACATCAAAAATAATCCAATCAGCTATTTAAAAGGATGATATGAGAAGGTTCCTTACCCAGCATAAAATATCCTGTTCATTCTTTTGCTCTGGTTTCACTAAGCAATCAGATTAATGCGCATCAATCCCGGGTCACCACCTCTCACCTTTGAGAGGTTTAAATTTAATTTTATTCAATGCTCAACAGGCATGCCTTGAAGATTTGAGTTTGGTGTGTATTTATAGCAGTTTTCAGATTAAACTGAAATCTATCTCTTAAATTTGGAAGAAAAAAATTGTGTAAACTGACATTTGACCTGAACAGGAAGCAAAACTCATTAAAAATGAAACAAGGCTCCATCCTGCATTCTTTATAGGGTGTGGCAGGTTTTGATGTTGATATTTCTAAATGTGGGTAACATTTTTGTCTCTCAGTGTATTAAAAATTATAGTGATAGGAATTTTGTTTTTGGCAATGCATAGAATAGTATTAGACCTCATGTTCCCTAAAATTCACTGATCAAATTATTTTGAGAGAGTTGCATAGAGAGATGCAACTTACTTTCTGTAGAGTTTTCATAGCATCAAAGCACTATGATTCTGAATAAAACTGGCATAAATATTCCTTTGTGACCCTGGTTAGCAGAGAAATGCAATAGGATGCAGGTTGCTCTAGCAGAATAGTAACGTGTCTGATGGGTCTTCCAGATGTGCTGATAAAGGACTCCAAGTGGACGAAGCTGTATTTTGGAGAAGGCCAGGCAGCTCTTTCCTTTACTCATCTGAACAAAGATGATGAAGGTTTATACACCCTGCGCATGGTTTCAAGAGGTGGAATCAGCGAATGCAGTGCATACCTGTTTGTAAGAGGTAAACTTTTAATCTGTTTCTTGAGGAGAAATCAAAAAACATTATAAAGTTTAGTTTTATGAAAAAATCACATGTAATAACTGAAGTACAAAAGAAATTTAGCCCTGTGGAATTTCATAGTAATTTGATTTGTATATAGTAGTCTGTACTAAAACCAATCACCTTACATCAATGAGGAGCTTCAAGAGGCACATGCTCCTGAGGACCTTTTGTTTCCTGAAGAACCAGAGAAGCCAAGCTTGTGAAGAAACAACTTGTTTCTTTCTTTTTCATCTCCTTTCCTGGTAGGAAATAAACATCTTTGCATACAGTCAGTTCTCACTGTGATGGTTTTGGTCTTAGGGATTGGAAACTGGTAATGAGCCTTGTTGGGCACTTTTCTATCTTGTGCCTGGTCTTAGGGGTATGTGCAGGAGAAAGCAAAAGAAATATTCCCACCACCAGTCATAATCATGTCATTAACCAGAGAAAAGAAGCAAAGTAAGAAACTAGCTGACTGAAGAAATAGAGTTTTCACAAGAGACATAGATAAAAGGAGGTAAATGTATTAAAATAGAATAAAGGTCAGAACTTTTCATCACATTTCCATGCACAGCTCTCAGTGAAGTGAAAATGAGCTTCCACATGTACCTGTGAGCAGAACTTAGTATTCAGTTTTATATTTTTTTCATTGAAAGATAAAACTATTTCTGGTTGAGCAGCTCTTTCACTCTCTTAAATACGTTGGACAGCATCCTTGATGTGGGCAAACTGGAACAGCCCCACTGAGGCCATTGTAGCTGTATTAACTTTAAACCTTGTTCTTCTTGGAAGCATATTGGAACATATGTGCCTTGTGGGAGTGTCATCCAGACAGTGTGTGGGGTAGAGGGGGGTGAATGTCTTTTTCAGGGGTTTGAAATTCGACTTCCTCACAGGACTAGTGCATGGGCTTAATCAGCTTTGCAGTATGTCTTGAACAAGCCGCTCTGGCACCTTGACCTCATTAGAAACAATTTGCTAAAGCTTTTTATGTCCAGGTTACCTTCCAAGAAAGACAATACTCAGGTGAAAAACACCCACTAATATATAAAAACTTTCTTAGAAGTTTCTGTTGTAGTGGTGGGTAAATTTTAGGTATCTCTCTTGTCCATTTTGTATTATATTTGATCCCTTTGCATGCCCAGGACCCTGGTCTTGAGCTATGTCCTCTGGAGTCTCTAGCGTTGTCTGTTGGCCATTCTCTTGCTTTTTTTCATGTAGACTGTGGTCTGATACTGAGCACAAACTACTTCACAGCTGATGGGGATTAGATTCTATAAATTTAGACTCCACACAGGGTGTTTTTTTGTTATAGAGATCTTCCTTTGAAGGAAGAGAACTTTACCTGTTACGAGATTTCATTAGGAGCTGTGGGTCCAGATTAGCCAATATGTCTCAAAATGAAGCCACAAAAGGGTGTCTTTAAGGTTGTATTTAAGACTATAAATAAAACATAGCATTATAAATGTTCCAGGAGTTTGCAAATTTTTTTATTCTTTAAGAGAATTGTTTTCCTGATCTACATGTGTTTTACTGAGTACGTTGGTCTGGTTGGTAACACACTGAGTCACAGCTTTCAGTGTGACAGAGCATCAGAAACACGTGGGTAGGTTAGGCTTTTAATTCTCATGAAAAATAATAGGTATTTGGTTCCTAAAAAGCTTTTCTGTTCTCAAAAATATCCTTGAACATTTTATCTGTATAAAAATATAGACATTATGGTCCTGAATCATTATTGTAGTGAATTAGCATGTCATGAAATGTTTGAGTTTCCATTCATATAAACAAGTAGCACAGTGAACTGGAAGTCTTCCCTTTGACTTTTTGATGTATTTCAGAGGAGCTGGAGTTAAAACCAATTTATTTTTATTTGTGGTCCAGATGCTGATGCATTGATCGCAGGAGCACCAGGGGCACCAATGGATGTTAAATGCCATGATGCTAACAGAGACTATGTTATTGTTACCTGGAAACCACCAAACACAACCAGTGAGAGCCCTGTTATTGGATATTTTGTTGACAAGTATGTAAAAATTAGCATTTATTTAATTTTGATAATTACCAGAAATATGTATATACTGAAGAGAAAAAAAAATACGATTATATCCTTTCAATGTCTGTGTTCTTTGAATATATTTTTACAGACACTTGGCACTGGAACTCAGTTACACATTGTGTTAAATTACTAGATTGTTCCCTGGCAAACTTTTAGCCCAGATGATTTAGTACTTTCACAGGCAATTCTGGGCACAGTCTGGGAATTAGCAGGGGCTGGAGGCCATTCCAAGTAATATTTGCAGGCAGACACATTTTATCATACACTTAAAATGTTCAATAGTATGGATATGGGCACATCAGTGAATAAGCCCTGACAGTATTTAATTTATAAAAGCTAGAATCCATGGGCATCTTGAATTAGATTTAGTCTCTTTAATCTCTATACTGCAAAAGCTGAAACCTAGGAGTTATTACATTATCTTTTTATTTCTTTCTTAAATGTAGTACATTAGGAGCTCAAGGCCTGGACTCCTGGGAGTTGGCAGTTTAAATCAGACTGGCAGGCCCTTGTCCTTCAGTCAGCTTTGCACTTTGCTGGGGTTTCAGCTCAGTGCAGGCAGCTGGTGAGCGGGGGATCCAAGCACTGTTTTGCATATTTCTTCCATTGAAGTGAATGCTTGCTCCTTGTAGCCAGAGCAGAACATCTGATCCTTAATGTCCGAAACTGTCAGTCTTACTGAAATTATTTCATAATGTATACTGCTCTGCACTTAAAAGCAACACTTGCAGCTCATTGCTATTTGCTACCCTGTCATTTGGTCTAATTCAATGACAACTGTCTGGAAATAACTGGAAAAATCATGGTTTATGAATGGCAGTCAGTATGAGGAAATTAACTTGAGACCTGTGGACTCTACCATCTATATTCCAATTTATGCAGTGCATAGATCATAGGAGTATTTCACCTATATTGTGTATAATTTAGTCAGATGGGCCATTTGACATATTGCTTGTATCACTGCAGTGCCAAGGAGCCCTTGATCATGACACGACTTTTTTCTGGTACAGTCAGGGCAAAAGAGAGTCTTCTACACGAAAGTTTATAGTAGCAGGACACAAACAATATGTGTGCACACAAAGCACACTCTGCTTCTTGATGACCCCTACACTCTGTGACCCAGCCTTTTTGGGAGGGAAAGGCACAAAGAAGTTTCCTTGAAAATATGACAAGGAAGAGATGGAAAAGATTAGGTGAATCTTGCAAATTCATCATATTCTGTGGAGATGAATATTAAAAATGAAAGTGAATAATTTATTCTTTACATGGGAAGGAAGAGAACCAAACAGAAGGGAATCAGAGAGATTTGAAAAGGCCAAAAACCATGGAAGAAAAATGACCTTTACATTATGAAAAAAATATGAACAGGGTGGGAATTGGTTCTCTGACCAGAGAAGAGAGTATAAAGTGTGTGACTTTCGTTAATGAGATGTATGATTTAGCTCCTTAGCGCAAAGGTGACTTCTGTGGTTCTGACCTGGTGTGGGTAGCATGGGCCATATTTATTGTGAGATGATACTGACAAATGCTGTCTTCTGCTATTCCAAGATGTGAAGTAGGTTTGGAAAACTGGGTCCAGTGCAATGATGCTCCCGTAAAAATCTGCAAGTATCCTGTGACTGGTCTTTATGAGGGACGGTCCTACATATTCCGTGTGAGAGCAGTGAACAGTGCTGGCATTAGCCGGCCTTCTCGAGCCTCGGAACCAGTTGCAGCGCTTGACCCCGTTGACCTGGAGAGAACACAAAGTAGGTTATTCAAGACTTCTATTTAAAAAAAAAAAAAAAAAATTGATTTAAGATTCTGTTTGCCCAGTTAACCAAAGGACTAGAGTTTATTTCTTCCTTTGATTGAGTATCTCACTGCAGACTGCAAAGTAGTGTTATGAGAGCTTCTCCGTGGATAGAGCAAGCCGGCTTGCTCTGGGGAGTAGTTTTATTGATTTAGCATTGTCCTAAACCCTGTGCAGATTCTGTATATCATGTACTTGCACATCTTCTGTTTTGTGTGCTCCTCTTAGTCAGAGGGGAATTAAAGTAATTATGAATACTTTAAAGCACTGCTACAGTTCTGCCTGTGAAATCTGAGCTGAATATGCAGTTTCCTTTACGTATGTTTATGTATGTGTGGATGCTTTATTATTTTCTGTAACAAAAAAGTACAGTTCATGATATAATTGTTTACTAATCTGCCTCAAAATCAAATCCATCTACTGTGACTTTTACTCTTGCTTTTTAGCACATCTTAAAATATTACTGTCTTATCATGCCCTGTTTTCCTATGAAAATGAATAAACCAATATATGGCTTTGAGTTGACTCTATCTGGGGAAAGATTTAATAACAACATTATAGAAATAGAGGTATACAGGATTTTGAACAGGTGACAAACAATGATTTGCAAAATCTGTAAATATATTGAACTAGTTTGAGAAACTAATTGAATATTTTGATTAACAGCTGTTCACGTGGATGAAGGGCGAAAGATTGTGATCAGTAAGGATGACCTTGAAGGTATGTAGCATTTCTACAATTTCAGTCCATCTGCTTATACTCCAGGAATTTTGCATTATAATTAGAAACTTAACTTGGAAAGAAATCTATCTAGTTATAAAGTCTCTATATTAAGAAATAAAGACGTTATGGCTTGCAAGGTTGAGAGAACACAAGTGAACGGTGAGGTCTAAAAGGATGGAGAACATCACACTTTCAACAGCAAAACTTTTATGATGTGTCAACGGCATTTTCTCACCTTTTTGCTTTTACTAGTGCTAAGGTGAGCTTAAATGGCTGAACATTTAATTGCCTATTTGATTGGGCATTTGATTGCCCATATTTCCCCTCGTTCTAGCCTTCTGGGAGCTAACTATAGGTTTTTTTAGACTGATTTTGACGATGTGAGCAAGTTATTGCCATTCTCATAAAAACTTACACAATCCATCTCAATTATTTAATTAATATATTTACCTGAATATGGAGGTTATTCTTAAGGTTAAGTTTATGGGCTAAGTAAAATTTTTCCTCAGGAGAATTGGAGAGATCACTGACAACTTTTGAGATAAAGTTTGAATTTTTTCTGGTTTCGGTTGTTTCTCTATTGGATGTTTTGGTTTTTAGACTTGAATAATGACCGTCTTTACACTTAAACTGTTAAAATTATTAACTATAATGACTCAAAATTTTTAAAGGTGTCTGTTTGCTCTCTTCCTCAAAGGTTATGAGGTTGTAAATCCAAAAATAACACAGTAAAAGAGAAATCACCTGAGAACAGACGTAGTTTGAAGGAGAATCAGACATTAAATGGCTTTCCCAGTGCATGGACAGGACAGATGAAGTTTCTCTATTTTTACAGTAGTACCCTAAATGAATTGATATGGGTATTATAGGATCAGAGGCACATTATAATATTAGATGATATTTGTCTTGTTTGGCTTCATGGATCATTCTTCTGCTCTCAGAATTGCTTTAGAATGATTGTGTCCAGTAAATAGCCACTCTGGAATAGTCATAAATAATGATATTTGGATTTCTGTCACATGAATGTTCATATTTAATAGAGTATGAATATTCAAATATCACTCTTTATGTAGATCACTACTTTCATCTGCAAGATTGGAGACTATTTCTGAAAGAGCAATCTCACAGATCACAAATGGTTTTCCTTTTTAGTGCAGGATGATATTCCATTCTGGGAACCATTCTGTACCACCATGTTATATCATTACAAAGTATGGGAGCTTTTTTTTTTTCAAGAATGGAAGAAAACATGTTGAGATTTCATTACCTGAAATCAATTGGAAGCCTTTTGTCTTAATGCTATGAAGGATTATTGTAATTTTCTGGACTATATGTCGCCAATTTCATCTTAAACTCAGCTGATTCATGTGCCTTTCTGAAAGAAAAAATACAGTTGCAGGAAATCAAATATAGAAAGCATAGTGAGAAATAAATTTTCATCGGATATATTAGTTTGCTTTAAAAAAGGCTTGGTTTTGATTTGGGAAATACATATGATGAAATAATATCAGTGTATATTTTGAGCCTGGTTCATTCTACAGATATGTATAAGCGGTTAAAATATCAGATGATTTAGAGATTTTTATTGAAATATTTTTCTCTTTTAAAAAGACAAATCTTAAACATTTAGGGGATATATGCTCTTTTCTAGCCTGAGAAGCGGAAAAGTTTACCTTCAAAGAACAAAGCTTATTTCTTTTTCTATCACAAGCCATAAAGATAAAATTTTTAGGTGTCTGCTGAGTTGCTATTTCTGACCTACTACCAAGTCGAAGCTTCTTCAGGGCTGGGTAGCTGTGCCTGTGTAGAGGTCCATCACAGGTCCTTCACAGACCCACCACAGGTCACTCTCCTGTCTAGTGCTGTTTTACCCCATTGTAATTCCTTGGATAGCAGAACTGGCTTTTTCTCATGTTACGGTCATTGAGCAGTATCATGAAAGGTTGAGCTGAATGCTCCCAAACTGGCCCAGGGTGGGCAGGTTGTCTCTAACACTCCTGGTAACTCTGCAAAGTGAGTTGGGAGAGGGGTTTGATCAGGCCACACGACCTGGTGGAGCCATCAGAGGGCTGGTGACATATTTTTATGTCTCTGATTCATAGATTTGAGAAGTGCTTTAGACTATAGAGCTGATAATACCATCATGTTATCGGATATATTGCTAATAGGTTCTGCTCCTTTTTCTGCTTTCCTCTTTGTTTTAAAGGTGCTTTTCTATTTGTACTTCCTTTCCAGCTATTTTTTTAATTCTAATTTCTCATAATAACTCTTTAGACTTCTGTCTTTGATCAAAAAATGTTTTCATATACTGAGTAGGCTTATTACTAGCAGATTGAAATAAATCAAATGTGATCAAAGAAAGAAGTGTGACAAATGCACAAGGTTTCAGGGAGCATATTTAACCTTTACTGAAAAAGTAAGTAACTAGCTATTAATACTGAAGTTTTATTTATCAAAATTTAATTGAAGTGATCAGGTGAACTGCACAGATGATATTACAGCCCCTAATGGCTGAGCATTGCAGTGCAGGGTGGGAAAGTTGAATCAGAAAGATGAGCTGTAGCATGAATGCTGACCCAGGAGTTAATCTACTGTTTAACACTTGCTACATTTATTAATCTCACAGGGGATGTTCAGATTCCAGGCCCTCCCACCAATGTACATGCTTCAGAAATCAGCAAAACATATGTTGTACTCAGCTGGGATCCGCCTGTTCCCCGTGGCAGGGAGCCACTGACGTATTTCATTGAGAAGGTACTGCACCGTAGAGTGGTGTTCTGTTGAAAGGTGCTTCATTGCTGCGTGCAATTACATTCAACCCATTTTCAGAACTGCAGAATGAGCAATAAAACTAACACTTTCTGTGGTCTTGCAGGCTTTGGAAGTGGGATATTAGAGAAGCATGGGTAATCAAATATCATACTGCAAGTTTTAATGAGCATTGAAATTCAAGGTTCGGGGAAAAGGATTCCCCTGTGCTATTTGCTTACTGCCTAAATGGGAACAAATTATTTATGTAAAGTAGCTGTTAAAAAAAAAAAAAAAGAAACATCTATAGTTTTCACAGTCCTACAGGCATAATTGTAAGTTTTCAGTCTTCCTATATTAAAGGGAAGTTTCTATTAGTCCTGTGGTAGAGCAGGGAATAAACAGTAACTCATAATTTGATCCTCACTTTTTGCAGGCTTATGGCATGCTCTACTCTACACTGTCATTTCCAGTTTATCCCCTGTAAGGTCAGCAAAGAGGCAGATGCCTGTCTCAGGTTCACTGGTCCCTGGTACTCTTCACAGCTGCCTTCCTCTTCTCTTTGAACTGAAAGGGGAGTTCAGTATTTACATTGTTCTTCATCCACCTAAGTGAATAAAATTTAGATAAATCTGTCCCTGAGTCATGTTGCCAAATTATATTGGATTACAGCAACTTGTTACAAAGTTTTCCAGTAGGTAAAACGGGCCTGATACCTGACCTCTAAAACTCTTACAGGTCAAGCTATACTTAGTTTTTATGAATTATGCCTCTAGCACATGCCCCCTCTTAACAATCCACAAACACAAAACCTTTCCATAAAACTGCCACAAGTTCAGTTTGCACCAGGAATATTGTAGCAGCCTTTTCTCAGGCCCTTACTATGCAAGTTTATTTCTTCTCACACCTCAAATTCTGCACATTCCTCCACAGTTCATTTCCCAGCCATCCTGTTCATGTCACTCCTCTTTTTGCAGCCTTCAGCTTGTCTTTTCCCTCTTAGACACACAAAAAAATCCTCCACTTCAAAAGAACTCCATAGGCCATTTCTACATTCTTCACCATCCATTTCTTGCTGGATGTTGAACAAATCGGTGTAAAGTGAAGACCACTCACTGGTTAAATTTTCCAGCAAGATGTCCATTTCTCCCATTCTGCCTTATACATTCAAAATAAGTAATGAAAATTTTCATAGAAATAAGTATCTACTTTTCTCTCTGTGCAATAAAATATAATGCCTTCCTTGCATTTATTGCCAATTACATATGTCTTCTCTTATCTATAAATTTCAAGAGTATTGATGTAAGGATTTTGAACCAGCTCTTGCCATGGAAATACCTTGTTAGTTCCGGAATATGCAGAAATAGCCCAAATAAAAAGCTCAGAGGTAGATTTCTATTGAGTGGACACCCACACTTTGTTGGCTGAATTTCATTCTAAGAATGAATTGGAAAATATAAATTATCTGCTTGTTTTATACAAATAAATTTATATAGCTGCAGAAACAGTACAGAGCAGTGACAATGATGAAAAAACAACTCTCAATTAAATGCTAAACTTACTGAAGGAAAGTGAGAATGAGGACTAAAAGGCTATTATTAGAAAAAAAGAGGTTTGTTGTACTAATTAATACCTGAATCAAAAATCTTTTTGCATAAATAACTAATATATATGAACAACTTAGTCAATTCATAGGTGAATGTTTGTTTTTTGCTTTCCATTGTCACCTGTTAATTTAGGAAAGTTTCTAATTATTTTATTTTAAATAAAGAAGATTAAGTCCTGAAGAATAAAAATGTATTTGTAAAGCCTTCAAGAGACAGAAAATGGAAATCAGTTTTCTATGTTCTCTTGAAATACTTTTTTTAACAGATAAATCAAACTACAGAACAAAATGTGATGATGATTCTTTGTGAAAAGAAGAAATTAATGTTTTTCATGGCAGGAAGTGAAATATACGGCAAATAATATTTATTTCATATTTTCCAGCTTTTTATTATGAAGAAAATTGATGTTATATTTCTTTTTTCTGTTGAGAACACTAGGTGGTTTCAGTACCTATGAAAAAGATTTTGATATATAGACTCCAACTGTTTACATATTAATTATTTATCTGTTGTAGGTGTCATTATATACAAGGTAGTTTCCAAGCACCCGTGACACTGTTCCTCCTCTAAAAAGTTCACAGTCTATCAGATTTTATCTATCCCAGACTCTCTGTTCCCAAATTTTATAAACATGTAATTCGTATGCATCTGTGTGCCAAGGAAATTTTCTTCAATATTTTTATTAGGCACTTGGGTTTTACTAAAATTTCTGGAAGATTCCACGACTAATTTTTGGTTAGAGTAAATAGTTTATGTGAGAAATCTAATGGACAGCAGACTTCTCTCAGAGTACTGATTTGCTGGCTCACCTCCATCTTCGGTTTCAGTGATGATAAGCTCAGCTGCTGCATTGAGAGTATTCAAAAGTAATTTATTTGATGAATGCTTTTAGGGGACATGACCTTACTCAACGGAATAAATAAAGATAAAGTAATGAGTAAAGTAACATTTCCCTCCCTACCTTTCTGCAGAATTTGGATTAGGGCTTGTTTGCTTGACTCCAAACCTCGGGGTGTTCAAGTGAGTTTTGCAGGACATGAGAGTAATTCTTTTGGGACCAATCACAGTTGACAGTCACAGCCCTAAAAGAAGGCTGGCTGTATGTACAAGTGTGCATGGATTGAAGTCGAGACAGGCAAGGAGACAGTGAGTTATTCAGACCTTTTTGTAGAGTAATGGAATGCACGAGCTATGAGAATTTGCATACGTTTGAGTCAGGCATTTGAGAGTGATCTTTCTCTCATAGCTCTTAAATAAATTCATGACAGGATGCAATACAGCAATATGTTCATTTTTTGACAGTTCACAGAAATGATTCATGGCTTTTTTTGTTGTTTTTTGTAGTCCATGGTTGGCAGTGGAAGTTGGCAAAGAGTCAATGCACAGGTTGCAGTAAAATCTCCTCGCTATGCAGTGTTTGACCTTGCAGAAGGAAAACCATATGTTTTCCGAGTGTTGTCAGCAAACAAAAATGGCATCAGTGATCCATCTGAAATCACAGAACCTATTCAACCACAAGATACTATTGGTAAGATATTAATTGCAAGACATTAATATTAAAAACACTAGATATTTTACAAAGCAGAAAAAGACAACTCTCATTAGATTAATATAACTACAATAATAGTAGTTGACTATATTTGTGTTCAGTTCTGTGAAGGATTTAAAAAAGACCAAGATGCTAAATTTGAGAGACTTTCCTGAATTTTCCTAGTGATCACAAGCCTCCTTACTGAAAACAATAATCAGTATCAAGTTATTTTTAGTTATTCACTCTTCAGTGTTCTATTAACGTGACATCAAAAAAATAGGTTAATCACTACATTTGATAATTATATTTTGTGGCTCAGGTAACTATATGCTACCTAATTCCCTGCAGTTTCAGCTAGATAAGGTAACCTTTCATTTCTTTCTTAGTATTCTGAGTTGCAAATTACTGCTGGTGCACTCTTCCTGTGGCATGCAGATGAGTATATTTCAGGGAAAGGGGAAGATACGACTATATATTCAGTGGTGATTTTCCAAATGAAAATGACATGTTTGTCTTGAGGTCACATTCAAAAACACAAATGAAAATTTAGGGAATGTTTATTCATCTTGTTTTTCAAATATTTTTTTGGTTTTGTAGTTTTTTAAAAGAAGCCGCACATAACAGCTTGATGTACTGATAACTGTCACCTCAAGTGCACATATCTTACTAGTACACTTTCTAGTAATATAAAAAATATTTACAGTATCTGAAACACCATACTTAAAAAATATAATCCATACTTTCAGCTTGATCTGTAACTACATGATAAAGAAAAGTATCTTTTGCTTTCATATATTCTTGATTTGATGTCTTTTTAATGCATATAAATTATTTAAACCATTCAACACACCCCAAGGTAGGGAATAAAAACACTGTATTTATTGCACTTAGTACAGAAAATAAGCTATCCCTTAGGGGTTAACGGAACACCTTCTGCATAATTCACAGCCTTAAATAAAGCAAAGAGCAGAAGTCTCTATTTTAAAGAGAAACTTCAGGAGTATTTTCGGAGACAGAGTTTTCTACCTGAGCTAAAATATATTAGAAGCACATGGCTCCTTTTCATTGCCTGCACTTAGGGGCATTTGATATTCTTAAGGGTGACTGAGACACCTTCGTGGGGATGGCAATCATTACAAAGCAATTATGGGTAGCTTATGAGCAGAAACCAAAGAATGGATGGGGTATCCTAGGCCGTCCTAAATGACACTTAAAATGATGCAATTTAATTGAGTGGTAAAAGAGTATTCAGTTTGAGATTAAAATCTAAATTTAGGTGTTTCCATGTAGGCATCTACAGGTGCAGTAGAAGCCTCTGCTCTCTCTGTGGCAATTAGAGCCTGGAAGATAAGTTGGCTGATGTTGTCATAAGTTGCCCCATGTCACCCAGCTGTAGAATGCCTGTTTTGGGGTGAGATGAATAATTTTTGAGACCCTGCTGAGCACTGATGGAAGGCTCAGTTTAACTGGCCAGAGACATCCTTTTCAAATGCTTGCAGTTTGCCATTTCAGAGGACTGCAGGTATTATCTCCCGAGTCATATCTGACAACTCCATGAAGAAGTGACAGATGGTCCAAAATGGACCTAGATTAATGTATTTGTGTAACTGAATTAAGCCCTAGCTCTTTGACAATAGTGGCAGCTGAGGAATATGTGCTTGTGGACACACATAAAACCCTAAATGTAGGTACACTTATCATACTGAATCCATTTGATCATACAAATTTATTGCATAAAATATAGTAGTGTGTAAGTATTTTTATTTTAATATTGAAAGACTAAGTGGAAAACATGCTGCCTTTCTTTTGTTTCATGCTGCTAGCAGTTCTCTGTAATATCAATCTGAGGAAACTAAAATACCCTCAAAAGGCGAGTACTAGGTGCCTCTCTTAAGCTGTCATGTGAGGCTGAGACATTGCCTTAGTTTCTTACATTACGAAAGCTCACATAGGTATTTTATAATGTACAGACTGTGTGCTGGTTCTTACTAAGATTTTTTTTTTTTTCATTTGGATCTCAATACTTCTGGTTCTATTCATGCACATTCTTCTGTTTAGATCAGTGTAAACTGACAATGAACTTTCATTGCATGTAAAGTAAACTGCATACTATGGTAAATTGGGAGTCAACAGATTGAAGAAAGCTTTATTCTTTTATTTTTCTTGGTGATGTTGAGGTTGGTCCTGGGGTACTGGTTCCCAGTTCTGGCTTCCTTAGTCAAGAGGGATGGTTGCAAAGTGGAGACGTCCTCTAGATGGCAACCATGATGACCAGGGGATCAGAGATTGTGACCTATGAAGAGAGGTGTATGTACCTGGAATTATTTTGTTTGAAGACTTACAAAGATGATGGTGTCAAACTTCTCAGCATTGGCAGATGACAAATAGAGGCAAGAGCCAAAAACTGTAGCTTAGTGAGCTCATTCTGGACATACTCTTTTAATGAGAAAGGTGCAAGGTGCAAGAGCGCAGTGCTGGAAGAGATTGTGCTGATAAGCTGTGAAATCTCCATTGTCAGAAGGTTTCAAGACTCATACAAACCCTAACTGACACAGTAGTTTAGTGTTGGTGATGATCCCACTTTCAGTGATAGGATGGAGTAGATGATCCCCAGAGATCCCTTCCAGCCTGTGTTCCTATGTTTCTATGACATTCATCTAACTACTTTTAGATAAACCTTTTGCATTCAAATATATACTTAAAGTTATCCTGAAAAGCTCATCTTTTCAGAATTGGGGCTGTCATTAGTTAACTCTAAGACAGTTTTTCTTAATCCTCATGATATCATATCTCTATGTGCATTTCTTCCTGACACAGTAATGCTACAGGGACATAAGCTACATCAATCTCTTTTTTGAGAGAGAACCTTTGAGAGTGAATATTTTCATATCTGTATGCTTTTGCCAGCACTCGTATTTGAAAATATGTACTCCTATAATTGACTATCATAAAACTTATATAAAATCATATAGGTAAGGAGCCTCACAGCTTAGAGCCTTCTGATAAAAAAAAATAGAAAAAAAATTATATTTGCATACACACATATATAGGTATCCAGAATTAGAGTGAAAGAAATATATTAAAACGTGTGTCATATAACAATATTAACATGGTAGGAGTAGTCATAGCTGTAGTGATTAAATATGATCAAATTATACAATGTTTCATCTAGTTCAAATTACTTTTATTTTCATATATTTTCTAATAGTATATATTTTAACTCTTTTTTTAGTTTTACCATCTGCACCAGGTCAGGTGGTGGCCACAAGGAATACAAAAACATCAGTTGTAGTTCAATGGGATAGACCAAAACATGAAGAGGATTTATATGGCTACTACATTGACTATTCTGTGGTGGGATCAAATCATTGGGAACCCAGTAACCATAAACCTATTAAATATAACAGGTATTGATAATATTTCTGTATTTTTGGGAAGTTTGAAAACTGTAAGATATTTTTAAGACATTTTATGTGCTAAGCCATAGAGTTATAATCGAAGGAGAATGTTGAATAAATGTGAAGAAAAGCAGTCTGCAGACTCTCAGAGCTAAGTTTTCCAAATTGCAGGGCAATTCTCCTCACCTTTTTTTTCCTCCAAGGGGAAGCATATTTTCTTCTATTTCATGATTTCAAGTTTTAAAAGCAGATTCTAGAGACGTGATTCTGAGTGTCTTGGACATGAGTAAGTGTAAAATAATCCCTTTTAAAGTATGAATTATGTTATGGGGTAAAGAGACCTGATCCACATGAGGAAGAATATGAGAAAGGAGAGGTAATTCTAAAGTTTTATCATAGTTCATGAATAACAGAGGAAAAGGTCAGAACATTTCGGCTATAAATATGGTGGCAAAAGTACTTTGGCAGCTGACACTATTGTGCAGGAAAGCCAAGTGTCCCATTCCAGAAACATCAGAGCTCCCTGATCTGTTACATCTCTGGAAAAAGGACAGTAGACCCTGTTTCTAATTCCCTTGTCATTACACTAGCCCTGTTTGTGTTTCTGATTTCTTACTCCCTCCTGAAAACATCAAACTTCATTGTGGGATTCTTCAAGCAATTTCCTCTGTGAAAATCATACTTTTTTCAATTGGAATCAATCACAAAATGCAAAGTTTAGATGTCTAGTTTGTATTTTCTATGACAATTATGTCATTTTGTTTAGTGTATTATGTCAGTTATTAACTGAATGACTTTGTATTCTGATGAGTCCTTTTATCAAGTAGTCAAGGAATTTGATCAAAGAAAAAGTAGAGACTAATTCTTGGTCAGAGGGGGTTGGGAAAGCACAAAAATAAGAAAAAACGTTTCATTTCTTCATATGTGAATATATCTTACAATAGGATAGCTCTGTGTATTTTATTTAGTACAGTAATTACCTAAAATTTCAGATCAAAACTGAAAACTATTTTTGACAATGACTATAAAAGTACAGTGAAAAATACAGTTCCTTCCCAGAATAAATTAGAATTTAGCAAGCCAATGTCCAGAGGGAATATATTATATTTTATCTGACTTCACCTGCTAGATCAGTGCTAACAATCTAATGAGTACTGCGATTTTTGCTACAGCGTCCCATCCAATTATATTGTACTACATCATGCCATTGTATTGTAGTTTCCCTCTTGGAAATATTTTCCTTTGTGAAGCACTCATGAAGTTGAGCTTTTTAATTGATACAACAATTTCGTGTTACAGCATAAAATGGTTTCTGTAAAATATATACTAATATGTGATGCTATCTTTTTTAACGCAGGTTTGTTGTCCATGGTTTGGAAACCGGAGAGCAGTATGTCTTCCGTGTGAAAGCTGCGAATGCTGTAGGATTGAGTGAAAACTCGCAGGAGTCGGAGGCTGTAACGGTGCAGGCAGCCCTTAGTAAGTGTGATTCTGTGCAACTCAGCTTCTTGTTTCTCGAATGAGTCACATATTTTCAGCAATCATCTCCTTTGGTCTGATATACTATAACAGTATACCTTGCAGCCATCATGCACATCTGCGTAATGATGTCTATTCTCTGGCATGCGGCTATTCTAGAGAAAAAACATTGTTTTGTAAAAGAAGTTATTTATAATGACTATTAAAAATACTGGGTAAGATGCACTTTAATGACCAGGTTGCCTTTTGCTCCTAGGCTGTATCAAAGAAATTTAAATACTGATCAAGTGATACAATTAGTTTCTGAGAGACTTGGAGTGGTGCAAAACAGTTTAGCATGGAATCTGCTCCATTTAGAAGAGTTTCAGTAAGCTTTATTACTGTGTGGCTGAACCAAACAGAAAATCCCCTTCGTTTGCTCCAGGCTGGAGCACAATCTACCTCCTCTGGTATCCTACAAACAAAATTTCTGTGTAACATCAGTTGTGCAGTCTTCAATGGGAATGGTAAATGTTGAGTGAAAGACTGAATAAGTATTTACAACAAAGAGTACACAGATCTGGGCTATCATGGTTCAATTTGAATTAATGGACAGTTTCAGTTCCATACTGAAAAAATTTAAATAGGACACCTTTTCCCCAGCAGAGTGGCCTCTACCTCTTGGAGAAGACCAGCAGGCATACTCGTGAGAAATAATCCACTAAAAGATTTATAATTCAGGGTAGTTAATAGAAAGTAAATTTGGATGCTACTGACTAAGTTACTGTATTTGATTTTTTTAGGAGGAAGTGTGTCTCATATGGGTAGGTGGTGCATGGACACTTGCACATCTATCACCACGATGTTGTAAACGCACTTGCACCTACTTGTCACTGTGTGCTTTGGAGATGGGGGTCGCATGGGGTGTATCACCAAACACAGAGCATGTGGATCTTACACACACTTGTAGGATGTGGACGGCTTTTATTCATTTTTGTAGCCTTAACAGGAATTTAGCAGGACTATTTATAGGTGACTTAACATTAGCGTGGCCAGAATCTTTGTGTAGTATTATTTTAAGACTGTTTACAGGAGTTCGCTATGGTCATTCTTATTTACCAAGAAGTGGCAGTAAACGTGAAGGCCACATTTTGTGACCTCTGATTATAGCATCAAATTTGGAAAAAAAAGAACAAAAGGGCAGTTCTGCTGATTACTATCTATTTTCATGGTGATCACTAGTACAGCTACAAGATCAGGGACTGTACTAAGGCCTTTGCTAATGTATTCTCTTCTGAATGAGGTAAGTTACATTCAGTCAAGTTACACTGGTAATTCAACTGAAAGTATCAGATCAGCTTTAGGGCCAGGTGTTTAGCTGCACTGATTGAAGCACCTCAGGGTCAAGAAAGGGGTGTCTTCAGGCAGACTTTCAAGTATGGATGACAAATGCAAAACTGCTTCCTAGAAGGGCTGCTTGCCAGTAGGAGGGGATTAAAAAGCTCAGGAAAAGGGTTTTCTTCATCCTTAGGAAGATGCCCTGGTGACATTTCTGCTTCTGCTACAGAAGGGAGTAGACCCATGCAGGTAACCTCATGAAGGACATTACTTTTCTGCCTCGACACAGGTTAAGTTACTGAAAGTCTAAATGTCTTCTATTCTTTCTAGGGCAAAAAGCAGTCACAGTCTGAATAAGGCATATAATATCAGGATAGTACAGGAAAACTGTGGAGGCCATAGATCAGTCAGTCATATGGCTTAATTTCATTCAAGTTTATAATCTTTTTTGGTTTTTTATTGGATGATTTTTACTGTATTCCAGAAGTATTTGAGCAACTTACTTTTTTCTTAGTAGGAAGAGATCTTACCCATTTCAATCTTTTAGCATAATTTTTGGTCTGGAGACACTTGCTGGCATAACTATTTCCCTGCCAAAGATCATCTATTCCTCCTTGCTACCTTCTGAGAGGTCAAAATGCTAGGCGAATGTTTAAAAACCTTCCATGTTTATTTCTGGCGATAAAATGGATGTTTGTTAGCAACTTTAAAACTACTTTGCTATCATTATGCAGCTGAGAGCAGTATGCTGCAGAACACAGAAGCAATATCAAAAATGCTAAGCAACTTCTACACTGCAGTTTTTCAGACTCTGTCCTAACTCTCAGGTTGCTTATTTCCTTGTAGCTTGTCCTTCATATCCTCATGGTATCACACTTCTGAGCTGTGATGGGCATTCGATGACCCTTGGCTGGAAAGCACCAACGTACAGTGGAGGTTCACCAATCCTTGGTTATTATATGGATAAACGGGAAGCTAACCATCAAAACTGGCATGAAGTCAATTCTTCCCTTATTACCCGGACAATTTATACGGTTAGTATTTTTTGATCATTATGTTTTTGGAGTTGATTTGAATTATTTCTTTGGATTTTTTTTTTTAACAGAGAAATTCTTTAAATACTTACTTCAGCACCACTAGGCACTTGCATTCCATGTGCAACAAGGTTAAACCCGGGCTAAAGAATCAGTGCCATCCCCTATTATGAAATTCTAATGCGAATAGGCCATTCAGATAAGAAAGTTTTTGAGGGAAAAGTGTGAAGCACATTTTTCACAGGGAACAAGATGAGCTAGGAAATGTTCCACAAGCTATTTTCATTAATGATCACTGTATGCATCACCACTATAACAACATACAGAGAAAAGATGGAAGGATTTAGCAGGACAGATAACTGCTCTCTGTAGAACTGGGAACTTGTAAACGAAATGGAGATGAGTTGAGGAAAAATATAACTGTCCCTGTTCTTACTCTCAAAATCTGCCTTCAGCTGAAGAAGCATGTGTATTAATGAACTCAGCCTTATGTCTTGTCACCTCCTTTACAGAGTACCAGTTTTGAAATCAATTACTTCTGGTTGCATTTGCAATATATTAAAAGTTTCTTAAAACAGGAAAATTTGGATGTGAACTGCCATAAAGATAAGTTAGGGAGATAGAATATAGCAAGTAGTCAATCAATCTGATGCTTTTTAAATTAAGTTAAACAGTCAGATTTTATTCACAAATACTTAAAATTTCATTTCTGCAAGTCAGCAAATTTCCTGTAAGCCTTAGGGCAGAAGTAAGTCTTGCAGGTATTTGACACTAAAGTAGGAGATAATGATGCAGATGAGCTGAGGAAGAATGCTTTGTGCACAGAAGGAAGGCAGCAATACTCAGGGGCATGCGTGCTTGTGACTGATTCTGTGACTGGCATCTCTGACGTGGCAGATGGAGCATGGACGTTGAGAAATAAAAAAGGGCAGGTAGGATAGACATGAAAGGGCAATACTAAGCAATGCTTTCCACATATTTTTATTTTTAATGCATTTGTAAACAAATGAGTAATGTAAATTATGGGGCCACCACTGAGAATTTAACTGGATATTTTAAGATATTTTAAGTGTTACTGTATTTGTCCCTAAAGGTGCGTCTTCGTACATTAGTTTGAATGACTAGAATCTGAAATACTGATGGCAAATAAAACCAAGACAGCTTTTAGTAGCACAGAATATTTTATGACATACTGCAGACAGAAAATGCCCCAAGATATGCAGTGCAGCACTGGGAAATCACTAAAGGTTTAACCTTCTCTGACTAAATAATTCTCTGGGACCCAATAAATATTCTTTCCCATAATAACCTGGGATTTCAAAATAATTTTTACAGGCTGATCTGTTATTCTGTCTTGTGGGTCACACTATATAGCTCCTTGTCTTCAAGAAATTATGTCTAAATTATTTTAGTGCCTGACTTTTCTGTGTTGCCTGGTTTGCTTTGGTCTTGTATTTGGTGCTACCCCATATGTTTGTTACCATCACATGTTTTTTTATCATTAAAAAAATCACAAAAAAATCCTTTTTTATCTCACATTTTCAAAGAGAACTATTTATTCATAAAAATCTAAAACTGTTTGGTATCTCCGCTAGAAGTACTACTCTCAGCTGTCTCCCTTGAGACATCTGATTAAATATAATTGTGGGAAAATTATTCAGGTGTTATTCAGGAAAATTGTGGGAAAATTATTCAGGAATCAGGTGTAGAAGACTTGGCTTTTTGTATTTAGGTGTTCTGGAAGAGGAAGGATGGAAGAGGGCTGCTGCCATGAGGCGCTCTGGGTGTCAAGACATTCATGCCTTTTAGTCCTCTACTTTGATCTCCAGATCTGAGATGCTGGTGTGGGGATGGGCTCATTAGATAAGTCTGGATTCATTTACCAGGGATGTTTGCAGAGGAATATTATAGATTCTGGTCATCCCATTACCAGTGCTTACTTTCTCACTTTGTAATGGTAGGAAACTTTAAGAGAAAGCTTCATACAAGCCACGAAATACTACGGAGAGGCTCTTTCCTGGAATTATATCAGCACATTGTGGAAATAATTGGGTTGTTTTATTCTTTTAGTTTCATATAATTTCCTTTTCTTCCTAGGTCAGTCCATTGTAACCTTTTAAACCAAAACACCATTTGAACTCTTGCTTAAGTGAATGGCTTATGAACAGCCATTCACAAGCAATGCAAGAAGTTATTTCATTTTAGAACACTCATCTATAAGTATCTGCTAGTGATCTTTCACTGATTGGAGTCCTTGAACCTTTGCTCTAAACTTTTACAATTTTTAATGCCAAAATGTGAGTGCTGTAATTCCTAGGATGATGTGACTGAAACGTGGACATATAATATAGAACTCTGCAGTGCATTTGGTTTAAGAGTAAAATCTTCAAATTAGATCCTTCAGCACGGCTGTAAGGCCTGATAATTAATTAACCAAGGTTATATTCAAATATTTATTAAATGAATAAAAATCATGGCTTTTGATATATTGAATTGTTTTCTCAAATGAAAAAAGGTAGAGGATTTGACTGAAGATGCCTTCTATGAATTCAAAGTTGCTGCTGCAAATCTGATTGGAATAGGTCAACCTTCAGATCCCAGTGAGCATTTTAAGTGTAAAGCCTGGACTATGCCAGAACCTGGTAAGTCTATTAGCTCTTCATAAATCTCAGTTCAATATGAAGTCCTTAAAGCACAGCCACAGAGTTCCAGCCAAACTCTGCAGGATGTCTTTTGCTTAATTTCTTCCATAGTGCCTGTTGAGATTGCCCTTGCTTCCGAGATCTGTTAAAAGTTACCTCCACCCCTCCAGTGATGACATTGAGTCTCCCAGGAAGTAGATGACCTTTACTTAGCTTGTTGAGTGTCCCTTTCTTTCACTGCTCTCACCAGCTCAGAAGAATGTTGAGCCTTTAGTCTATGTTTGTGTCTCTATCACCTCTTGAAGCCCTACAAGCTCCACCTCACATTCGCCCCCTTACAATATCTCTGCATCATAAATGCACTCTATTGAGAATATTCCTGGAGTTTCAGGCTCCAAAACTATGTTAGCTTTTGGTCATAAATAACACGTAAGAGGGGCCTGTTTCTTGACATAGAGACAAGTAGCACAGCTAGTCTTCTACTCTCAATTAGGGTGCCCATGTAGGTGTGTTTCTCCTAGATTGTACCTAGGTGTTACCTGAGAGATTATTATTAGCCAGGTGTTAGAACAAATGTGCTAGCAAACATACAGTAGGAATGGCTGTGTGCTAGTACTCAAACCCTGTGTTTAGCTTGTCTGTAGTTTGGCAGTATAGATGTAGCTGAAGACTATTAATTGCAATTATAAGTACTGTGAATGTGGGAATCTCACCAAAAGGAAGTTAAACTGTAATCTACCTCATGTGAGCATATAAATTTTTTATGTAATAGATAATATAATAGATATGCTATGTATATATGTTATATTTTTATATAATATATTTTATATAATATTTTTAATATAAAAATGGTATACATCTAAAGAATTAGTCCCCGCAGCAATGCTCAAGGTCTGTAAATAAGCTATAAAAGGATTTCTGAAGGTCCAGTCTTCTAATCTTATAACACTGTAACACCATTACTCATACCAAGCAACACATTTGCTGAAGCTATTTCTGATGTCTGGACTGATTTGCTTAAACAAAGTGTGCCACAAGTACAGCCCATAGTGAAAACACAGGGGCCTACCACTTTAAAATATTTCTACCGTCTTTTCCAACAAATGCTATAAAGTACTGCTGTGTTGTTATATTGAATTCCATATATGACCTTGAGCTTTGGTATGTACCTGAAAATCCATTCTAATCCTTGTTTATGTCATCAGGAGATGTGTGACATCTAAAGCATCTGTTCTGAGCCTAAATATACACACAGTTATTTTCTCAGTAATGAAAAAGCCCCAAAATCTCCTAAATTTGGATTTGTAAAACTATCAAGATTACTGGTGAGGTGGCATAACATGGCAGGGAAATTTCAGTTTTCTTCTTACCTGGAACAAGAAAAAATTCAGTAAGATCATGGAATTATTTATGAGGACAGAGTTTCAAATATCATCTAAACCAGCTGCTTGCTCACTTGCAGGTTGCCTATACCCGTCTCCTTGACAGAGGCTTGTCCAATCTATCTTTAAAGTTTTCTCCTCATGGAATGTCCAGGTTCTTTGGACAATATCCATTCCTAATCTTACTATGCTTGCAGTTTAAAAGTTTCTCTTATATTCCTGAATCTTTCTTCCTGCAACCTTCCTTATAGATCATGTATTCCTTATTGTTAATAAAAAGGTTTTTGCTCTTCTTCTTACTTTTTGTAATTGGTTCATTTCTTTCTTGAGTGGCAATGCACAAACTGGAGACACTACTCCAAATAAATATTTTTCAGTGCTGAGTAGAGTAGCTGTAACTCCACCTCCTGCAAGTCATCTGCCTGCTTACAAATCTCCCTCTATTTGCCATCTAAAACAAAAATTAGGCTGTTAAGTTCCAAGTTTAGTTCTTTTAAATGCCCATATTCTTTGCTGAAAAGCTGTTTGTCTTTATATTTTCTAGCTAAATTCTTCAGAGTTCATAAATCTTACCATATGGATTTAATGACATGAAAAAGCTGTCCATAACAAAATGTTTATTCTCCTGACCTTAACTCACTTCACTTTAATTACATTTTCTTATAATCTCGTAATATTTAGTATAAATGCATCATTATTTGAACAATTGTTTTTCTTAAAGAAATTATCTACAATTTATGCTCTCTACAGTGTTTTCAAAACATCATTTAAATTATATAGTATGTAAGGAAGTGAAAATTATCCTTCATTTTAAATGACAGGTAAAGAAATAAAATAAAAGGTGTTTTCAGGAAATGAAGAGAGTGAAATTTCCATAATGAACAATCTGACCTTTTTAGTGTTTGGCTGATTGTTCTGATTATGATATGAGTTGAATAGACAGTATTGCTTTCCTCCTGCTTAAAAAACCCACTACAAGCAAAGAACATTGCCCACCCTGCAAAAAAACCCAAATCTCCAAACCTGTTAAATATTTCACAAGCCTTTTTTAAAATACATTTTTAAACAATGGCTTAGCAATATTGAAAAGAAATAATTGAGATTTAAGACTGGGAGAAAGAGCCTGACCCTCTTCCCTGACTTACTAAAGATACTGAGGACTAATGTAATGTGACTGCAATATACTCCCAGTGTCAACAAAATATTCTTCCACCTTTTGATATAGAAGGAAGGTTTCCTTAGAAAGGCCAAAACCTTTTGCAGGATTTCCAGCGTAAGTGATGTATTCTTTGCCCAGAGTCCATAATAACCTTCCACATAACTTTAGTCTTAGGTGTCTCTGTGAGTTTCTGTGAGTTAGCAGTTATAGTTAATGGATTATCTTACATTGCTTTAAATAAAAAGAAGTGTCTGGGTTCTCAGAATCCTCAGAACAGAACATGCTCCATTACACTTTTCCTTCTACTGTCTAGATTTCTATAGGGTCCATTTGATAGTGGAATTTTAATTATCTGTGGATATATAGACATTCAGATTGGGATTTTTAAAGAGCCCTGAGGGAAAGCTTTAGGTTCCTTGAAAATAGCAGTCTTTCAGTGAGAAATCTAATATTTATACTTATAAGGTCTGCAACAGGTACTTAATATGTTTCTTTTCTGAAATGCATTTATCCACTTTGGAGAAGAACTTTTCTAACATTTTTTCCCCCAGTATATTTGTTCAATATCATCCTTTACAAATTTCATGTTCATTCATCTTTGGTTAACATCATATAGGCTGGAATGGCAATCAGATTTATTTGTAAAGCTTTCCAGTCCTTTTGTTTATTATTATTTTAAATGGTAAGATGTGTTGTAGGGAAAATTAATATATTGAAAAACTGAGGATATCCCTAAGTCTCAAGTTAATCCTTAAGTCTTCATCTTTCCTTGCTCTACATCTAAAGCACAAGAAGCAAGCTGCATAGTTTGACTGAATATGAGTATTCTGTCACAGGTGTTTGACCATGGTAGGAAATTTATATGATTATGCCTTTACATTTATATTTATTTACCAGTGTAAATAAATATCAAGAGTATAGTAAAAAATAATTTCTGCAAGTTAGACCGAATGGAACTTGAACAGTTAGGTGAAGGAGAAGGAAAGTATAGCAGGGAGAACATAACCTGGTAGCTGGAAAAATATAAACTCTCACTTATATGTAGAGTATCAGGATATTTATGGTTTAAATTTTTCTTCTAACGGGTATCATTCATCCTAAAAAGTCCCTCTTGGCTGCAGCTATCCAGTTCACAACAAAAATTCTTCTGTCAGGGAACAAGAAGCCTTATCCAAAGTCCCTTGGTGCCACTGTATTTTGGGTTACTTTGAAAGATCATGGCTCATGTGTACTAATGAAAAAATAAAAATCCTGATGTTAAATTATGAACCTGAATCAGACTCAGTGAAGCAACTTTGATGTGGGGCTGGTGAGTTAAATAATAGACAAGAAGCCTCTCTTGCTTGTTGGAAAATCTTAAACTACACGGATTTTCTACATGATTAACTTTACCTTAAAATAGACTTACTGAGATCTAGCTAAGCAGTATGCTTCAGAATAGTAATGTCACTCACTCTAAAAGGCAGGTATTGCTGTATACAGCCATGAGGGGAAAATGACCTAAATAGCACAAATACCAGGTGTAGTGGAAAGGATGAGATTTTTGAAAGCAAGTGCAGTCAAAATTATAGTGATACATTTCAGCCTCTACAGGGACAGCTTGCAAAACTTCATTTTATTGAAGTGAATTTCCAATACTTGAAAAATTTTAGGTCCTGCCTATGATCTCATGATATGTGAAGTTAGAAATACATCACTAGTTCTTCTGTGGAAAGCTCCAGTGTATGAAGGAAAAAGCCCTATTACTGGGTATTTAGTGGACTATAAAGAAGTAGATACAGAAGACTGGATCACTGCTAATGAAAAGCCTACTTCAAAGCGCTATTTTAAGGTAACACTTTCGTTTTTCAATATTAATATAAAACTGAGTACTAGAAATTCTGATTGAGTACAAAAAAGATATATATTTGAACTTCAGCTTCTGCTAGTATCTTTATATGAGTAAACAAAATAGTTTAGATTGTTTTTTAAATTGGCTTTGCCCTTTATCTTGTTTAAGGTCACTGATTTACACGAGGGTCATACCTATGTTTTCAAAGTTCGTGCAGTGAATGATGCTGGGGTAGGCAAGTCATCTGAGATATCTGAACCAGTGCTTGTTGAGGCACGGCCAGGTAAAATGAACTGTTTAATCTCCTCTATTTCTAAAATACTAAAGTACTTGAAATTGAGTTTAATCAACCTAATTTGATATTGTATCACATATAAGTATTTCAAGAATTAAGAAGCTCTTAGCCTTAAAACTTAAAGAAAAAAATCATGTGGATACAGAGACAGTGATAAGAATTTTTTCCTTGACTTACTGCAGGAGTTATTTGATAATCAGTTATTCTGGTTTTTATTCTAACAAAGGTATTACTTGCTGTGGCAACACAAATATTAAAGCTTTAAGAATGATAATAAAATTGGTTTGTTTAAACTTTCATGTCTTCTCATATTCAGTTATATCTTATTGTTTCTCAATAAGCATTTATTAGTATTATCATTCCTTTCTTGTGTGTAGAGTAGGAAACTTACTAGCATGTGATGCTGAGTTAGCATATGACATAAACTTGCTTTAAGACCTGCTAATAAAATAAGTTTCTTTTAGGACCAAATAGATATGGGATTTAGTAATTTATGAATTGCACTTTGAAAGAAAAATGCAGTCTTGGCATTTGAGTTGATTCCTATTTTGCAGGAACAAAAGAAATCTATTCAGGTGTGGATGATGAGGGTAATATTTACCTGGCTTTTGACTGCAAAGAAGCAACAGATGCGTCTCATTTTGCGTGGGGTAAATCTTATGAAGAGATTGATGATCCTCATAAGTTTAAGATTGAAACAGAAGGACATCAGTAAGTCATGCAAGTCTACCAAAGCAGTAGAAGTTTGTCATGTTAAAAATCTTAACACGTGATACCCAGCTAATTATATTCTTCTTCATTGGTGATTTTAGTTCCAAGCTGTACTTCAAAAATCCTGATAAATCAGACTTGGGAACTTACTCTGTCTCAGTTAGTGACACAGATGGGGTTTCATCCAGCTTCGTTATGGATGATGAAGGTAAGGTCCTTACTATTTCAAGTCTTTCTTCACTGCATCACCTCAAGTGCACTAAAAAATGTCCAAGGAAAAAAAGAAAAGAACCCTACAACTCTCACATTATTTCCTATGCCTTAAAGAAAAACAAAAAAGAACATACATCAGGCTTTGTGTGATTACTTATTTTTCTGATTATCATAATAATGAAAGCTGGGATACCTTCGGGTAATATTTTCTAGATAAAGATAAAAAATATGGCAAATTAGAATTGTTTTCTTTATGCTGGGATTATAATAATGTTTGCAAATATCCCTTACACTTTCAGTTGTGCTTGAGGATCTAGATGCAGTTTCTCATAACCGAGATGCAGGAAATTAGTGAGAAAAACGATGGTGCTTTAACAAGATCTAAATACATTGGCTTACATATATATTAGTTTTGCTTTATTTCATTGTAGCTATTTTGTTTCATTGGAGTCACAATTAATTTGCTTCAGTCTCACTTTTTTTTATCATTGAGAAATGCTGACATAGAAAGCAGAGAGGAGAGTTTGCTATTTTACGTAAAATAAAAATTACTTTGGTGCTTTCCCAGTCCTTGGCTGTAATTGCTATGCCCAGTTCCTCAAATATTAAAATCCCTCTGCTTCTCAACCTACTAAGTAATTTAAGGAATCACAGTGAGAATCATGTCAAACCACCCTTTTCAAGTAGGTGCTGAGAAGATACCCATGTACAAGGGGGGAAAAAAAAAAAAAAAAAAGAAAAATTCTCCAGGACATGGAAGATTTATGAGGACTCTTAGTCATTACCAATATGTGCTTTTTAATTTTCAAATGCATTTTATCATGAGAACTGCCCTTTGGCTAAATTTTGAAGCCTCACTCTGAAAACTTTCTGTAGGATTTTTCACCATCTGCTCTACCTTTGAAATTGTTTTTTATAAAGCTCTGAAGGTGTTTCCCATCCCATACTTAGCCTGTGTCTTTCCTGATCATCTGTCACTCAAAATTACAATTTTATTTGTACTGGATCTCTGCACAACTATCAGATTTTGCATTTTAACACTGAAAACCATCATTTCACTGCTCATTTACTCTCTCAAAAGCTATAAATTTTCCTATAATTTTGCTAAATCCTCTATCGTGTCATAAATCCATGCTAATTTTCTATAGTCTTTACATTATCTGTAAATTTGGAATTGGCAGTAATCTTCATCTTCCAAATCTTTGTGGGTAATGACTATGATAAATAGGATTAGTATGAAAATCTAAAAAACAGAATTCTAGACTCTCACACAGCCTTCATGAGGATCTAGTGCATTAACCAGAGCTTTCTGTACTGTTTTCAGACTAACCTGCTCTCGATCTTTTTTCTTGCTACAGTAAAACAAGATTTTCAGGAATAGTCTCAGAAAGGAAGTCAGGAGATAAAGGAACCTTGTACACTGCTTAGAAGCTATTGTTTCGCATCTTTCTTTTATATTGCTATTTGTAAAGTTTAAGTTAGTTTTTGGGCTTTGTTTAGATTCCCTTGCACAAGAGACTGTGCACTAAAATGCATGCAATAAGAACATTTGCTAAATCCATATATCAGAATTTAAGTTTCCTAAATCTTATTTTTCAGCCATTTTCTGAAGAGTTGTGTATTCATATACAAGCTTTAAGGAGATAATTTTTTTGATGCTGATATTTACTTCCGTCGACACTCATTTGCTGTCTGTATTTTTCAGAATTAATTAAAACATGAACATTTTTCTTATTTTCAGAGTTTGAACGTTTGATGGCATTAAGCTATGAAATAAAGAATCCAAGTAAGTTGAAGATCTGAATCTATTAGATACTTCTAGAAGGAATATAATTCCATACTAATGACTAGAGGTCCAAAAAAACTTCTTCCTGAGACAATGGCAACTTCATTTTTCATGGCAGCTTCATTTCATGGAACACCTTGCTTCCTTATCTTTTAGTTTGTTTAGAAGAGTATTAGTTGACATCGAATAAAATCATCGTTCCTAAGTGTCTTTGAAGTTTAACTTTGACAATATATTACAGATTGTTACTAGCCAAATCCTTACACAATGTACAAAGAGTAAGCTGTAGATTCTCTTCTCCCTTTGAGAAATTAATTTAAAAATCAGCCAAAGGCTGCATTAGAGGACTTTTCCCTGTGTAAAATTTATTCGCTATCCAGAAATCCATAAATAATAGGGAATTGCTAATGTTTTACTATGATATTCCTATTTCTCACAAGGTTCCATGCACTACTGATTTTTGATTCTTTTCTTTTTGTAGCAATACCACTGAAGTCAGAATTAGCTTATGAGGTTCTTGATAAAGGAGAAGTTCGTTTCTGGATTCAGGCTGAAAGCTTATCTCCAGATTCTACTTTCAGATTTGTTATTAATGATAAAGAAGTCGAAAACAGTGAGGTAAGTACATAATGAGTACTATACATAAGGGATTTTAATAAACCTGCAGGTTTAAACCTACAGGTTTCTATTGTCATCATAGAATCATAGACTCATTTAAGTTGGAATAGACCTTTAAGACCATGGATTCCAACAGTTAACATGACCCTGCCAAGTCCACGACTAAACCACGTCCCTAAGTGCCACATCTATCTGTCTTTTAAATATCTCCACTTCCCTGGGCAGCCTGGTCCAATGCTTGACAACCCTTTCAGTGAAGAAATTTTTCCTAATATCCAATCTAAACTTCCTTGGTGCAACTTGAGGCCATTTCATCTTGTCCTATTGCTCGTTACTTGGGAGAAGAGACTGATCTCCACCTGGCTACAACCTCCTTCAGGTAGTTGCAGAGAGCACTATGGTCCCCTCTGACCTCTGTTTCTCCAGGCTAAACAACCCCACCTCCCCCAGCTGCTTCTCATAAAATTTATGCTCCCAACCCTTCACCGGCTCCATTGCCCTCCTCTGGACACATCCAGCCCCTCAATGTCTTTCTTGCAGTGAGAAGCCCAGAACTGGACACAGGGTTTGAGATGTGGCCTCACCAGTGCTGAGTACAATCACTGCTCTGGTCCTGCTGGCCACACTGTTGCTGATACAGGCCAGGATGCCATTGGCCTTCTTGACCTCCTGGGCACATGCTGATGGCTCATGCTGAACCAGCTGTCGACCAGCACCCCCAGATCCTTTCCCAGTGGACCAGTTTCCAGCAACTCCTCCCCAAGCCTGTAGTGTTTTGACCCAAGGGCAGGACCTGGCACTTGGCCTTGTTGAACCTCATGCAATTGGTCTCAAGCCATATATTCAACTTGTCGAGATCCCTCTGTAGAGTCTTCCTAGCCTCCAGCAGATCAACACTCCCACACGACTTGATCCTTTCCTCTAGCTCATTGATGAAGATTTTAAACAGGACTGGCCCCACTGCTGAACCCTGGAGAACATCAATAGTGATAACCACCAACTGGATTTAACTCCATTCACCATGACTCTGCCCCTGGCCGTCCAGCCAGGAACTAGTACATGCATCCAAGCTATGAGCAGCCAGTTTCTCAAGGAGAATGCTGTGGGAAACAGTCTCAAAAGCTTGGCTTAGATCCAGGTAGACAACATCCACAGCCCTTCCTTCATCCACTAAGTGGGTCACCTTGTCACTGGAGGTTATCAAGTCAGTAAAGCAGGACCTGCCTTTCACAAGCCCATGCTGGCTGTGCCTGATCCCCTGGTTGTCCTGTGCATGTTGCTTGGTGTCTCCCAAGATGTATCCGCTTCTTACCATTCCCTGTCACTGAAGTCAGGTTGACAGGCCTGTAGTCCTCTGGATTCTATAGTTTCTTAATACTATGTTATTAAGGTGTGATAATACCTGAAAAGAAGGCCAATCTTTAACTCAAATATTTTTTGCAGTATAGAATTCCTGTTGCAGAGTGAGCCTATTCATACTGGAAAAAGACTTGGACTCTCTCTATTCTTTTTCGGTTACAAGATGATCAGCAGCCAAACAGAAGGAGAATTTACACACAGACCAGTGTTAAGCACAAATGTTTTAGAAAAATAGCTCAAGAAAATGGCTGCTTCAAGTACAGTTTTGGACTCCAAACCAACAAGAAATGCTGTTCCCAAAGACTCTCTGAGGCTGATATTACTAGTTTTATGTATAATGTGGGAGGCACTTGACAATTCAGCAGTGCTCATAGACTTAAAATTTTTATGCGGTATCACTTTCTATTTTGTTATTTTTAAAATTTTGGATTAGAAACTGGTCATTGAACAGCTACGTAGAGATGAAAGGGTAGGCCACTATCTTCCTGCATTTTTACAGCTCTAGGAAGACCTCTCATATAAAGGGGCATAAAAAAGCTCTCAGATTGGGCTGAGAAGAAAGCAAGGTCATGCCTTTGCAGGGCAAGAGTATGGTTCATCTACAGGCCATAAGCACAGCAATGGAAATATTTTCCTGTGAGGAATTCATCTCCAGTGCAGCTGTTTGAAAGATTCAGTTTATTCCTAAGAATGCAAGTCCTGGTTTGGGTAAGAGAAGCTGTATCAGCATTTTTATACTATAGAAAAGCAAAGAGCATTTACTTTAAGTACATATTGACAAGTGGAAGAAGTATTTCTGAGTAAAATAATTCTCCGTTTTTCTTGCTTTAAGAAGAAATAAAGCATAGCACTGAAAACGTGAATATTCGTGCCTAGGATGTATTGAAATGACAATAATCTGTCTTGCAATGTTCATGGAACAGAATGAGCTATTTTTAGTTCGCATATGTTTTGGAAGTGTTGACATCAGAAAGACTCTTGAAATGAAGCTGCATTATTTCATCTCTTTAATTAGTAACCCACTGGTGACACTTATGTTTGGAGACAGATGATATTTTTGTGGAAAGTCACATAAAAGCCTAATATTTATGATGCCCATAAAATCATTGAACTTCATCTTGCTGCATAATGGCAATAGTTAGAAGCCTAATTGCACTCTAAAACCTGTCTGGAGACTGGGCTACAGTCACTGAACATGTTCAGTAGACCATTATGCTGGTGAATTGTGGCCTGATTCTTGACATTGGCTGAAGTGATAAATTTTTCCTGCTAGGTCCTAACAGGGAGTGTTTTTGGTAAGATTTCAAAATAAGCTGAAAATGGAATGAACTGAGCCCCGTTTGCTCAGCTTTAATTTTAATATTTTAATATTATGGTTAATTAAAGTAGGAAATATAAAAAAAAAGTGTCATAAAGAATCAGATTAAAACATACATCTTGCTTTTTTAAAAAAACTTTTCTGCTTCTGGCAAAATTTAATTTAATGTTCTCCCTGAAAACTCATGAAGTAAATGACAGTGTGGACCTTGACCTCTGAGGGGAAGAGATTGTGAGCAAGAATTTGACTTTCACACATTTAAATTTGCACTCTTTGATAATTTTGATAAATTTATTAATGCTCTATTTAACCTTCTTCACCTATCACCTTAACTCTTACACATGAACTCTTAAACAAGTAGATTTTCTACTTAATTTGCCAATTAATTTAATCCTGTCTTATTCTTTGACATTGTATCCTTCTTTGCACTGGGAAATCGTGTCTCCAAATTCACATGCATATCCCTTAAAAAATTATAATCCTGATCAATCTGTTAGCTGACTGCTTTGTTAATTCCACATCTTTTCTTTTTCTTCATTCTTCCATTAGTCCATTAAGATTTAAAACATTTATATATTTGAAAATGCCAGTACTGAATGCTAAATATCTTGACCGTATGATGCTGTTCTTCCAGACTTGTTATCTGTACAACAGTGAGTGTGTTTTTGAGGCTGGCCAAGATGCATCCCTCAAAGCTAAAGAAGATATATCTGGGGTCATTCCTACTACTTTTGGATCTTAGAGGACTTAGAGGTTCTTCCATTTCAATAAGATTCTAGAGATTTTAATAAGCAGCATTTTTATTAGCTTTTTTTACATTTCTTCTTTCTTCTGCTTCCTTAAACTTTATCTATCTGTTACTTTAGTACCATATTTTTACTTTTGGAGACCAATAAACAGATTTATCAAAACATTCTATTTGTAAGACATCATGTCTCCTTTTAACAGTATGTATAGTAAATTTAAAAGTAACAGGGTCTATAGTAATTCACTGCATATAACTCCTTCTAGGCGGTGACATTTACTGTTCTGTGCAATCGTGATTGGAAGTTAGAGTGTAATATCCTTGCCCACATTGTTTACCTAAAAGTATTCACCAAGAAACTTCTGTGGGTTATTTTTACTTAGCTTTAGGAATTTGTTAGCTGAGATTCAAAAAACATCACTGTTAGTGGGGGACATAGTCCTCATAGTTGGAACTCACTGAGCATATTAGTAAAAGAGGATATTAGTAAAACATAGTTGTATCCAAAACAGTACCTGCAAATTCAAAACATACATTTTGCAAAGATTGTCCAATATTAGCTTGCAATTTTCTGTTTCCATGATGATGCTTGCCAATAATTTATCTTTCTAGAATATTTAATAAAAAACAAACACAGAAAGGACACAAACAGAAAAGCATATTTAACTTTGAATTCAAGTCAATACTCGGTATTTTGTGTATTCTGCAAACACTTAAGTGGGTAACTATATGTCCTGACAGAATTATAGCTCTCTTTTACTGGACTTGGTCAATCCCTTTTGGTTCCCAGAAACTCTGTGGGGTTTGCACAAGTTACTTTTCTCATGGTCTTTTTCTTTAAGTGTTCTTTGAAAATTACTCCTAGCATTAAATGAGAAAATCATTATACTATTCCTAGATAAACTATTTTTTATGAGAAAATAAGATCCACTATTGACTACTATGTATGTCTCAGATATTTAGTAGGGATGACTTTTTGGATTTGGTGTGATGGATTTATTTGAAGATCCACATTTGTGTCTAGAAACAATATTTCCAGTTGTTTCTGGACTCTGCTGGGAATGGTGCTTCTGCCTAGCAAACTCCCTTGTTGAACTGGAAGCTGTAATGCAGCTAAAGTCCAGCTGTTAGGCTCTTCAAATATGTACAGTGCCATAAACTATTGTTTTCAAATACAAACCAGCTATATTATGATGATTCGAGGATTCCAAATGCAGCTGCAAACAGAGGTTTCTGTCACCACTGGGATCTTACTGTGCAACAGTAAATAAAAGGCACACTTCTCTTTCATTAGTTTACAATTAAAAGGATATGAAAAAGGTTGACTGTGGGGGAAGGAATATAAATCATAATTTATTCAATAGGAATCATAAGGAATTTACACTATACTAATGTACTTATTTTTTAATTTCAGAGGCATAAAATAAAATGTGACCATTCAAACGGCATTATAGAAATGGTGATGGAAAAATTTACAATTGACAATGAAGGTACCTACACAGTACAGATCCAGGATGGAAAGGCCAAAAACCAGTCTTCATTAGTTCTCATTGGAGATGGTATGTTCACTGAAACAATGAAACGTTGAAACTTTGACTTTGATGAAGAAATGAACTTCAATTATTCTTTGAGTAATTTTGTGACTATATCATTTTTCATTCACATCTTCTAAAATCTAGCATTCAAGAGAGTATTGGCTGAGTCTGAGCTCCAACGAAAAGAATTTCTCAGAAAACAAGGTAAGACAGAGCAGGTTGGTGATTTTAGGCCCACTTTGCAGCTAATGATTCATCCCTGGTGAATGCTAAGTGCTTACAGCTTCTGTTTTTTATTAGAAGATGAGTATATTGTTCAGACCTAGGAGACGCTTTAAACTTTGGTGGATCTTGTTTTCCAACATTGTCAATTTGTGGCAGAACCTTAACTAAGTAGAGAAAAAAGGAGTTCTCACAAGAGGTAATCTTTGCTCAATATTCATGAGAAGTATGCCTACTGTAGGCTCTGATCCAACAAAATATGTAATTGCATTTAGTTTTAAGCATACAAGTTGTCTGTTCAATATAATTGACAGAAGAGCAGACAGCCAAGACAAGAAGTGCCAGGCAAGGAAGATTAAAATCTTGACCCTATGGTTTCTATTGAGGCAAAATTCCAGGAACTAAATGTATATGTGCTGCATAGTTGCTATACAGTTGTAGAGTTTGTTATGTAGTCATTATCGATATTGCTTGCAGCTGAATGAGAAAATTACTATTGGATACTATTTCAGAATTGTATCCCTGCGAAATCCTTAAAAAATTGAGCTTGAGCTCTAGTTTGTAAATTTCACTTGTAAGCACATGGCTTTTAGGATGAAAGTAACAATAATATTTAAAAAATTTTTACTAAATAGATTAGGCAAGATTCTGTACAGAAACAATCTAATTCTACTTTTTTTAGAAGGCTGTTTAAAATTGACTTAGGAAAGAAGTTATACCACTTACAGCATAAATTGAAAAAATCTTTCAATCCTCAATGATTTAAGTGAAAATCCTGGACTTTGCTACTTCCCAGGCTAGGGTATCAGCATTATGGGCCCAGATCCTGCCAACACAGAGACATATACATTTATTGAGATAATTAAACACAATAATTTTTAAAAGGCTACATATGTCAGCAAATTTTCATCAGGATATATTTCTTTGCAAGACCGGAATCTTCATGGGGAAAAGGAATATTTTCTGTTCTGCCTGTAATATTAAACTCATTTTTAAACTTTAGGTTACTTGGGCAAACAATGTCTGTCATGGGTTCGTTGTTTTTACGTTAAATACATTATTTGTACACTTGTTTGTAGCTACTTTGTTTCTTTCCTCTGCTTAGTTTGCAATTTAGCACAAAGGTATTCAGTAAACTAATTTCTCTCAGTCACCATTTTATATTTTGGAGTACTACCCAATTAATGAGATTCAGGTTTCTAAGCTGTGCTGTAGACACTGGGTAAGTATGATAAAAACTTGCAGGATTTTCCTTCTAGCGCATGGGTAGTTCAGGAGTTCCCTCTTGTTCTGGTGTAAGGATGTTGTAATTGTCATCCTTTTTCTTTCTTTTGCTGAATCTTTCTGATACTCTTCATTCTACAACACTGCTTTAAGATTTTTTTGTTTCTTAGGTCCTCACTTCTCAGAGTTTTTGTATTGGAAGGTTACAGAGGATTGTGAAGTTTTACTTTCTTGTAAGGTAAGGAAATATACTTGAAATGATTTTTTAGAATGTGTTGATGAAGAATTGAGGCAGAAAAATGTGAAGAAGGATTTAGATACCTTTAAAAACAAAAGTTTCATATGAAAACTATTTTTGATTATTTAGAAAATTTTAATATGAAAATTTCTGACTTACTATTCTTCAGCAGTAATGTTAATGAAAACGAAAAAAAAATAGCACATTTCTAAATTTATTATTAGATGGTCCAATTCTTTATAAAAATTGTGAGCCGTAAGAATAATTTACATAAAATATACATCCCTTAAGAGTCCTTCTTCCTCAAAAATAGCTACAAAAAGCCAGAGTTCAAAATCTTGCTTTACTGTTCTCTGATTTCTCTAATGAAGCATCTGTTATTTAATAAACTGCAATCAAACGTGCAACAAAGACTTCTAGAACTAAGGTTATAAAACATGGTTTTTAAATTATTTTTGGCTAATGACTTTTGGATCTTAAGTAATGATAATGTGTATTGATTTCAGTGTAACGTCTGCTATTAACATCTTTAAATGCTTTCTGAACAGATAAATTTTCATTTGTTTTGCTCTTCTAGAGTGACTAATTAGAAGTCTGAAAAACTAAGTAAATTAAATTCAGGCATCAGACTCTTCTTCATTCTCTTTTCCTCTAGTATGGACTCTTTTGTATTAATTTTCTCCTCTTCTTTTGAATAACTTTTGTCTTATAATTAGACTAACTTGAATCATTCATTATGAACAATTTACAAGTACATTTGTGGGATTTTTTCCTTCTTTTTTTATTTTTTTTTCTCCTACTCATTAGATGGAAGACTGTTAACCTCAAGTTATTCCCAGCAGAACTGACCTGGTGCTGAAGCTGCCATTCCATGTGCTCCCATTTTAGGGCTCAACACTCATTAGTTAACACAGTGCCTTTGCTGGAGTACTTTATAATCTCCACATGCACGTGCCTCAGGCATGAACCCTGCTTATGCTTTCGTTCACATGGGGAATTAAATGTTGCTGAACCAGTTACTCTAGTGTTAATTCCCTACAAATTAATCTGAAATTATCCTTCTTTCATTGACTGTCGAGCCTGTTTATAGCACTGAGGCTGTGAAAGGCTGAGCATCTGATTGTTTGCTTTTCACCAGTGTGCTTTTTGTTCACAAGGTCAGAACATTTTATGTAAATGAAATCCAGGATGTTGGCTGCTTGCACACTCATCATTTTAACTATGCGATTGACCTTATAATGTTTGTTACTGTTAGTATGTGACTGGCCGTTAGGTTCACATGGTACTGTTTTTATGGTTGTTTAGCTTATATTTGTACATAGGAAGAGTTTGAAAAACAAAGCCTGGATTTGTCCTTCAAACTCCAGATACCTGACAAACAAGTTAGAATTGTGGCCACTCTGTGCTACTTCTGTGATAACAAAAGCAATCAAGGAATAATCTCTGCCATTCCGGGCGATATCATAACTCTTGACCCAGGTCTCTTCCAGGCTCTGTTTAGTGCTCCTCTGCAAAAAAACCCCAAAAAACTGTCAAGGCAATTTTTACCTCTTCTAAGAGCCGGGGATAATGTGAAGGAAGTGTCTGTAAGAGAGGGTGTTTTACCTTGACTTTCTTAAAGGCCATAGCATGGCATAGGGAAGCAAGGAAACCACATCAGCTGGAAGCTTGTGTAGGGCAAAGGACTGACTGTATGTGATGCTTTGTAGAGGCTGACCTGGAACAGAGGCTGGACAGAGTGAAAGGATAAAGGGTAGGGATTTATTGAAAGGCCTTCACAGGGTACACCTTGGGCAGTGCAGGAGTCTCACAGAGACTACACCCAAGATGGACGACAGTCACAGGTTTTTCGGACAGATATAAGTTTTGTCCATTTGCATATCAGAGGTTAATTGTCCAATTACAGCGTCAGGCAGTGGAGTCCCATTGTCTCAGTTTGCTCCCCCCAATTCACTTTTGTTTCCATTTCTCGAGGCCTGAGACAGTGAGGTGTCCTTGATTCTCAGGCCTAGAGAGGAATTGTTGTGCCTGACCAAAATGGGAAAAGCAGTAGCTAACACTCTACATGGAGCTCAGAGTTATACACTAAAGAACTTCAGGATTACAAATATATGAAAATATAAAAGCTAAAATCCTAAGGCATCATATGATCAAGGCCCATAACAGTAATGATGGACAAATATGGATTGTGTTATAAAAGAGTATATCAAATTTTACCTCACGTATCCCTTATTTTCTGTATGATTGGACGTGACTGACTTTTGATTGACTTAGTGTTTAATTCTGAATTAGCTGGGATTGATGACCATGTTCTTGGTATTGTAGCCTCACAATGTCAGTGGAACATGGTTGTCCATTTGAAAGATAATTTGATGGTGTTTGCTTTTTGCTTTTTGTTTTGTGTTTATTTTTCTTCATATGCCAGCAACTACTGTCATTTTACTTCTAGTAATTCTAAATTTTGGAACATTCAGAAGCTACTTGCTCTTGCCCAACTTTGACCCTTATTTGTACTGTGTCTGTTAAAAGCAAGATTTTTAGTATGTGGCTAAACAGTGAAAAAAGTAATATTTCATAGTAAATGTCAACATGAAATAACTTCAGAACTGCAAATTGCATGTGTCTGAAACTCAGTCTATTTATTGTCAGATTGAGTGCTAACAGTCTTTGATGAAAAATTGTCAAAAAGCATTAAAGGCTTGTTTTTTTTGGTCTTTGTTCAAGTAAAATTGCCACTCATGTCATAGGACTACAGGAACAACCACTTTGTAGTTACTGGTAAATGTAAAATGCTGCTCACTTTTCTCCAGCAAATCATTGCTTTGGGCCAGGTGGTGATCTCAAATATTGTCAGAGATCCATAGCAACCACACTGGTTATTAAGCAACAATAGATGTGATTAATTTGAGCACGTTTCATAGAGATGTCTTGGAATCGGTACAGAATACCCTCCTATTTGTCACCTCTACAGACAGCTTTCATAGAGCTGTTCATCTATGGAATGACTTCTCTAATGTAAGAGGGTTAGAAATTGGTGCATGTTTTTTCCTCCAAGCAAGCCACTTGAAAACTATTGCAGATCTGTATTAAGTTCCAGGCTGCCCTCTAGCCATTTGTTCAGTTTTTTGCTTTTTCTTTAAGGAGCCTTTTTAAAGCAACTGCCTGGGGACTGAGAAATATCTTGCTGTCTCCATCCTTCTATCAAAGTCACAATGACTGGGAATTCAGGCTACACATGAAAATACCATTGCATTTTTATAACTTTTAGAAGGGTATGGGGATGGTGATGTCAAATAAACCATAGTGTTTTTGAAAGTGAGGGTAAATATATATATATATGTAGCCAGGATTTCTAAAGAGAGCTGCACTTTTAGCTTCTTTGAATTCACAGTTTGAGATAATTTATCCAGCAATATTTCAAGTGTATCCAATATACCGTTTTTATATCAACATTACAACATTACTTCAGGTACAACTGTAGTCTATTTATGCATTGTTTCCATGAGCTGCTGCTACTACAGCAAATTCTTGCTTTCAAACAACTGCTCTGCATATGCACTACATTGTTAAGCCCCTTTTTCTTGGGAGAGACTGCAATTTGTAGGATTCCTCAGGTCTTTGTATGCCCCATAGGACTCAATGTAGAAGGTAAAATAAAAAAGGATTTTTGGTGCAACTCACAATTTTGAAGTCTTGGATGCTTTCAGAATAGTGATTTCAGTTGCTTTCTGCAGCTTATCCATGAGAGACATTGCTTAGGTAGCTGGGATAAATCTCCAAATTGGCCAAAGACTAAGATAGGGCCTAAGTTCTGTGTTACAACTCTCTGGAGTCACAGGGCAAACACAGAAAGATAAAGGAGAGTTCAGAATCTCTAGTTTGAAAGATACTTCTTCCACAGCTATCTTTAGACAAACTAAAAGCACAGAGCAAGGGTGCAAAACCACTTAAGGGAAGAGATTGCCAGGATTTTCTTTAAGGATTTTACAGGGCTCTGAAGTTGTAACCTGTATACTGTACTGCAAAGAAACACTGTAGGACTAAGATTTTCTTAGTAGGACTTGGTTGAAATTTGTTTTTTACTTAGCTTTATTTGACATGTGTTATAAAAAGAGTGGTTTCATATGTTGAAAGTACCTGTGTGACTTCCCACAGAGCAACACCTTTCCTCAGGACATAGCCAGGCTTATGTGCCTTTTCTGTTGTACAGGTTGCGAACACAAAGAAGGAGACGGATTTCAAGTGGTATAAGGATGGTTCTGGGGTTGATATGGAGGAGCTGCCTGATCTGCAGAAGGGAGAATGTCACCTCAGTATTCCCAAGGTACTGTATCACCCGCTGACTACAAATGATGGCTTCTGCTTGACACACTATAGATTTGCCAGACAAAGCAGTAGTCCAGATATCATGATTCCTTTGAACCGTTGTAAGAAAAAAATGTATTTTCTACCCTTCCATTAGCTGGTGAATAATTATTGCTAGCAAAAAGCATCTGGTTTTGTTATCAGCTCAGAGTTCATGCTTAAATTGCTTCAGAGTCCTTGGGTGATCTGTATCTTGTTCTTTCTTATTATTTCTTAATTTTTCAACTTGTTCAAGCACCTTGTTTTTGACAGTGTTTCAGTTTTATTGCCTAAAATGAATAAGTTTGAAATTTATGGCTTCTTAAGATTTATCTTTATGCAAACAGGCTAACCCAACTTCTATCTGAAACCTTAACTTGCATAGTTTCTGCAAGTTTTGTGAAGTGACAAAACCTCCCAGAATGAGATTTTCTGCTTTCAGTATTGTGCATTCCATCTAAGTTGTTTATTTATTGGCTTCATATTTTAATTTCCTTCCTTCATTTCCCTTGGAAGAGGATACTGACTTACCAGCTTAATTTTTTTTCAATAGACTTTTGGGAGGGTGGTTTCTGCTTGTCTTGAATTGCTCTTGTTACTTGTCATTCAGTTTTATGATACTTGTGCTATGGTTTACTTGCTTGTGGATTTATATAAGTCGGAGTATTAAGTCATCTCCAATCTATATATAATTGTTTGTGTATTTTCCTTCAGATTTTAAAAAAAATTAAAATAAACCCAGAAAAACTGAAAATCCCTACTGCCTTTAATGCAATATCACTGTGATAGATTTCAGAATGTAAACTCTCCAAGGGTAATGAATTAATTATTTACGTAGCATAGATATAATTTGACTACAGTTGCTGCTTGAATGCAAGCAGCATGAAGGAGCTGATATTACAGGATATAGATTTGCTGTTATGATTTACATAATTCAAAAAATAATAATTTTTGTTGAAGAAAAATTAAATTTCTAAAGTTTGTATAGGTTGCAGTTATAGCTTGTTACATCTTACTACAGTGCTTGTAATTTCTACTGACCAAGGTCAATCCTGTCTTTTTGGAACAAGAGAAAAATCCTCATGGTTTCTAGAGGAAATTGAACTGAAATCAGAATAGGTTTTAGGCTTAAGAACTACATGCATCTCCACTAAAAAAAAAGCATGAACAAGCCGTTCATACTTTCCATCTCCTCTCTGGTAAGATTATTTATCCAGACGACAGTACAATGTATGTTGTTTTATTTAGAAAATCATGCAGAAGTTGAGCAAATCTAGTACTGTCTAGTACTATCAAGTTTGTCAGTAAACATCTTGTGTTTTCCTTGTAGCTGTCTCGCAAAGATGAAGGAGTTTATAAGGCGACACTATCAGATGATAGAGGTCATGATGTATCTTCTCTTGAATTATCAGGAAAAGGTAACATTCAATCTACTGTAATGGAATAATGATCTCCACATATTCTCCAGAGGTGACAAAGATCTATCCTTGCAAATGGCAAATTAGCATATATTTTTGGCATTCTTTGAATTTCATTTCTCTTATGTTATAGAGATCTGAACTGCAGATCAGCAGTTTAAGGAGGGGTGACACTGGGCATTGTTGTGATTAATGTCAAGCATTTTGACAGGCAGGAGATGAAGTATGTTTCTAACCAGACAGACACTCCATTTTATGGGACATCACTCTCAGGTTTGTTAAGCTTTCATATCTACAAAAAACCCCAAAGCAACAAAGTGCTATGTTGATGTGGGAATCTCAGTGGGGACCGAGAGTGCTTTTGATTCTAAATCATAAAACTGTTTTGTGGGTTATCATCAGCTGGCATCTCAGCCCCACACAGCCACTTGCTCACTCTCTTTTGGTGAGATGGGGAAGAGCATTGGAAGGGGAAAAATGAAAAAATCCTGGGCTGAGCTAAAGACAGTTTAATAGGTAAAGCAAAAGCTGTGCATACAGGCAAAGCAAAACAAGGAATTCATTCACTGTTTCCCATGGGCAGGTAGGCGTTCAGCAATCCATAGTAAAGCCAGGCTCCATCACATGTAACAGTGACTTGGGAAGACAACACCATTGCTTCAAATGTTCCTCACTTCCTCCTTCTTCTCTCAGCTTTATATACTGGGTATGATGTCATATGGTATGAAATGTCCTTTGGGTCAGTTGGGGTCAGCTGTCTTGGCTGCATCACCTCCTGATTCCTTGTGCACCCCCAGCCTCCTCTTGGTGAGGCAGTCTGAGGAGGAGAAATAAAAGGCTTCCATATTGCACAAGCACTGCTCAGCAACACCTAAAACATTCCTGTGTTATCAACATGGGTTTAGTCACAAATCCAAAACATAGCACCATAAAGCTGCTATGAAGAAAATTAACTCTATTCTAGCCAGAACCAGTACAATTTCTGTCCCTTATTCCACACCATTTGTGTCATGCTCAGGTCCCACACTTTGCAATATGTTTTCATTAATCACCTCTTCCCTTCCTGTCCTTTGATATATAGACAGATATCATTCCCTGAGCCTATGGATTTGTGTAGGTGTATCCTGACCACTGGAATAAGCAAAATGTACAGTAGGTCTCCATCATATGGTCAGGGGTCCAGTTTCCAGTGACTATACTTCAGGTATGGCAAACTGTTGTGCTTGAAACGTACAGTGAAATGCCTATTTAGAGAATTCGCAATATCTAATTCTGTGGGTCCAGGCGACTTTGAAAACGTCAGCCAACAAACCCATGAAAACTGCACTGTTAAACCAATGGGTCTCCTAAATGGTGGACTTAGCCTTGAAACACAAAGGATAAAAAAAGGAGTTTAGCAGGAGCAGGGAAGACTGCATATTCTACGGGGCAGGTTACTTCAAGCTCAGTATCCACTGACGTGCAAATGAAGTTAAATGCAATTAAGAAAATATAACCTAAAATACACACATGATAGATATTTAGAAAAGGTTTCATATGATATCAGACATCACAGTGAGACGCTGTAATCCTATTTACATTTAATTTTTTTTCTGTAAAAAGTCAGTTTACTTTGACCCTGAGATGAGCTCAGTTGGTTAAAGCCTAGTGCTAGTAATGCCGAGGTGGTGGGTTCAATCCCTGTATGGGCCATTCACTTAAGGCTTGGACTCGATGATTCTTGTAAGTCTCTTCCAACTCAGAATATTCTGTGATTCTGAGTGCATAACAAACACTGATCTGTTGCCAATATGAATGAATTTTGCTTAACTTTGGTGAAAAGAGCTTCCCTGGATATATTTTCTTAGGTCCCACCAACTAGGCCAAAGTGAACCTAAATTCATACCACCTGCATGAAGACACTTGACCCAAATAATGAATGTTCTTTGTCAGACTCCTAATAGAAGGAGAAAGATATGTTAAAAAATTAACCCACTTAACCAAAGATCTTAACATTCCTTTTCAGCAGATGGAGGAAGTAGCTGTAATAAGAGGAAAATATGAGTATCAGGCTGAGTTCTTAAGCTGTGGTTTACTGCAGAATGCTGTATTATCAGCATTTTTCTTTGCATAAATTCTGCCCTTTACTCCCTCAGAAAAAAACCCCCACCCTCAATTAGACAGTATGGTTAACATAACCCTACTTTCTCAGACATCTGTAATGTAAGCTATATATAATATGCAATTCATGTCCTTATGTCAAGGTGTCAGTAGAAGCATACTGGAGATTGCAAAGGATTATGGAACTGTATCATTATTTATTTTAGTGGAGACAAAAATGTGTGAATACAAATCAATACAGAACAAATATATAGTTAGTATTTTCTGAACTTCACACATTTCTCTGTCTTCCATATTCATAAAAATTCATCAGTGCTGAATAAGCATCCTTCAGATTTGACTATGCATTCTTTAGACTATGGTGGTTCTTTTTCTTTCTTTGTATCTTACATGGTGTCACTGAATATGATTCTTCTGCTATGAAAGTGTTCCCCACCCTTGTGCCCTTGTCTCCAGGGTTCTGTCTTGTAACAAACCCATCAGCTCTGTGATATTTCCAAAGCTTAATATCATACTTGCTTTATTTCACTTGCTGCTAAAGGACTTCACTTTTGTCAAATGCCACCCTACAGGGAGAAGGTGAAGGTGTTTTCACCAAGAATGAGATAATTCCTTTTTCGCCTGCACTCTCCTTTGAATGTGAACTATTCAGGGTTAACGACTTTTTTTCTTTTTGTTGGCCTAAGGGAGAGAGACAAAGATTTGGCAGCAGACAGCTGACTCCACAAAGGGCTGAGGTACTGAGTGACACAGGACAGAATTCATATGCTGTGCGCAGACAGTTTCCAATTTGTCCTGTACACCTGTTGCAATTTTAATGGTTTTCTTTGCTTAAGGATATGAAGATTTCCCATATTGCTTTAATTAAACTGAACATAAAAAAGCTATATCCTGATTGAATTTTGATGGTACATTTTCTTCCTTCTTTTTTCTTTCTCTCTGCAGTTTATGATGATATAATTCTGGCATTGAGTGGAGTGAGTGGTAAGTAATAGCTGTCTTGAATTTTCATGTATTTTTTTTATTTTGAAGTCACGTGAGGCTGAGACAGAAAACTTTTATTTTAAGTGGGAAATTTCTGAGAATCCCAATGCTTATATTATTATGGATGTTTTTAAGTTTCCGAACAGGCAGTTGACCTTGCTAATTGTCACTATTAAAAGGGAACAAAGTATTATTCCACCTGACTTGTTTGGTTTAGATACTGTGAAAGTGTTGCAGCAATAATTTTCTTCCTACTTTCCGTTAGTAAATGAACCTTGATATAGAGAGAATGAGGTTCTGAATCTGTTCCCAGTGAGAAGCTGTTCTTTCCAGTGAAACAAGAGGATTTGCACAAGAATAAAATTTTTATGCACCAAGAACCATTACACTACTCTTTCATGGCAGTTATATGACTAGATTATTATTTCACAATGGATCTTGCCAGTCATGATGCTTGTATATGAAAATAAAGTCATAAACTGATACTGAACTTTCACCTGATATAAATCAGCAGATGTTCCTTGAGAGGTATGACAGTTGTCTCTGTGGTACTTGAGAATCATGACCCAAGTCTTGAATTTTCTTTTGTCCAGACAGAAAAAATAATCCCCTCCTCTATTTCCTGTTCATTCCACTATCTCTCCTATTTGATCCGCATATACTCTATTTAATCTAGGGAAGTCAGCCTCTCCTCTCAAGATTCTTTGCACGGAGGAAGGAATAAGGCTCCAGTGTTTCTTGAAATACTACAATGAAGAAATGAAAGTCAGTTGGTGCCACAGGTAGATGAGATTTTTTTTTTCAATTTTTCTTGAGAAAATATGTTGTCTTTACAATTTAATATTTACTATTCAGTGGCTTTCATTTATCAATTGGACCACATTAGTGAATTTTTCTTTCCAGAGCAATATATTCTCTTTTAACATAGAAAGTACATAAGATAAAAGAAATATTAAAAGGCTCGTCCAACACCCATCAGGAGAGTTGTAACAGATAGAAAAAACGAATCTACTGTATTGTGTTCTCTTATTCAACATAAGACTGTTTGTCTTCTATCTGGTTGGTTAAAAGATAGCAAAATATTTGGGCATGGTTTCCTATTCAGGGCTGTCTTTTTTCTAAAGTAAATGAAACTCGTCTCCAGTTCTAGGTGAATACCAAGGATCTGCACTTGCAGTCCAATAAAAGCCTGTATTAAGAACAGAATTTTTTTTTTAAACTGATACAGTCTTAAGTAACCCAAAATATTTTAATTTTGATACTCCTCTTTGAAAAAATATTCAACGGGGCACAGAATACCTTGAGAATAACCCTCAGAGCTGAGAATATGGCTGAAAATGAGCTTTAAAGTTGCTAATAGTTTTCTAGTCTCATGTTACGTTAATCTATGACTTTGGAGACAGTTAAGTCATCTGTATATTTACAGTTAAATATGTGTTCAAATATTTTGCTATGTCAAGCCCTTGCTCGTTTGAAACTGCAGGTAATATATGAAAAGGTTTTAAAACTCTTCAAGCGGTTTCAACTTTCACGTTTCTCAATGGCCTACAAAGATGACACACAATGAACTGGCTGACTTAGACAGGAATATTCTGGCTGAACAATATGTTGTCCTAAATTTGCAATGCTTTCTGTGACAACAGGAACATAAACCAAGCAACAATTATCACATTCAGGGAGCTCAAGAACACTTCTGCAAGGCTGTGTAACCATACTTATATCTCCAGCTTTGTGTTTACAAAGTTCTTCTTCTTTCATAATAGTGATACTAGTATTATGGAAAGGAAAAAAAAATAATTTTTTTGCGTCTGCCTTTTACTGTATCTGCTTGAATTTCAAAAATGACAGTCTATTCCACCATCCATTTCATAGAAGTATAAAAGTAAAGAATGTTACATGGCTAATATGGAAATATCCATGTGCATATTTATATTAATTATATTTATATTTATTTATAATTATATTATTTATATTTACATTTACATACAGAACCCCCCGAATATTTCAGATTTTATAATTTCTTAGACTTTGATTGTCTTGAAGATCATTTAACACAGATTCTGAATGAATAATATTTCAATTCTTATATGAATACAATAACTATAATCAGAGCTCTTAAATCTAAAACAAAGACCAAAACCAACCAACCAACCACCTCTCCAAACTTCCCATCTCCTTTAAATGAGGTTATAACAAATGTTTTTGCTGGAAAAATTGAAAGGCTACACAACTCATGATTTCTATATTTTTTTTACCATGTAAATTTCTAGCTAGCATTTAGTTATCCACTGTCTTGCATAGCATGAAATACAATACAAGTTCTAGACCTAGTATTCATCATCCACTCAGGGCGCAGTGGGAAACATTATATGTAATTTTTCTAATAGATAGCAGCTCCTATTCAGAAATCAAATTTGGTAGGCTGAACTCAATGAAGTTGCCTTAAAGAATGGGAAATGGTAAAAATACTTTTTCCCCATCAAAATAACTCTAGCTATGGAGTAAAATCAGCTCTGTCTAGGTAAATAAAATGAGTGATCAAGGAAAAGCTAAAACTGACTTCATTTATTAAAAATTGCAGCTAAAGATGCTTAGGGAGAAAGAATGAAAAGAAGTATTTCTTTAGTTAATGAGTGAAAGAAGAAAGTTCTCTTTGAGCCATTTAAAGTGGTCTGGTTTACATGCTCTCATTAAATAGCTTCTTCTGTTTCCTCTCTTCATGACAGACTGTGGACCAGAAGACCACCTGATCTGAATCTGCAGAGCATTTCTTTTATTCTTAATTAGGAAGTGATGATAAGTCAAGCTAATGCCATTGTTTTTTAAAGAGTTATTACTTATCTGCAGTTAAGAAATTTTCTGTTCTTGTTTTTTAAAAAACAAATGTGTATTTTAACTTGATGCAAGAGTAGTTTTACACAAATCTTTTGTTAATTGAAATTGATTTTTGAAGTTAATAGAAGACAAAAGATGTCTTTCCTTCTTCGAAAAAAGTGACTTGCCTATAATTTACAACCCTTATGTATTATATTTTACTGTGTACGAAGCACACAGAACCCTAAACACTTTCACACAGAATAGTGTATGTGCATAGAGATGTAGGCATAACTCTGTGTGAGGAGAGAAGGAGAATGAGAAAAGGATGAACAAATGAATCGTAGAAATGAAAACTCAAGCAATATTTTTGAAGTGTTTCATACCGCCACCAGGAAGCAAAGAGTATTCTTTGAAAATGAGCCCATTACTTGCAATTGATCTATATGTTAGGATAGTATGTTATCATTTGTGACTTTTTGTGACATTTCGTGACTTCCCCATAGATGATTGCTATGGAGAATATACAGGAAAAGAATGTTCAAACTCATCTCTATTAATCTTTTTTCCCAGGGAATCTAAGATTTCTTCTGGTGAAAAGATGAAGATTGGAGGTGGAGAGGATGTTGCCTGGTTGCAGATAAGAGAACCCACTGAAAAGGATAAGGGGAACTACACCTTTGAAATCTTTGGTAGCAAGGAATCCTACAAACGAACACTTGATCTGTCTGGGCAAGGTATATTTCTAAGACCAGATTTGTATTGTGCCTTTTTACAAATTATACAGATTGAACTGGAAATAGAGGAATTACAATAAAAACAGATAATCTTTGATCAGAACCAGTTGTAGTTCAGTTTTATAACTGTTATTGTCTTTTTAGTCTTGTATGTGTTTTCAGCACCAGTTGCATTAGTTTTCAGGGGTCTGGTTTCTCATTGTGCTACTGTGTGACCCTGTATGGGTTTTAAAAGAGCTGTAGCATGGGTATGTGTTTAAATGTTTGTATTGAGCCCGAAATGCAAGTTATGTTCATGGAAAATAACCCTCTCAATTGTTTTGTTACAGCTTTTGATGATGCATTTGCAGAGTTCCAGCGACTCAAGTAAGAGCTGCATCTTTTGTATTTTAATGCCATAACAGAAGTGTCTGTGCTGGCAAATAATATTTTATTATTAGTTTCATCAATAACATTATATGTTTCTCTTTCTTTCTCAACAACTTTAGGGCAGCTGCTTTTGCTGAGAAGAGTAAGTTTATTTTACATTTTATCATAGGTGTTTTATAATGTGATCTAGTGTTCTTTTTAAGGCATCCATCATGATATACTGCCATAGCTTACTGAGTTCTGTGGCTGCAGAAATCCTCTGTTAGCTCAAAATATTGCAATAATAATAGTAATTTGAGGATTTAGTTGTCTTTAATTGCAATGGAAACCCACTAAACACTTTACATATTTTGCAAGTCTCCACTGTATCTTATGTCTGCAGAGATTTGGTGAAGTGTGAATTGTGTGTCATACAAGGAGGTGTTGAGTCTGAAAGCTGCTGAGGATACTGAATATTGGGATCTATCTATTAAGTAAAAAATTGCCTGCTGCTGCCTGTTGTGCACTGCTTGCTGAGACCCAGACTGTGGGGAAACTCGTTACTGTTAGGGACTGTAGGAGTACTGGAAATTATATCAATTCCCTGGTGATGACACGATGCTTCTGCCGACAAAGACCATGGCAGAACAAATTGTCCTTAGATTTTGGATACCACCAAGATGCTAAAAGTGCCCTCCTTACTTTGCCCTGGGCCCAAAGCACAAACTGTCAAGCTCGGCAGTAGTTTCAAGGTTGTTATGTGTATCAGTTTAGAAGGCTGCAGCACAATCTCTGCCAAAAAAATCTAAGGGGACTATAAAACACATTAAATCCCTCCAAAAAATCACAAAAATTGTACTGTTTAAAAAAAAGGCAAAAAACCCCCCAAAACTGTGAGTCATGACACCAAGTCATAAAATCATTAAGAAATAAGTAATTTTGAGGTCTAAACTTCATACAGTCACCATATTTTTCTTTAACTAACTTCTTTATCTAGATCGTGGTAAAGTCATTGGTGGTTTGCCTGATGTCGTTACTATAATGGATGGGAAGGTAAGGACAGCTTTTGTCATGCTGAGCAGTGAGAGGTTTACTTTGATGTCAAAAGGTGAAGGAATGCAGATGATTTCATAGAAACTGAAAGCAGAAGGAGAATAATTTGATTTTTAGTTCAAATCTATAATTCGATAAATTAGAACGGACCCAAATTATCTAAAATGACTGTGGAATATATCTGTTCTCTGCTAAGTTTTTAATATTAACTTATTAAGACTTAATTAATTATTATGATTTAATTATTAATTTCTCTTAAATGAGGTCACTTTTTGAAAGTAGTAGTAATTAAATGTTGCCCATGTTACAAAAAGGACAGAAAGAATAAAACTCACGCTATTAGACACGAGGTTATTTTCCCAGAATTCTATTTTGTGTTTGCATCATCATTCCTTTAAATATTTTATAGTAAGTCTGGTTCCTATGTGCTATTAGTTAACTTTGCCTCCTACACGATATCACTTCAAGAATACACACAGACTTAGCTTGCCACTAGATTGTACCCAGAGTATGTAAATCTTCCTTTAGCATTCTAACTTTGGATGCATGAACTGTGCAAGAACACTTCTATTTGTGAACACAGGGTGCTTTTGATCACTGAAAATTTCTTCCTGTTTTATTTTTATCCTGAGTTATATCACTCCTATTCAGTCATCGTCAATCAAGAAAAACGTTCCTCAAAAACATGCATATGTGAACATGGATGGACTTTCTCAGCTCCCTCTGGATCAGGATTTGGTGAAACTGGAAGGGGAATGTGAAGGGAATATAAGGAAGAATTCTGGTAGAAATTGTCAGTTCGGGGTTGTTAACAGTAGGGTTTTTTCTTGGTTTTATTTTTTTCCTGTTTGGTTTTTTTTTTTTCTTTCCTTACACAGTGCAGCATATGTTAAATTCTTAAGGTGACCTAGTTATCTAGGGCAAAATTTTGAGCACAGTGAGCTTTCAGCAAAGGTGAACAAAGTAGGGACTAATCAGTGCAATTTCTCAGATGTTTCTTTCATTTTTTCTGTGATCACTCTACTTAAATACACGAAGTTAGCATACACACACTTAGAGGGTGGTCAAAATGGGGTTCAGCAGTACATCTATAAAAACTGGAAGAATGCTCATGAAAATTTTACAAACTCCTTAAGTCTCAGTTCAGTCATTGAAAAATGCCTCAGCTGCCAGGATGGTCCATTACATAATGTCAGCTATTTTCTGAATATGCTTCATATGCATGTAACACATGGCCAGGTTGGACAGGACTGCGAGCAGCCCTGTCTAGTGAAAGATGACCCTGTCTGTGGAATATGTCCCTCCTCATGGCAGGGGGATGGGAAACAGATGATCTTTAAGGTCCCTTCTAACCCAAACCATTCTATGATTCTAAGAGCACTTTACCAATATTTATGTATTATTTATTCTTCATAAAATATTTCCACTTTACCAGTCAGCAGCACCTGGAATCGATGTCCAGTGATTCATGTTATGTATTCTATTTTTAAGTGAGTTTTTTTTAATCATCTCAAGCAATAACCTCAGGAGGCCTTGGTCAGAAAAGATTTGCTCAATTCTCCTCCCTGCTGTGTACAGGGAAGTTTCAAGGATGTTTTTAAAACTATCATTGCCTGAACCTCATGTCAGACTAATGGGTTGTCAGGAGTCTCCTGCAGGCAGGACTGCAATGACAGTCCAACTTACCATCTTCAGACACTGTAACCCTGAGGCTATTACTGTATCACAGTTACTGGTGAGATGGTGGAAAGTCTGAATCCAGGGAAAACAAAATATTAGGGACTCTACTTCTCGGTCTTCAGGAACATGATAGCATGTCTTAGTTTAATTACCTAAGAATAAAAAATGCCTAAAAACAATACTGAGAATATTCTGGTTAAGCAAATCTTACTGATCTCAAAATTACTTCTGTTTTTCTCCTTCAGACACTGAATCTGACCTGTACTGTGTTTGGAAATCCTGACCCTGAAGTGGTTTGGTTCAAGAATGACAAGGCCTTTGAAATTGATGAGCACTATGCATTTTCACTGGAACAAGGGAAATACGCCAGTCTGACAATTAAGGGGGTGACTTCAGAAGATTCAGGCAAATACAGCATCCATGTCAAGAACAAGTATGGTGGGGAAACAGTGGATGTCACTGTAAGTGTGTACAGACATGGTGAAAAAATGCCTGAAATTAAGCCTGGTCAACTTGCTAAACCTGGGCCAATACCACCATCAAGAGACGTCCTCGAACCTGAGGACAAGTGAAGATCCTGTAACAAGTGAAACTTCACCCTATATTTGAAAAATGGAATAGAGTACATAAGCTGTATTTGAGATATTGCCACACAAAATTCATTGGTAATGTCCAAAGGGAAACGGAGCTTTTAAGTTTGCTTTAGGGAGGTAGCTGTGCTGTGATGCTGTACACATCTGCAACAATCTCATTTTGAATGCATACAACAGAGTAGAACTTGCAAACAGTGAAAAGCCAAATTCCTGCCAGAGGTTCCCATATGCAATGGCAAGTTTCAAAAACCTGCAAACCTACAGTAAACTTTCATTTTCACACACTTCTCAATCCTCTGCAAAAAAAACCCCCCAAACTCTAAGCAATCCAACAAGCCTCTGAGAACAAATGTCCCATCGGTAAATGTAGTGAACTGCAGTTAGATAGTTGTTCAAAGATGATCTTTTTGGCTTTGAAGCCTTTGGTCCTGTAAGTTTAGTGAACAGTCTTGCTTTAGTAGTGATACTCTTGTTCCATCAATAGTGTGACTTTAGTAGTCTTTTTCAAATGTTCACTGTTTACTCACTGAACAATAGGTCACATGGTTGAATTTTGTTTTTCCTGCTTTGTGCTAATAAAACTTTAAAAGTCACCTTTGCTACTCACTGCTTCAAATCACACCTAACTAGTTCTATTTACTCTTCTTCATTGTTTAATTATTGCTTATTGCAGAATTTCACAGCTGGTAGCATGCAGACTATCAACTTTCAATAAAGAATGCAAATTATGGTTAATCACAGTCACTGGGTGGCGCTTGCAACATTAATTTTACTTTTTATAATACAGGTCAAGCTTAAACTAGCATTAGAAGATAATGTATACAATTCAGTCACTTAAGATAATTATGTCTTTGATTCTCCTCTCAGTGAAAAGAACAAGAGAACTCCTTCATGGGTGAAGTGATATTCTTCTAGGCAAAAATTTCAATATATTTTTATTGTGAAACATTCAAATAGTGTGGGCATCAGTTGCTCACATACCTCTCATATAATATACAATGGAGTGTTTGCAGTGATGGCTTTTTTGGGATCAGGTTCCCTGTTCAATAAAAAACCACCTGTGTACCTTACCTAGAAGAACCTTTGCTCCTTGCTAAGCAGCTTCCAGCAAAGAGTTCTAATGGTAGGTATCACTAGTGATACCCATTGAATGCAGCCCTCCTCTCTTGTGACTTCTTCCAGTCTCTGGGATAAATGAGACGAAAAGGGAGCATTGTGGGAGACGGGAGCTTGGGTGAGGGGTCACATGAAGAAATGGCACTGCAAAATCTTCACTGGAGAAACTGGAGGAAAGAGTTTGGCACAAGTAGACAGATTATAAACTTGTGTTTGGGGTCACTGCTGAAAACTGATGCTGAGTCCTTCACTCTGAGTTTCAGCTTCTGAGCTTAAGTGTGGGAAATAGAGAAACAATTGTTCTGACTTCTCTCCTCCCCCCTGCAGCACATAAGCTGAAAAAAACTTGACAAAAATGGACAGTTTTCGAGCAAATTTAATTTCAGGGTTTCCTTCTTTTTTTTTTCAAATTTCGTTTAAGTGACATAGACCTTTCATTGTTTTGTCTGGCAACCAATTCACTTGAACCAAAATAGTCTTTTGTTTTGGAGAAATATGAAAAGCAGATGAAATGAGAAACCAATTTACAATCTGTCAGATGCAGTAGGTTGGAGCACACATTTGGGAGAGAGAAGAGCAGCAATCCCCTCCCTCCTCCTTCCCATCCATGGAGATTTGAACCAGTGTCTCTGACTACCAAGGGTAGTGCATTAATGCTGAGTTTGGTTTGTATTTGGAAGTGTTGCTTTTATTTATTTATCTTTTTAAAATTTTACCTGGCTGGGTAAACAGACTGAAAAAGAGACTAGATCTAGGCATCCTGCCTCTCACATGAGTTTGTTAAACGCTAGATTTGAGAGGTTTTCTCCCTTTCTTGTATTTTATCCTAATTTTCAGTAGTCAAGTAGGGATTGAGGGCATGGTAGAGTAAACTAGTTAGGAATCTGATGGTTTGAACAAGTAACGATGAGGATGGATTCGCTGTAGTTTCAAATTCTCCAAAGACCGCAAACATCCTTTGCAACTCACTGATATCTGTGAGTAGTGATGATGAAAAAAACAACAGGCCAGCTCTGGAAAGGAGCCTTTGATCACACTTTATTAAAAGATGCTTTGATTTTAAATAAAAAAAAAAATTTGGAAGATTTTTGTACCCAGAGCAAATGAACAGTGAGTTTATATTTAAGTACAGCATAATCATCCAGGAATTATACTGAATGGTGATGAAAAACACTTTTTTTGGGGTGAAAACTTGTGGCTAGGTATCCACATTCTGCATCTGGTCATTGAATGAAAATGTCCAAGAGGTTTACAGACTGAAGAACATGGTATTACAATTAAGTAGTTTAATTAGGAGATTTTAGGACACAAAGAAAAGTAAGGATTTACCATCTGAGTATCTTTCAAAATAAGAAAATACATTTTTATAGGAATCCGTCATCACAAGAACTTCAGCAAGTCTGTCAACAAAATAAACCATATTTCCTTCTTTTCTATTCTGATTTCTTATTAAAGGTATTTAAGGTTTTCAAAATCTTATTATAGCAGGCTCACAAAACATCAGAGCCAGTCTCCGTAGCATACAAAGTGAGTATCAGCAGGAATTTCATATTATTCTTATCTCCTTCTACAGTACACAGGTTAATTTTACCTGACACTATCAAATTATTGCATGTTATGGCAGCTTTTTAGAGGTATCCTTGGGCACAGGAGACAAGGTTAGTCTCATCTCTGCTATACCTTTTGCTGGCTTTCTTAGTTAAGCAAGTTTCACTTATTTCCTTCCAGGCAAATAGAAATAATTTATTATGACAGCTAATCCTCTGCTGAAGTACAGAAATTATCATTCACAGGAACATTGTATTCAAAAGGCTAAGGACTTCCTAGAAACTCTTTCACATATTTCAGTGCTCAGTGTACATTGGGTTCCTTTACACACATTTTAAAATCTTGTTATCAGTGCTAGGAAATGAATTGGTTCAACTCCGTTTAAAAGGGGCTATCTTTTCAGAGTCAACATGCACCTAGCTGCCTGGAGGAGCAATACAATCAGATGGACATTAGAGGGACAAAAATGATGCTCTGATAATCTATTCAGATGGAATACATCGTGAGGCATATTAGCATTTGCACACACCCTCCACAGACCTGGTGTTGGCATTAGTTTAATTAATAAACATTTGAAGGGGCAAAACAAGAAGGTAGGATGTGCTCGAGAATGTCTGATGCCAAATTAACCTATTCACACTGAGGTCAAGGGAGATGGACTCATTTATACTGCATGCAAACTTATTATTTTTACAAAGCCAGGAGCCCATTACTGTGAATTAGCTGTTTCTGTTTCCTTTAAGAAGAAATGTTTCTGTTAGAATGATTATCTGTCGCACTGGCGAGTTTTGTGTTGTCAGAGTTTCGTGTTGTGCTTTCCTGGGCAATGCTAGTGTGAAATGGAGCATCGCCGACTTTTCACGGGAGGCAGATAAGGTGTCAGCCAGTTGTGCTGATGGGCCAAAGTCGTAGCTGTGCCTGTCATGTTGGCATTTTGCTGCTAGGCTGGCAAGGCTGCCTTTTCTCCAAGCACCTGCTTACTTTGAGGCTGCTTTGATATGTTACTGTTTATTTGCTGGAAAACAAGTTATATGAAAATTCCTCCTAAGGCAAATTTATAGGTGCTTTTTATGAGGAAAAGATTTTTTTTATGGCAGTGTTTGCCTCTAGTATAAATCTTACTTCAGCCCATAAGGCTCACTTGCATCCCACAGCTCAAAAACTTGTACACACTTCATTAATCTGCTCTTGTATGGAGACAGAGGTTCAGTGATAACAGCACCTTAAGTGACGGTAAGGTGCAGACAATTTTTAAAGGCAACTTTGAAATGTAATAAAGCACTTTATTTTTTTTTTTGTAAATCTAAGAATAAAACCTCTAGATGGCAGCAGAAGAACAAGATAGAAATACATAGATCTTAAAAAGTTCTGCCAGATATAGCGTATCCATCATTTTGATGCAAACACATCACTTAGGCAATGGGAGATTATTAAAAGCATTATACTTATGCCGGTGACAAGGACAGGTCCAGCAAATGACTGTTTCCTGGAAATAGCAGGTGATTTTGCAAGCAATAACACTGCCTCTTAATCTTTGCATGACACACATTAAGAGGTTAAGCATGCCTTGTAAAATATTGCAAGACTCATTTTAGATCAAGTTTCTCCTTAGGGTATGAAAACCCCAGAGTATCAACCATGTTTATGAAGGAAGATTTGAGTTCGAACTCTGAATGCAAGCCTCTCGTGCTTAGCATCTTGCACAGGTTTCCAAAACACTGTTTCCAATACTGCAAGGCCCACGCCCTTCAATTTTTATTCAGTTTTTACAGAGGGATGATTCCATTTAAAATTAACGTGAGATGTGTGAACAAAGAGCCCAGGTCTGGCTCTCAGCACTGCCGCTGCAAAATTCAGTGATGTCAAGACCTGTAAGAAACTACCACTAGACTTCTAGATTAATATTTAATTCCTCATTGGAATGTGTATGTAACTCAGTACTAGCTTTCTCCTCAGGTAGCTCAAGGTTTATCAGACTGTTGTATTTTAAAAATAGTGCACTTGTCTTCACATTTCGTTTGTGAACATTTGAACTTCGTGTGGATGCAGTAAAGGACTGTTAATTTATAATAAACATGTGCCATTTTTTAGATTACTGTAACTTCATTTTATGTTATTGTTTCTCCTCTGTTACATTCATATTGTACAGCTGACATCTGATAGGAAAAAGAGACTTAGACACACTACTGCAGTTAGAAGTGATATGGTTAATAGCTGCAGCTAAAGCCTTTCCTATGGTATCCTAAACTATCCAGCAAGGTTACCCAATGCAGATTTCACCAGGCACTGTCACATCCCAAGAGTGAATCTGCCCTCCACCCTGCTGAGGGCATCTGTGGGAAGCCATTATCCATCCAATAACATTGGTGCACACAGCATGGGGAAGAGAGGCAGATGGAAAGAACTACAACTTCTGTTAAAGACGGAGACAGTGCAGCTCTTTACCATTTTAAATCACAGTACAAATGATGATCAAAATTTTAGTCTGCTGGCTTAGTGACCTCCACTCAACCATTTTGAATGAAGAAGTGCACTAAAAGCCAATCCAACAATTGTAAATCAACCCAAAGCCAGCCCTCCTGATTGCAAGATAGCATGTGAAAAAGAACCCCATATAGTCATGTGCCACTTTAGCTGCCTGGGAAAAAAATTCCTTCCACATATGAAAATGGCAATCAGCCTCCTGCATGGTGCTTAATGGGAGGTAAAACACAAGATGACTCCCTGGCTGGGAGTTATGAGGCCACATGCAGATGTCTCCATCTGAGCTAATCACTGAAACTCCCTTCTTGGAAACTGAGAGAAACAAGTACCAGTAGGGCACAAGCCATGTCATTCTAAAGCAGGTCTCTCAAATGTGAGATGATTCACATATTCTTTAGACCGTCTGTAAAGGGAGTTTAGTATAAACTGGTTGGTAGGAGACATCTGCGTGACTGATGCTTGAAATCAGGTGTGATAAATTCTGCACCATATTTCTCTAATTTAGCTCTTTAATTGAAGAATCTATTTACAGATTTCCTTCTTAATACCTGAATTTTTTCTGTTGTTTTACAGCCTGTCTTACTCTACTGACCTCCTGTAATTTGCTGTCTTCTTTTTGATATCCATCTTATTTCAAAGTCTCTGGGCAAACATTTGTAGACTTCCATTAGTCACTTGGTCCCAACTCATAACTGACTCTCATCATTTGGCCTTTATGAAGACGTAGCATTAGGCCTTCAAGTCTTTTAAATATGTAGGTTTTCATCCACTTTTTGATTGCCTGTGATGCTGCTGTTAGTGTAGGAATTGTTTCTGCCTTTGCTCCTCTCAGTGCCATCTCTCTGTGGCAACATCTCAACCAAGGCATGCCATAAGCCTTTCATGGTCTGTTTGTGTCCTTTAGCAAAGCTCATAAGATGTGCCTTGTGCAGATTCTCTGCTGTGCTGGCAAAGCACACCCTCTGGCTGGAGAAGCACCGTTCTGTATTTCTCATAAGTCCAAGTTCTTCTGCCCAAAGCAGCTCAGTAACTGGCAAAAGCTTGGAATACTCCTGCTTCTGGGCTGGAATCTGTCTGCCTTAGTCTTCTGTTTGACTAGTTCCAGTTGTCTTTCTGTTCAGCTCTGTTACTCCCTAGGTTTTGTGATTTCCTGGTATGATCTGTCTTCCTCTGTCACACCATCTGCTGTCATTCAGTCCTGCTTTAATGGCAGAATCTCTCCCAAGAAATAAAAAAGCACAAGGCTCACTTTTCTAGTCCCTAGATCAACACCTTGTACATATCACATTAACCTCTTCTAGTACCCACCACAATGTTCAATGTCATCTGAAGTGCCCACTGGAAACAGTACCCACCTTAACTTCAGATCAAGAGATGTTTAGGACTATGTGAGCTGACCTGCACCAAAACTTTGCTAAGGTCAGTCCAAACAAATAAAAGTACTAGCTAATTAAGTTCTGTGCTGATGCCTTAGTGCTGGTTAATTTTCTCGAGGTTGTAACTGAATGTCCAAACACCAGTAGCCATATGAAATGTGTATGTGATAGCATCAAGACTTAGTGACTTAGTAGTAAGTAAATAATTTGGGCTACATGGCTTACTGTTCTAATAACTGCTTTTCAGTGAGCAAGCCTGTCCTAATGAAAATGAAATGTTTGGTTCAGCAGCTTGTGCATCTTGTACTGTTGGTAGCTGAACTCAGCATTTCTGGATGTTGACCCTTTCTTGTTCATGATGCCTTTTTATATTCATTCACCAATGATTGTCTTCCCATTAATTTTTGAGTAACTTAAGGGAAAAATGTGTTCTAATTAACTGGTACATTTGTGCTTGAACTTACCTGCAAGACACAGAACTCTGCAGGCTTAAACCTTGAACTTCTTGATGTTTTTGGATAGACCTCCAGGTCATGTACAGTAAACACTTGTGGCAGCTTTGGCTGTTAAATGTTACATTCTGACCTTTCAGGAACAGGCTGGGCTCTCGTGTGATCTTTTTCCTTATCTTAGTGCATACCTCCTTCTGCTGCAGTCTGGTATATGACCAGACTCGTCAATGGGATTCCAATTATTCTCAGGTGTGTCTTTTCCTCTAAGCATGACATGCAAACCTGTTTCACTTTGTCGTGAGGTCTTAAACCTGCTTTTGTGTTCTCTTTAAACACAATCATGTTTTACATGCACAGCTCTCCTATTAGAAAGGCAGTCAAATTCCTATGAATCTTACTTCTTCAGGATTACTCAATGAAGTAAGTCTGTGTCCCATCCTTTTGTGACTGCCTGAAGCATCCTGCCACAAATCAGAGAATATCTCTTGCAGACCACTCTGTCTTCTACATCATTAAGTGTCATGGTTTAGCACCAGCTGGCAACTAAGCACCATATTTGCTTGCTCACTTCCCCCAGCTCCTCACCCTGGTGAGGAGGAGAATGGGAAAGAAAAGGCAAACTTCGTGGGTTGAGATCATTACAGTTTAATAATTAAAAAAAATAAATACCACTACTACTAATAATAATTGTAATGAAAAGGGGTGAGAGAGAGATAGGGGAATAAAATCCAAGAGAAACAAGTGGCGTGCAATACAATTACTCACCACAAGCTAACCAATGTCTAGACGATTCCTGGGCAACAATCAGCAACCACTAGCCAACTGCTTCCAGTTTATAGGCTGAGCATGACGTTCTCTGGTGTGGAATATCCCTTTATCCAGTTCAGGTTAGCTTTCCTGGCCACACTCCCTCCCAGCTTCTTGTACGCCTGCTTGCTGGCAGAGCATAAGACACTGAAAAGTCCTTTATTTAAAGTACTATGAGCAAATAAAACATCAGTGTGTTATCAACATTATTCTCATACTAAATCCAAAACACAGAATTTTACAAGCTATTAAGAAGAAAATTAACTTTATACCAGCTGGAATTAGGACATCAAATCACCTGTATTGCAACCCATTTAATTAACCATGATTTCCCTTCTCAGAAACTTACCCTTACCTCATAGTAGTGAAGATTCAGGAACATCACTTTCCAAGCTCTGCACAATACATTCTGATGGGATCTGATCAGGCCTCATGTCCATCCCACACCAAAATGTATGACTATTTAATTCCAAAGAACATAGCTAGTAATTCCCCTTCCATCAGAGCACATTTTGTTGGGCCTGACAGGCTTTAATTGAAAATGCCATGGGCTAATGACTTTGCAGTAACTGTGCTCTGGAGTCTCCTCCTGAGGCCTCAGACTGTAATTAAAGATGCTCCACAGGCATTTCAGGATTGGCAGCTTGCTTATATTTGTCTTTATTCTTTCAGATGATCTTGTATTTTGATGTTAAAGAGATAGAAAAGAGATATCCTGAGTGGCCAAAGGGACCTTTGTCTTTAGTCCAAGCAGTTAAACAAGTTGAGCCTCTAAGGGGTAACCCATCCAGAAAAATACAGCCAAGACTTGTAGTGTTTTTCCATTTCAGGAGTGATACTGGAAATAATATCTGCACATTTTCCCTAGAGACTGGGCTAACCTTTGAAGGATTGCTTACCCTTCTTGCAGGAGCAATCATTTGCAGCATAAGCTGAATTTGGTTCACATGTTAACAAGCTTGACCCACAGTGTGGAAACCCTCACACGATACTGACAGCCTAAATGAGCCTTTGAGCTCTCCCTGCTTAGCAGCATGGCTGCATGATGTTGATCTCCCCTGGAGAGCTCAATGTTTCTACTTGTGAGAGAGAGAGCTTTTACCAGTGACTGATCTTTGGTAGCAACCAATATTGTGCATAAACTTGCAGTATGGCAACTTTGATTTGAGTTGCTAACTCTGATTTTTGACTTGATAAGTTTTGAATCAGAGTTCAAATCATTATACTCTACAGTAAAAAAGCGAACCTTGTCATGGAACTTTGTTACAGCACAATTCTACAGCATCAGATTGAAACGCTTTTGCTAATACCTTTGACAGCAGCTCTTTAAGTGATCTAAATTCATGACAGATTGAATGGAGAGGAGCAGGAAAGGGGATCTGAGGAAGAACGTTGTCTCTTTCTGTCCTCTTCAAAACCTGTGTAAATGTGGCCAAGTTGATAAATTTTAGTTTGCACATGAGTAGAGATTTCCTAGCGGTAAAAGTTTCTGACGGTTCTGTGCACACAGGTCAAGCTCTAGACAACCCTAGCTGTCCCTTTCTCAGGATCTCTGTGCAGCACTGGACCTGCTAAACCTCATACATAGGGTGATCTGAATATGTTATTCATGATGGAAAGTGAGACACTCTCTTCTATCTGAGGAGGTGCTAGCTGGGAATGCTTTAGTTTGGAGAGTTTCTGCTCCATACCAGCTGTTCAGATACCAATAACAGAGCTGCAGCAAAATAAGGGTTGTGTTTGGGCTACATAACCTGGTTAAATGGTTTTTTTGGGTTGACTGGCACTGGGATGGGTACCATATAGGTATCCATATAGGGCAGAGAAGGACCTGCACAGCTATCAGTATTCTCTCTGCAGTGATTTCATCTGTAAAGCTGCATAAAGACTTTTGCTTTGGTTTTATAGAGCCAAGATCTTTAATAGAAAAAACAAAAAGGGATCCCATGACCTGCCAGTTTCACTAATGTGTCCCTGGTTCTCTGTACCCAGCTCCAATGACTCATTGTGGCCATAACCTTCGTGTTTATGTCTCTCTTGCTCTTCTGGTATGGTACAAAACAAACCTCAAAAATCTAGTGTATATTTTTCTCACCTCTAGAAGTACTTTGCTTCCAAAGTTCTCTTTTGTTTTCATTACCTTGCCTTTGAGGCCATAAGTTATTTTGTGAAGAGTTTCATCTCTGCCTTTGCAAAAAAAACCCCTGCATATTTTAACTGTCATTTTCTGATTTTTAAGCTCTGCTCTGTTTTCCTTACTTTTCTGAATTATAATAAATTATTCAATGATGAACCGACAACTAATTTGAAAGACAAGGAGAAGCTATTTCACATAGCTCTTATTTTCCTTTTTATAAATTTTATTTTATTTAGATGGCTAATTCCAGATGGGATATGATTATCCTGTCCTTTCTTTTTTTTTTACAAGGATCTGATTGAGTGCATAAACTCTTATGCAGTATGAATCATATTGGAGAAGCTTGATAACAACAGCTACAGTATTCCTATTCAACCCGGAATGGCAAAACCTTAGCTATCATTTACTGGAAGCACATTTTATAGTGTAAAACTTTAATAGATCAGTGTTCAAACTCTTACCAGAGAAACAAAATTATGAGGATAGGGTAGCAGAGAAAAGATACTGCACTTCAGGCACAAGAAATGTCATGAAAGAAATGTTGTGGGCAACTGAGGCTCTTGAAAATTTGAGGTTGTGACATGGAGTAAAATTAGTGTGTTGGAATGTAGGAAACTGTGACAACATAACTTGAAAAAAATAGATGTTTTGTAACTTGTCCCACCTGTCACTCTCTACAACTACCTGAAAAGAGGTTGTAACAAGGTGGGGAATATTCTCTTCTTCCAGAGAATATGGCCTCAAACAGAACCAAGGGAGGCTTAGGTTGGACATCAGGAAGAATTTCTTCATAGTAAAGGTTATAAAGCATTGGAATAGGCTGTCCAGGGAAATGGTGGAGTCACTATCTCTGGAAGTGTTCAAGAAATAGCTGGATGTGGCACTCAGTGCCGTGGTCTATTTTAAAGAGTGGTGATTGACCAAAGATTGGACTCGATGATCTTGAAGGTCCTCTCCAACCTAATTGATCCTGTGCTTCTGTCAAAATTTAAAGAAATTAAAATAAAAAAAATTTAGAGAATTTGAGTACTTCTACACAGTGACTAATCCACCATAAAAATCTCAGTGTCTCTCAGGGGTATCCTTCCCTAGAGGGATAAGTTTTTCTTAGGGGCTACAGCACATATACCTCTACAGAAAAACAGATGATTCTGTGTCTTATATGATGCACCATGCATGAGAGCATGTGAAAAAAGCAATGTGTGAAAATATGCACAGTGCTGTAGTCCAGACATCCTTCTGTTGCTTCAAAAATGACTAATGGATAAGCATTCAACACCAGGTATTAGGAGGAAGTAACCCTCCTTGAGGGCAACAGAATTCAAATTGGAAGCAACTTGCTAATTTTCAACAGAGAGATTCAATTAACATGTGGGACATAGCTTCAGCAGCAATTGAGAGAGAGAGGGTCTTTCTGAATAAATACAGATTAGTTAAATTACAAGTTATTTAATACTGCTAGCCAACTTCATTTTTGTTTGTTTGTTTGTTTTGTTTTTGTCTGGGGGGGGGGGGGGTGGCTGGCAGTTTTTTTGTCCAGGCTGGTCACTGATTTTCTTCCCTCTGTAAAAATCTACAAAGCTATTTCAGTAGTCCCATGTAATCTTGCCATATTAAGTGAAACCGTAATTCTTTCTTCAGATCACGAATTTAGGGATAAGGTCTTGAACAAAAGAATGAGACCCTGTCATTATGAAGGGTGTACAACTCAACAGCAATGAGGCATCTCTTCCCTTAGTGGGGAGATAAAATGAAGCTTTTGTCACTGTAAAAGATATGTGACAAGTACAGCTGTATTTGCATTCAGAAATGGGGATCATTAAAGACCTTGAGCGGGATGCAACCCTTTGTATATCATCAGGCTGAAATTTTAAGTCTCAGGCTTGTCATATTATTGAAACAAATGGGGTCATACTGTGACATGTTCTTGGGCACCAGGAAGGCTTGGTCCCCAAGGACTTTATTCGCCTATGCTAAATTCTGCTTATCAATCAACTGGGCATTCACATTTAATCCTGGTGCTGAAACATTCTTGCAGGTGAATCTTATTTTGTGAGCTCTTTGCATTCTCTTGTGAGTCAAGAAGTTAAACTAATTTGATATTGCACTCCCTTGATAATGAAAAAGGCCTGATGAGAACAAGACACAGTTTACAGTACTGTGTCTCATTAAATCATTCTGCATTTCAGTAGCAGGGTGGTTTATCTTTCAAGTGGTGTTTGTGATAAAGGATGGATAAAACCTGTCCAAAAATCATAGTAAAAATGTAAATGTTCATTATTTTTTATTACAATAAAATTCAAATTTCTGCTAAAAATCACGACTGGTGCTAGAAGATGTACAAAAAGCCTCAGATCCATCAATGAGATGTAACATTGCCAATGGCTGGAATTTCTACTTCATCAGCTCATAACTTAGACTTGGAAGTCCTAGACTGATGCTAGTATCTCAGTGTTAATCTAAAACATAAGGATTCAGTTCTAATCTGGTGGTTGCTGTGCAGAAAAGCTAGAGAATCTGAACTAGAAAAGGCAGCAAATAGAAAAGTTTGCCCTTCAAAGCCAGGGGAAGTCAAGTGCACTTAACACTTCTCAACAGAACTGGACACATTCTATCCACTTTAACCACATCATTCACAAGTGTGGTCTTCCCAGATGCACCCAAAGAAAATCATCATGGAGCTGCTTGCTGCCGCTGGAGCAACTTGGCAAACTAACTGAGCAACTTGGCAAACTATCTGCTATGGAGTCCCTTTCTTTTGGAGGTGTCATGGAGTCAGGAAAGACTGGCTGCATGACCTGTCCTTGTTACAGCACCAACCTGCTCCTCACTAACATTTTCCCTTGTGATCCTTCTCTCATGACATGACAGAAGCAAATAAATTTATTAGAATTAACCCCTACTCTTGGTTGCTGCTGAACTGGGTGAAGAGAGAGGGGTGCTGAAAGCAGCCGTACACTGGATTCTTTTCTCTGATGGGCTGCAGAAAGTCCCACTGGGTGTGAAGTGAGCATCCCTGGGTTGTTATTTTATCATAAACCTGAAGACTGATAGTTAATAATGTATGAACATGATGAGATTATTTTTATGTCCCCTGTAATTAAAATGGTGTGAGGATCAAGATTTATCAGAAAAGGAACTGCTTAAAACCAACCCCAAAACAATAGTTCAAATGGGAGTTTGATTTCCAGGTACAGCAATGTGCTTATCTGTGCTAGAAGCCTTCTTGGTCATATTCACATAATAGTCTACTTACTGCAATATACAATAATGCAATGTAAAATTCACAAGACAGAACTATTATCTTTAGCTATAAACTAATGAATAAATTCTTTATACAAACAAATATGCTGTTCTTTTCATAGTGACAGCTTTCTACTCTAAAGAAAATTTTTATATTCTTATTAACGTAATTGTCACGTAATATCGCTGCTCTGGACAAGAGCAATACAAGCCATTCTTCTTCATAGTTTTTGAACAAAAACTCCCATGTTCTTGAAGTACTTTTATAAAAATGAAGATTATCTGGAATTCAATTCACATTGATCTTCAGTATTTACTGCTTAGAGGAAGAAATTAAGGTCTAGGAAGTACCTAGTTATGGATGTGCTCATTAAAAAGATGCATAAATCATGCAGTTTAACTCATACACACAGGTAAAAACCCCAACTCATCAACATCTAAAATGATCATTTACAACTCCATGAAAAAAATGTTTTAGGTTAAGGGTGAAGACAAAAGGGAGGAAAAGGAGCTGATTTCTTATCAGAATATGAGTAGAAACACTCTCGTGATGCCAAAGAGATGTGCTAAATATTACCAATAATGACAAAATGCAGATCATGTACACAGGTGCCTAAATCCAGGCTAACGAATATCTGGCCATGTGTATCCTCTGTGCAGTGCTGCAGTGTTCATGAATCAAAGAATGGCTTCATCTTTGGAAAATGCTGAATCCTAGAAATGCTAATAATGCAGTATGCAGAAGTCATAACTGTTGCCACTGTCAAGTGGCCATGAAAATGATTAGCTGTTAAGATATTGGAGGCAGATCTACTATCCTCAAAATTCTCATGGAACTCATCTGATTTACTAACTAGTCATTGCATCAAGATTTTTAGTTTGTCATGGCAACCTGAGAAGAGAGAGGAGTAGGATGCCATCAGGCAGCAGTCATAACGCAAGCATAAGTTAAATGCCTCTGAAGTTAATGATCCAAACTCTTCATTGCAGCTGCGGGGCATGCAGAGTAACTTGGGGGAGGTGCACAGATGCTGTAAATTACTTTGGATGCCAGTACCATGACCCTGGGCCAGCTGTGTATCAGACCAGACTGGTGGCATAAGTTACAATAACATAACTGCTGCTGTGAGTGATCCTGAGTGGCTGTTGTGGCAGATGTAATGTCAGTGTCATGCATAAGTCCCTTTTTATTTCCTTTTCCTTCTTACTCTGGCTATAGGGCTGAAGGCAACCTGGGAGCTGCTGCATTTTTTCTGCCCCACTAGGAAATTATCCCACCCTGAATAATCTTTCCATTGCTGCTGGCCCTTATAATTCAGTAAAATGCTGTAAGTCATCTTGAACACATGAGACAAGCCAAGGCAATATACTTTTCCTTGCTTTGCATATTTTTCTGGCATTTTTCTGGCATTTTCATAGCATGGACACTCATTTTGCTGTAATTGTAAATCTTGGACCCAAGAAAATGCTTTTAACAATATCAAATAACTATTCACCTAGGTAAAAATGGTAACTGAAAAGCAACGTTACTGACAAAATTCTCTGTTAGGGCAACAGCATCCTCTCTACAGCTTTCACAGTGTGATGTTATTAGTGCTTGTGAAAGCTTCCTGCCTGCTCTGCTGCCTGCTTTTTAGTGATAAGTATTATCTCTTATATTGCAGGGACTTTTGGTCAAAGCCTTGTATATTTTGCAGTTTTCTGAATACATTTCAAGATCTTCAGGTTTTATCATCTGCAGATAATTGTTACAAACAGATACTATTCTAGTGGAAGAACAGGAAGAAACATCGGCAGCCAGGAACACTGGCAAACAGAAGTTTGGTGGTAACAAGTGAATCATGTGAAACTGGGACAGACCTTGCTAGGAACAGACACTGTTCATCTGCGCAGTAAATCCCACTTACTTTAAGCCACAGCTGTAAAATTTATGGAGTTTTGGTAAGCTGCCACTCCCTGGGGATAATAGTAAGTTTACATGTCTTATGAATGTAAGATTTATTACATTCTCCTTTCTTTATCCTGGCAACCTAGGTTGCTGAAGTCATTTTTACACTGCCCTCCTCTCTCTTCTTCTTTTTTTTTAAAATTTTTTTTCTTTCCATGGAATATGCCAAGACCTCTCATAAAGCAGTCACTATATTAGGAGACAGAAACTCACAAAGCCTGGGTAAATGTCAGCACCGTGGAACAACTTTCACCCCTGAAAGGTCACAGACTGCTGTTCCAGCATATTGTGGTCCAGTCAGCAAGCAACCAGTCAAGCATATCAGTTCAGCATAATACCACATTATTACACTTATCTGCCCAGCATTAAATGTGCTACAGCCTCATGCTTTGTTTTCCTTCACTTTGAATGAATGAAGCAGCTTTTGTAGGGCATCCTAAAGCTGTTCATTCAAAGATTAGGAAAAGGCCATGTTGTCTGATGGGGGATTTAGACTGAGTGGAAACACCTAACACCAAACCCATGATCCTCAAACCCTCATCCAGCTTCTCTCTAATCTTCACCATTTACATTTGCTAAATACCTAGAATAGAACATTACAGTTACCTGGTAGCACTATAGTTGTGGTGGGAACAGGGAGCTCCTGGGACAAGCTTGCATCTGTTGAACTTTGCTTTTTTCTCCTGTGTCCTCAGAAAGTATTTGCAGAGAGTTGATTCTTAGACAATTCCACCTACAAAAAGCTGTGCCTTGAGAGAACTTGTTTGATTGGTTTATTTTGGGGGTAGAGGGAAATGGGTCTAAGAACTCTCTAGGTTGAAAATCCCAAATGGAAGACTGTGCTGCCTGGTAGTCCTGGGGCACTAACTTAGTGTAAACCCTTTCTTCAGGACCTCTTCCCCTTAGGCTGCTCTGTGCTTGGTATACTGTTTCTTGTGGGTCTAGTTGTCCTGCATTGGAAAGCCTAAAGGCTAGGTACAACACTGCTTCACAGTTTGATTCCTAAATTCTTGTGGGACTGGTTGCTGTGCATACAGGAAATATTTTGGAAGTCTTAATTTTCTTATCTGTTTATCAAATTTGTCAATTTGTCAATTGAATCTTAAAAAAAAATGACAGGGCCAGGTGTTTACTTTGCTGGAATTCACATATATATGCATATACTTTTATTTTTTAACCAAACAGCAGCACTAGGAAGGTAGCAGGAGTGGATGTTACTAGACCCTCCATAGGCTTATTGATTACACATTACATTACAGTAGAGATCATATTGATTCCATAGTGTTTTTAATGAAGTTTTCACAACGCTCATGACTTACTATTTAGAAGACTAGTGATAAATCACTCATCTGATGATTGCTCAGTGCTAAGGAATTCTTTTCCTTGGATGATTATTCTATTGGAGATTATTGTACAACCTATAAAAGTTTCTAAAGCTGTATTTTGTGTAAGCTAACATTTTATTGAAGGGCTCTGCGTGTTACAACTTTGCTGTTTCCTAGGGCAGGCTGCCGATCTCTGCCTTCATTTTTCTGAACATTATCAGAACATCTAACTTCTATTCCGCTTTAGGGTCAGCTAAGTTACCAATTTTAAACAGTTTCTGTGATGTTGACAGTTTTAATTTGTTCCACTTGGTATGTTAGTAGGCCTATTGTTTGTTAAAAGTAGACTTTTGTGTTTCTGAAAGAGACAGTTTCTGTATTTTCTCAATGCAATGCAATTTGTACTTATATTGCAGCTCCAGACATCTCCTTAAGGGCAAGTCTAATTGAAGTTGCTTGATTTCTGCTACGAATCAGAGTTTTTTCAAACTGGGTTTCTTTTCATCTGTAGTGCTTTAAGCTTCTCCTGTATTAGCAGGCTCACTCAGGTGTAACATTTCCTCTGAATCTCTCTGCTTGACCACGGCCCTCTGGTTCACTTTAGTCACTCTCCCAGCTAAAATTTAAAAAGCACCTGATGAGCTCTGAGACTTATTAATACTTATGAGAATTTACTTGTCCTTTCTTAAAATGATTGCATCTAAATTAAGCTATAAATCTAGCTCTGAGTCACCGTTCAGCAAATTATGCCTTAGCTGGACTCCCAGCAGAGCAGGACAGGATTCAGGGTGGATGCAAGGACCACAGTCTGGATCTCTGTCATTCACTAGTAATTCAAGAGTCATTTAAGCAGCCATTTAAGATAATATTTCAACAGTTACTAAGCAAGTCACTTTACTGGACCTATGTCCCTGTTTTTCTGGGGAGAAGAAGAATTTGTTGTTAGTTTCAACTGTGCAGTGTGTTATGCAGGGGGAAATGTAAGTCTGTGTGCCCTTGCATTGGAATGAATAGTTTGTAAAAGAGAGGAGGAAGGCGGAATTTTTCACGGTATGTATTATTTGAGGCTTTTACTTGCCTCTTTGATTTCAGCAAAATGGCAATTGCTTGACATTCATGAATCTCTTCTATGTCCAAGCATCAACAAAACTTTGATAAATTTGATTATCTCATCATTATTAATATAATAATCTGTGGCTTTTTGGACCTTAGTGTAATGTGCATTTTAAATATCTTTTGTTTGTGATGAATTTATGTTAGCCTTTTATTGTAGGTGTATATCAAAATGACTTTTTCTTTTCTTTCCAAGTAAATCACTAATCAAGCAATTTTTTTTTTCTCAGCAGTCAATAAGCTGTTTTTCCATTTGGTTTTCCAAACACACATGAGACTTATTCTCCCTCCATTTCCTCTTTCAACATTTTGATATTTTGCATTTTGTTTGAATTTGGATGTCTTTACTGAGCAGCTGTCAGGAAGAGAGACATGAAAGCAGAGAGGCAAGAGAGACTGATGGTTGGACCAGGAAATGTGCACCAATGTTTACAGCTTCCCTACCACGAGCAATCTTTGCAGCTGGGGAAACCTCTGCCCTGGCTTCCCTTTTCTTCCCCACAATGCCATTTTTTTTCCCATTAGGAAAGGCACTTAATGAAGAATGCAGGCAGGGAAATTGGGTCATGCAAAGGAAGGGGGAGGATGGAACCAACGGCAGAGATGGTCAGGGTGGTTGGCAGGAGAGTTCTTGCTTGCAATCTCGGCGTTGTGGTATATTCTAGCAGCAAAATCCTATCAGAGGAAACCAATGTTTACTTCTTAATACAGACTTTCAGTCCAGAGGGTGGAGGATTTTTGGGTCCTCTCTGTCATGCAGTTTCCATATGCTGAACATTGTCCCAGCTACTGAGTGTGTAAGGTAGTAGTAAACTGAAAGTTTCCTTCAAATGTTGCAAGGTCTGTGTCTTGGGGTGATTCTATGACCATACTCTATTCCCCATCGCCTGCTTGATTTCTAGTGTACCTTTAAATTGCAAAGAGGGGAGAGAGAAGCCGAGAGAACTCTCCAAAGCGGCCAGCTTGACCTTGCAACTAGAATGTTTTGCATTCTTTTCTCACCCGATTCTGAGAACATTTGGTTGGTTGGAGGACTTTTGCTCTCTCATCTCTTCGGCTTTCAGCGGAGAAGGGACTGTGATCTGCCTCAGCGGCTTCTTTTCCTTTTTGGACGGTTTTTGGCTTGCTTTTCATCTGAGACCGGCTGTCATCTCCGGACCTGCCCAGCGGGACCCTCCCAGGGGGATCGTCGGACCCTGCCTGGCTAGCCCGGCCCAGCTCAGGACTGCAGGTTTTACCTACAGAAAGAACTCTAAAATCCGTAGTCCGCTTTTAGGGGACGGGGAGGGGGTTTCAATATCCTTTTTCCCGTGACAGCAGGGGACTCTGTTTTGTTAAATAAATAGTTTTTTTTCACTTTCACTCGAGAAATTATTTTTTCCGAACCCGTGAGGGAGGTGCTGCCGGGGCCTGCTTGCCTGGCAGGCAGGAGAGAGAGAGAGAGAGACGCCCCTCTCAGGTTGTTTCCTCCCGGATTTGTGTCCAAACAGGCACAGTCTGTGTTATCATCTTTGATTTGGAGATAGGGAAATCGAACAGAAAAAATGATTTACTTGAGGGAACCAATATGAACAAAGTAGTAACAGTAGAAGAATTAATGCCCATCCACTGTCCAATTTCATCTCTAGCTCATTTCTACTTTATTGTGTCACTACATACAGAGACTTAAAAATTAATTTCTTTTTTCAAAAAAACTTAGGGCACTAATTCAGACCTTTATTGGTGAGTACAGATATGTGAAGACAAAGCCTTCACAAATATTTTAGGGTGGCTCAGCAGCAGCTAGATCATTGATGATGAATTAACTGATACTTAGACATGGGGGAAACAGTCTAGACTCAGGTCCAGAGCTAACACAGACCCACACAATTCCATTGAAACCACACCCCCTGAGAAAGTTCAGCACTGCAATATTTCCCTAAGTTGTAACACAGACTAGGTAGAGTATTCAGAAATTGCAGCAGAGATATTATGAACAAAACTGCACATCATAAATCAGTATTTTTAATTCTTAATAAAAATTATACGCATAAGGGTCCAACTGTACACCATAAAGAATGTTCTATTTTGAAATATTTTTTAGACTGCAGTATTTTCATCCTGTATGTAACATTATAAAATTTTCCAATTAAATACAATTATGTGTATATAAACATAATTTTTATACAAGATTTAAACTGAAAATAGTAAAAAAGACAAAGACTGAGAAATGCTACTATTTTTGCTCCCTGTAAATATGAAGTTATTTAAGGAAAGCCTTGCCGCACAGGGTTGATGAACTTTGAATGTATTATTATGGGAAAGAGAATTCCTCAATAGAAAATGAGCATACAAGATAGGTTCCTGAGGATGCATTTGGATTCTGGTAAATTTTTGCTGATAAAATTCTATCAGTCATGTTTTTATTCAAAATAATGATGCTTTTTTTAATTTCTAAGTTGTTCACTAAATCATTGTGTGCTTGAAATGCCTGGAACTGTTGCAGTTTACTAAATCATGCTATGGAAGATTAGAATTGTTCTGCATAAGCCTCAGGAGACCTGGGGTAGTTCATGAAGCTCTCATTAAGCATTTTCTATTGAATTTATTGTCCATTAACTGATAAAATAGATGTACCAACAGACCGATAGCTGTGTTAGGACATCTCAAATCCATTAAGATGTGAGAGAAAACTTGTATACTTATTTTCTTGACAGAGGAGTTTTCAGGAGGTTCAGCTTTCTCATTTACATTAGCTTCTAGCAGAGAAGAATACTTTCATGATGAGTATTTTATATTTCACTACATGGTAGCTATACTACTGCCAATGTAATGAAAAGTGAGAATAAGGAGTATCATTCCTCAAATGACACTGAAAAGTATAGATATTGTTTCTTCCATTCAGCAGAACTGAGTAAATTTTCCCTAAAAAGGCTCTTTGCCATTAATATATAGTTTACATATAGTACAGGTCTTTTAAGCCACCGAAACTATTTATGACACATTTATTCATTACTGTGTGATAATGAGCAAGGCTTTATTGGGTCAGCACACCAAATTGCAGTGTATATTAGTTTGTTTACTTTTAATAGAGATTGGAATGGAGATTTTATAGTCAGAGATACTAACAATAATATAATTTATTAGCATTTACATCAGATGTTGACATTTTAAATCCATAGTCCAAATTTATTAATTAAGCCCAGCAGCAGAGCATTATATTCAGCTTACTGTTGACTCCTAGAATTTATTGACAATGGTCTTGCTTCACCTTCTGTATCAGAATCAGTTTGCAGAGAGCTTTTCTGCTGCAGAGATATCTCTATTAAATTTGTACCACAGATTAAAAGAGATGGAAATGTTTAAAATGCCATTAAAATTGAGTAGTAAATCTTTCACTTTAAAAAAGAGAGGAGGAGAACTCATTTCTCATTTCTCATCAAAGGTAGGCAACTAATTAGTCTCACTCCAATTAATACTTGGGTTATATAAAAGATGATTGATTCCGTCTAGATTTTTATCCTTTGAACATATGGCAACAAGGAACATGGAAAGTTTTCATCTGTCATATTTGTGCTTGTATCTTAAAGTGTGAATATATGGGCTGTGCACAGGCAGTGGTCTGGTATCTTGGCTGCAGAGATAAGTGCATGCTATTCAATCACTTTTATTTCCACTGTTTACAGCTGATAAAGAACAGATCTTGGCCGTGCAGAAAGCATGTTGATCACCTATATTGTATACAGATGGCTTTGAAAGTGTATCCAGACTGGGGATTTCAGAGCAGAGCTGAGAATATAACAATAATGGTGACATGTAAAATTTAGTCTCATGGTCAGATGCAGTCTGGACACAAAATGGCCTTTCAAAAAAACCATCTAGCTTGTCTCAATTTCCTACAGCTAGTCCCATAATGCTGCCCACTCACTGCATCCTTCCCTCCTTACTTGCCCAGATCCTGCTTTCTTCCCTTAAGTCTGCTGTTTGAATTTCCACTTCCATGTACAGGCAGACCCTGACACAAGTTCAGCCAGGGAAGGTTTTGGTACTCCAACCTGTCTCGCACAGGAACAGGTTCCAGGTGCTTTGCCCAAGAAATTGCTTGCCCAATACAAGCTTGTCTGGAATTATATGAAAGCAGACCCAAGGGAAATGAGTGCCCTTGCTGAAGATGACGTGTGGGATGATGGAGGAGAAGGGTAACGGTCAAGCTCAGCAGCCCAGGAACATGGACTTTTTCACAATGTCTTGGACTGCTCCTTCCTAAAGCCTGGCCTGCCACTGGTAGGAGGGGTGCCAGAGAAAGTTATGCAGTGAAGTTGTTACTTGTGCTGTTTCTAACAGACTAGTTATGAGTCTATGCATTTTGGGGAAAAATTTACTCCTCTTGTCAGGCTCTCGGCCCCTCATTTGAGAAGTGGTGATTTGGAAAAGGAGTTTGCTAAGCTGAGTGTTAATTTACCTTAGGAAAAATTAAATATGAGTAGCTTGAACGGGTGGATATTTTAAGCTCTGTCATGTTCATTACGTGTTAGAATTTCTCCTGCTTGCAGAGGAGCTTTTGCAGGAATAGAGGGAAGATCTCTGACAAGAAGGATGCACAACCAAGTTCCCTAATTAAATGGATGCTGATCTTATCATACTGTCCTCTCTCACTTTCAGCTGCTTTTTATGAGCTCTCTGCCTTGGTCTCTCTCTGCATCCTTTATATATTTACCTTTTTTTTCCTTTCCTTTTTTTTTTCTTTTCTTAACCAAAAAAGGATAAATGATGAGAGTATTTGCCAAGGAACTGGGTAGATCAAGTGCAAATTCTTATTTACAGAAAGGCTAGAAGGTGAGGAGATGCAGGCAAATGCAAGTTCAGTGTCACGGAACACTGGTCCACTGCAGACTGCTACAAGCACTGTGTCAACCACCTCAGTGGTTTTCTGCATTTCTGCTGTTCAGAAATATTTGCTGGCACGGGTCACAGCAGCACGTACTGCAGCTCTTCGCTAACTGCCTCTGTACTGTGCTGCTGCAAAGGGAAAGTATTGCTGAGATGTGGACTTACCTCAGCTAGACTTCTTTCCTCTTCTGCATATTTTTGTTTTCCACATGTGTGTGCCATGCAGAGGCAGTATAAATATAGGCTGTTACCTAAATACAGCTGCTCCTTGAGCCAGCAAAACTGCTGTTAGGCACTGTTATTAATTAATCACCCCTTGTTCAATGCCATCTTTCTAAAATCTAACCTATCTCAAAATATCCTTTCTAACATGATGATATTAAGAATGCAGAGAAAATGAGGCAAAAGTAATTAACTCATCCTGAAAAATAATATGCTGCACAATTTGAGCAGTACAAATTGATCAATGTTACTTCTGTAAGCATTTTGTGGCCCTAGCTTGTAAATTAAATCAATTCCTGATAAAGTAGAAATCCAATATCATTACTTCACTTGTTCATTTACTTTAGTAAAGAATTATATTTTCGGTAACAAAGCATATTTTCTGCACTGTTGAACAACATCCATCTTAATGGGATCTGCCTCTTTCAGGTTTGTGTGTTTACTTGACTGGGTGGCTTGCCTGCTTGAGAAAGGGAGTTTTTTGAATTATGAAAACAAGAAAATCTCATATTCACAAACTGCTCTCTATATTTATGATGCGATATAAATGTTAACAGAAGAATTATTAATTTTCAAACATAATTATCATTAACTATTCAGGTTTTTGCTTTCTCAGAGATTTATAAACTAGCAGTACATATTACACTGTTCTGGTCATTCCCCTGAATCTGAGAACAGAGTGATATCCAGTGAACTGGATATGAAACCACTGTCCTTTCTGTTTTTCTAGTATTTCCAAAGTACTTCTGCTTTTGCAAACTGCACCTTGAATGGCACCAACTGTGAGCAGTTTGTTGCTCTGTGATGAGGCACTTTGCTTTCTTGGACTGAAAGGGAGCTTCAGGAGCCAGATCCTCAGCTGGTGTGAATTTATGAATATATGAATAGTGTAGAAGTAAATACACTGCCATTTAGGCTGCCTGCTGATGTTCCCTTTCGTTCCCTTAGAGTGATGTATGTCATCCCACTCACATAAACCTAGCATGGCTGATGTTATTCAAGATGTTATTTGCAAAGCAGAAGGGCTTTGCTCTCTGTAAGGGAAAAGGAGCAGTGGTCCTCCATCCACTTCATTCTCTCCTCCACTAAAAACTCTTCACAGGTTATTGGCTCAAGAAAATCACCGCAGTATTTACTTTCTAAGTAGAAAGCAATAAGCTGCTACTCAAGGGCACATAAGCAAATTGAAAACAATGGAATTATGTTAGTTTACTCTGTTTTTAAGGGTGTATTTTTAACACTTCACTAAGATTTGATTTTCTTACTGGTTTTGATTTTTACACTGGTTTCTGTTGAAAGTAGCTTGTGTTCCTGGTGCCCACCAATTAAGTTCAGGATTCATTGTGTATCATACATAGCACTGTACTGGCCCTTGGACACAGAACTCCAAGGTATGTGCAGTAGCTTTGCTGATCATACCAAACTGGGAGGAGCTGTTGACTCCCTCAAAGGCAGAGAGGTCCTGGGCAACAAGGTCTAGGTGACCCCACTAGCATACTAGGTGATCTTCTAAAGCCTCTTCCAACCTCAAATATTCTGTGTTTTTAAATAACGCATTCAATAATGGGCACAAATGAGTGACACTATTTTACTGCACAAGACACCACCACCTTTGTACCTTCTTGTTCCTAGGGACGTAGAAATGTCCGAAAGACTAAAGTGACAGCAATCACGACATGTATTTATATCACACGTGTAGAAACAAGTGTCTACAATTAATTATATTTTCCTGTCTGAAGGACAAATTAAAAGAATATCCGGTATTATAAAAAAGTGTTGGTTACATGTAGTGATTGTACATGAATGTGGTAAAAATAAAACCAGCTTTTTCACATATTTTTGTTTTTCTTTTCAGTCTTTGATTCATGTAGCTAATAACACATTCAAAAGGTAATAGAAGTTTAATGGAGTTTACTATCAGTTACCTGCAGATTTTTTTACCTAAAGGATAGTTAAAATTATTTGAATTCTTCTCTTGACTAAACATGTCTAAAATGAAGTTAAAGAAAGCATATGAACATTCTTTCAAGGCTCCATTCAGATATAACATTTATTCAATGAAACAGAACCCTTGCTTTAAAAAAACCCCTAATTCCTCTGTTCTTCATTGGATTATGCATTTTTGGATTATGCAATATCGGTATTGGTATGGTTAGGGGAATAATTGTTTAAATTTTTAAACTTCTTGGTAGATACTCTGCATCTATGTCAATTGCTTGTGGAGAATACCCCCTGGAGCAAATTAAAAGAGGCAAAATAAACCAACAAGCAGCCTAGTTTCCTCTCAAATGTTATAAAAGGATTTGGACTGTGGTAAAAAGCCACAGTAAAATTTACCACATAAACCTACTACATAAATCTACCACAGAAAAAGGAGGCGTAAACCAGAACTTGTAACAGTATCAAATATAAATCTGTAGATTTGTTGAAGTATAGAAAATACAGTCCTAATTTAACAAAAAACCTATATCAATGTCTACCTTTTATGAATCTCTTGAAAGAAGAAAATCTTTGCAATATGCCATATTATAAAGAAAAACTGGTTTTCTACTGTAGTACATTCAAATTGTAATATAGAGGAATCAAATGCATGGAACGGACACTATGTGCATATAGGGCACAGAACAGAAGACCTTAAGCTGCAGAATTGAAAATTTGGAGTCAGCAGAGAGACAGGAAAAGCTGAGTGTGTAGAAGATTGTGAGAGAATCCCAGCTGGCCCTGCACATGAATAGGTGTTATGTGTTCTAGGGTCTTGTAGCTGTTGTGGCAAAGAAAACCTTTAAAGAATATTTGAAGGAAGATAATAGAGATATGAGGATGACTTTGAGCCATTTTCTATGCTGATTTCAATGAGTCATGGCAAGCTAAACTCTCAGTCCTGTGTTTTCCTCTCTTCTAGGACTGTGGGCTGATATCACAGCTAAATGCTCTTCATATTCCTCAGTATTTCACGTCTTTGTACCAAAACCATGTGATTGCCAGGTATTCCCACAGATCACCGATTTTCCTGAGGACTTAATTTCAGAAACATATTTGTTCCTGTGCATTTGTGTATCTGTATACACAAATGTATACTGCACAACTGCACATTCTTGTCCCTGCAGCTCATCCTTCACACAACCAGGCAGATTTTTTTAAAAGTTGCAAGCCCCAAATTTCCAGCATGTACAAATGTGCTGTGATTCTCTCTGTGGAGTACTGTCATGGTTCCTGTGGTCTCAGTGGGTTCCACAACTTTACCTTTCTTTGGTCTCACTGTCATGCTCTGTAGGCTCCAAATCTGGTCTTCTCAGCACTCCGGTTTGTGATCCAGCTACCCTACTGCCTGGTGTCACTGCCCACCTTGGCTGCTCTGTGGGTATCTGTCATCAAACAAACCTTTTCACGCTCAATTTGTAGTGCAGCAACAAAACAGAAGGACTGCCAAAAGGTTTGTAGGATAACTACTCCTTAAATTTGATGGCACAAATGGTGTGTAGGTCTGTACAAAAGAAGTAAACTACGTATATATATTGTCAGTTATACCCAACTCTTAGAAATAATCTCTGGCATATGGTTTAAGACTTCTGGAGTGTCTTTTCCTAAATGTGCCCCCCTCCTTTCCCCTCCCCTTTTTTTTCCTATTTGTCCCCTTGTGTTTATTTATTCCTAGTTGAATGAATAATAGAAACAAATTCTCTATGCCACAAGAGCAGGCTCTTACAGTTCCTTTCCCAGTTCAGTGGTTTCAAAGTCTGCACTCATGTTTAGTTTTTATGGGATGTCTAAATTGTGAGATTAAGTAGAGATAAAACAAACTGCTTGGAAGTGGCTTGGCAGCACAACACATCACTAAATGAGGGCTAATTTACTCAAATGAGAAGTAGAGTATGTTAGTACACAGATGCAATATGTGTTGTGGATTATCTGTGAGCTTAATTTTACCACAGCTCATCTGCTTTTAATCTTTTAATCAGATTTAGGCAAGAACAGTAGTATTGGCTTTACTTATTTTGTATATACTAGTTTTACACAGACAGGCATATTGAAAAATGTGCAAGTCCTCACAATCTCTCAGCCTAAACAGATATGATGATGTGATGTGCAAACATGTGCATGCTGCTTTTCACTTGCAGGCGGTGTCTGTTGAAACAAGTTATTTACTTAGACTAACTCATCCCATAGCATCAAATTAAACAGGCAAACCAAGTCACTATACCTCATAGCTGCAATACAGAACTACATAGTATTTCCACAGTGCTTTTAAATATATGATGACCTTTCATGGTTTATTTTGTCTGCTCTAAGCAATAGCTGAGATTTAGTGTTATTTTTGTAGTAGAATGTATTTTTTTAATAGGAGTCTTTTGGATAAACATATACCTGTCTTTTTATCTTTGCTAAGAATGTTGGACAGGTCTGGTTATAAAATATTTATTCTCTAGCACTTTTAGTTTATAGTCATTATTTCAGTTATATATTACCCTCTTTATGCACTTCACTGCTTTTGTGCTTTTGCCTTGTGAGAAAGCCCTGTGAAATACTTTTGCTGCCATTAATTAGAGAAAGAGCTGAGTAAATTTGGATGTTTATGATAAAATATTCAGAAGAAAATGGGAACTAGGCCTTAAGTGCTGTAGTTTTTACTCCACATCTTAGGATGACCAGATGTTCTCATTCCTAATGGAGTGTTCATTATTTGTTACTGCCAGTTTTTCTAGTTGACTAGCTGTTTTATTGAATGTATTTCTGAATCAGCAGCTGTCAATAAGCCTTAAAAGAGTAATTTCTGCGAGATTAATCTTAACATTTTTGAAGACAGTAAATCTTGGGACCTTAGAGACCTCACTGGTTTTCAGCAATGTTTCTGTCTCTTAGGAATATCGTGTAAACTTGACCAGAGTATTGTACTTCTTCTGGAAGCCAATGAAATACAAGTGACAAACAATAACAACAGCAACTTCCCTGAAAATGCACTGCAAAACAAAGAAGGCTAACTTTTCCATTCACATTACTTCAATAAAAAAAATCTCCGAAAAGTTCTTGAGCATTACCAAGGCTTCAATGCACACTAATTTTTGCACTCAGACAAAAGGTCAGCTTTAAGCCCTGACCTACAGGCAATCTCCAAGAGCTTCTGAGCTTAACCCATGCGTGCAGTTCAGAGAGATTATGCAAAGACTCTGGTTGAGAGCAAGGCTTTGCCTCCAAGCCATCCAGCGGCACTCCTTAAACTGTAAGCACTACAATGGTAAGTGACAAACAGCTGATCTCTTGCTCCTGGTTTCCTGCCCTTTATGAACCATGATTATTTGGCTGGTTAAAAGTAGAATGCTGATCCTTAGAATGGTATTGTAGGAAGAAAAGGAGCCAATTTTTATAGAAAAAATATATACATAAATTAAGGTATATTCAGAGAAGCGTCACTGAACCTATCTCTGCTGCTTCTGTTCATCAGGATAAGCTAGATATCTGCCATGCCAGGTCTTTCCAGTTGGTTGTGTGTGCTAACATGCACTATGCTGTGAAAAGACAACATCAACTGGAATTGCTATACACTCTTTAGAACAAATTTCCTATACTGAGAAAGAAACTAAAAATAGCTCTGCATAAAATAAGAGCATCTCCCAACAGTGTTACTGATACTATTCCCCATGAACTGTAGTGAACACACAGTCAAATCACTGATCAAGTGTGCCCTTGTTGCACACTTGGATCTGAGGTTTCCACGATCTAGATCCATATCAGAAGCCTCTGGTCTGTGGTATATTGGCCTCCACTGGTAGCTGAGGCCCTGTACGGCCATTCCCTCCCTCCCTCCCTCCCCTCAATGGGACAGAGGAGCAAACGGGTAAAAGAAGAGTGAGAAAATCCAAGGGTTGAGATAATGACAGCGACATAATTTACCAATTACCCTCGTGGGAAAAAAATCTCGACTTGGGAAAATTAATTTAATTTGTTGCAAATTGATATGAATATTTATATATTAATTTGTATATTGGAAATCAGCAACAAGACCAGGAAATGAACATTAAAGCAGTGAGGGAAAACACACAACTCCTCCTTCCCCAGGTTCAGAAGACATCTCCTCTTCTCCCCCTGGTTATTGCAGCAGGCACCCTCTGTCCCTTCCATGACAGAAGAGGGGTTGCAGGATGGTCTGTAATCTGGATATTTTTGGGTTTTTTGCCACGTTGTACTTCTTACCCTTTTCTTTTGTGTTTTTGCCCTGTGACAAAGCCCTGTGAAATACTTTTGCTGGCATTAATTACAGAAAGAGCTAAGGAGGTTTAGATGTTTATGATGAATCTGTGCTGCCATGCAGGTCTTCCATGGCTGCAGCGCCTTCGGGAATATCTGCTTCTTCTCTTCTTCCTCCTCTCCTCATCTCACAGAGCTGTTTCTTAGACTTTCCCCTCTCAATCTTCACTATGTCTGTATAATTTTTGCCCTTTCTTACACACACTTTGCCAGAAGGGCTCCCACCCCATCAGTGGGGCTCAGCTGTGTGCTGTAGTGGGTTGTAGCTGGCTGGAATGGGCTCTGTCTGCAGTCCTGGCCTCCCCTCACAGAGCTCCCCTGCACCCTCTGCTGCTGCTGGAGCCTGGGCATGCAACATACACGCATATATACTTATACACAAAGTTATCTCAAAAGTTAATGGGGAAGTCTCCTGTTTGCATTTCAGCTGAGGACACTGAGATGCTGAGTACCATATGAATGAATTTCTAGTCCAGTTTTAAACATAGAAATGTGTGGAAGTCGAATACTTCGGTGTTTAGCAGTCATCTTGAAATCACTATACTACAGCTGCAGGTGAAGGTGTGTCTCGATGCACTGAGATCAGAGCTGACCTTCAGAGTGAATGTATCAAATGGCATTGGTATGTTACAAGCTTGAAATCAGTGCTTTAAAAGTGTATTAACTCTGGAACAAGGTACACTTTAAACATGGGGAAATTCAGATATGTTGGGCAACCCTGATTGAACAGAGAGCTTGGAAACTTGTCTCCTACTTACTGTGTTGTTTCTTGACAGAGTCCTTCCTCTAGTCTTTTCAATCTAGCTTTTATCAGTGGCTTTCTTGCAAAAATACCAAGAAATATCCTGTGGATTTTTAAGAAAATATTCTTTCCTTCACCTCAGAGCCTTGGATGTTAACCCCTGCTGCTGGCAGTGTTCAGTCAATCAATCTGTCATCTTCTCCAAAAATAGCGCACGTAGTAATTCGGGTAAGCTATGTATAATTGTTTTTTCTGGCTAAAAAGAAAAACATTCAAGGAAATATTAGAGACTGACAGACTAAAGACTACTAAAATGGTGTGACATATTTATAGAAGCACAGAAGCACAGTACAATTGAGGCTGGAAAGGTCTGCTGGAGATAATGCACTCCAAGCTCAAGCAGGGCCAAAGCAGGTTATCCATGATCGTGTCCAATTGGGTTTAAGAACTGAGACTCTGCAACTTCCTTGGCCAATCTGTTCTGCTGTTTGATCATCCTTGCAGTAGAAAGGAGTTTGCTGTGCCTGGGTGTAATCTCAGGTGCTTCAATTTGTGCCCATTGCCTCTCTTTCTGCCAGCAGAAATGACTGAGAAGAGTCTTTGCTCCTTCTCATCAAGTATTTATGCACAATGATAAGATCCCTCCTGACCTTTCTCTTGACACTCCCAGATCACTAAGCCTCTCCCTATATGTCAGATGCTCCTTATATGTCAGATGCTTCAATCCTTTAATCACCTTCATCACTCTGTGCTGTACTTAGCCTATCATGTCCATACCTTTCTTGTTTGTTTCCCACCCCTGTGCAATCAGATAACATCCCAATATTTCATGCAGACCTGCTGCTTTTTCTTGATTTCCTGTTTGATTGAGATTTAGAACTTAGTGAAAAATTTTAGTGCTTAAAAATATTATTATAATCCTATAGTAAGAACTGTTTCTGGATGGATTACGCTTATTTATATTTATAATTGTGTGGTATAATGTGGTATCCAATGTCAAAATAGTTAAAAATTTTGACCTTAGAAGTAACAGGAGTTCTGTCAGATGAATTAAAGGCTTGTGTACTGCAAATCTCTGAATTTACTTTTTATTTGTTGCAAATAACAAAAGTCTACTCTTGAACTATCAATTTAGTATTTATTTATATAACATTTTCTTTATGATCATGAAGCAAGGCAAGTCCAGCCATGACATGATTATTGATGGAAAAATAAGCAATGAGGACTGCATATTCTCATGCAGAAATAGAACTACCAGGGTAAGTGTTCAGATGGCCCAAAAAATGCACTTAAATGCTGAAAAATAAGTTAGTCTAGGTAAGAAATGAAGAAAGTCTGCAGGGGGAGAATGTAAATCTTGGAAAATAAGGCTTTAAGATACTCAGAATAGCCAGCTCCTCGTGTCTTCCACAGCGTAATGCTGGGGGCAAGGAGAGGTAATGTGATCCTTGTATAGGTAAAGAGTAGAAATAGGGTCATGAGCTTGCCTCTAGCTGCACCACTATAAAGGCTGAAATGATAATCCATTGCTTCTGTCTCTGTAATTTAAGGGGGATGTATTGAGACAGCTTGAAGGAAGGCACTCAAAGTGATCTATGAACTGCAAAACAAAGTGAGACTTCCAGTGCTCAACCCTTTGAGCTTGTTGAAAAGCAGACTGAAAGATCATTTCACACATAAGTGAATCTGATGGGTGGAAACTTCCTAACATTCCTAGAAAAAGTCAAAACAGGATTCAGTGACTGGTGGTTAATATTAGAAAAAGTCAGCCTTAAGGTAAGATGAATTTTACTTGCTGTGCAGGTAATTAAACATTGGGGAGGTCCTGGACTCACTACAGTTCAGAGAAATATAAATGAGTTTGGAGAGTAAAAAAAGAAAAAAGCAAAGAAAGAAAAAATTTTACTCCATCTTTTGAGAGCATTCATATTGCCCAAAGAAGGCAACTCAGCATTAGGACACATGGTATTAGAAAACACCATTTCTAATATTTTCTCCACAGTTTGCAGGAAAGTTTTCCTCTAGGCACAATCAAGGAAGTTTTTTGCTTGTTTGTGTTTTGTGTGTTTTAACTTTCTTTTTTTTTGGTGTTTTTCTTTTTTTTTTTTTTTTTTTATGTGTGTTGAGATTGGGGCTTTTTGTGTTTGCTTTTGTGTGTTTTTTTAGTTGTTTGGGTGGGTTCTTTGTTGTTGTTTGTGGGTTTTTTAACTTTATTTTTATTTTATTTTGCTCGCTCTTACCTCAGAGGTGACAAAGACAGTGTAAGGCAGTGCCCTGAGGCCAACCATGTCACCTGTCTGGGGAATAAAACAATCATTTGTGTTAAGAAAAATACAGGCTGAGCAACTGTCAGGGCTAGAAGTGGAAAGAAATACTTTTACCATTCATATTCACAGGGCTGCAGAGTTCCTTCTCTTTTTCGTCCTTGGCAACCTGAAGCAGAGTGTATCTGCAGGATTATTGAAGTGTATATCCTCTATTTGGTTCTCTGCTACTCTGGGGCCCTGAAGTGATACTGAGCTTCCCTGCTTCATTGCGGTGCTATGCAACAGTCTCAGCCTCTATGAAGTGAAATGCTTTAACATAAAACATTTGGGATTTTTTTTTTTTTTTGCACTAATAAAAGGGTTGCTGGGTGAAAACAAATGGTCTGTGTTATCTGGGAAATCAGTCTGGATGAAGATCCCTGAAGCCTCAAACTCCATGAAGCGATGGAAGGTTAATCAAAGCACTACATAAAAGCACAATAAGACGCATTCCTTTAAAATAGTTATGACCCATGGGATCCAAATATAAATTCTAAGTAGCTCTTGTTCCTCCTCTCCCATTAGAGGGCAATGTTTACATAGGCAAAATTTCCATTAAAGTCATCATCATTTGCATATGTATTCAGGGGATTCAAAACTAGTGTCTCGTTTATCTGTTTAAACCATCAATCCATGTCTGCTTAATGTTTCCTCAAATGACATTGGAAAAAAGGAGTTTGTATAAGAACAGGCATCAGTGATATTAATAATGACTTCTCTCACACCAGTAGATACAAGTGTAGAAAAAGTTGTGTTGTTTGGGTGTTTGTCAGTGAGGTGGGAGTTCACTGTAAGTCAAAAATGCCAATAAGTTTAGGAACTGATGTTTCTAATTAAATGTTTACTTTGTTTGCCTTGGGCTTTGAAAAGAGATAAGAAGCTGCTTCATGCTGATAAACAAATATGCATACAACACAAGGGGACAATGAGATCACTAACTGCTTTGCAATATGTGGAATTATTACTTTTTCACTTCATTTAAATAAGAATAATAATACTTAACAGAATGTCTGTTTATACAGGTCTAGGGCATGCTCAAGGTTACACTGATGAAAATGGAAATCAAAGATGGTCTGTTTGTTGCTTGGCAAGTTGTGACAGATAATCACTACCATATTTTCAGATGTATGACCTGTAAATTATTTGTAAATCCCTCAGTTTCATGAGTGCTCCAGGTGATGTGTGTGTACAGGTTTTGTAAAGACCTCAGCTGAGAAGTCCCTTGTCTTAAAAGCTTGCTCTTTTCTCATTACTACTACCCTTGCATCTGAATTTCCTCATTTTACTTCTTCTTTATTGCAGTTTCGTATGGGTTGTCTTGAAGACTTATTTACAAGGGTGTAGACTTTATGTCTATATGCTGAAATTTGTATTTCCTTTACAGCAAAATTAAAAATTGGAAATATTCTAATGGTACTTGGTGCTTGATCTTTCTGTTTGTGTTTTTGACTGTATTTGGCATAGATTTTGGAGAACTAAAGCTTACAGTCCCCAAGTGAAATTATGTAAGACTTGCAAACACACAGGGTCTTTTTTTGTTGAAAAGTGTGGTTCAGCAATGGAAAAAAAAACAAGAACAAAAGTCAAACATTGAATAAAAAACATAACTTTGTTCTTTTATTTATGTTGCTTTAGGCAATCACTAATGTTTTTTTCAGCTCAGTTTGATCCAATAAACTATTTTTTCTTGAATAATTTACACATTCTAAAGCTACACAGAAAATAGAATATGTAAGTGGAGCATATTATTTTGTTTCCTATCCTTTGCCATGCCTACAGATGACCTGTTTGGGGAGGGAAGTTTTAAAGCATGTGAATTTATCTATAAGGCTGGTAATTAAACGTCAGAAGAAAGAATCAATTCTTTTCATGTGTTTCATTTCCTTCTCTAGTGAAAGGTTATGGTATTGAAGTGTGATGAAAGAATATATCAAGAAAAAGTTAAAAGAAGTGGAATTTGATGCTCCCTTCTACTCTGCTCTCATGACACCCCACCTGAAGTTATGTATCCACCTCTGGAGCCCCCAACATAAGAACAGCATGGACCTGTTAAAGCAGGTCCAGAGGAGGCCACAAAGATGATCAATGGGCTGGAGCATCTCTCCCATGAGGACAGGCTGAGAGCTGGGGCTACTTAACTTGGGGAAGAGAAGGTTCTGGGGAGACCTTAGAGCAGCCTTTACTGCCTCGTTGGTACCTAAAGAGGGGTTACAAGAGAGCTGGAGAGGGACTTTTTACAAACACATGTAGTGACAGGACAAGGGGGAATGGCTTTAAACTGAAAGAGGAGAGGTTTAGATTAGACATTGGGAAGAAATTCTTTACTGTGGGAATGATGAGGCACTTGCACAGGTTGCCCAGAGAAGCTGTGCATGCCTCATCCCTGGAAGTGTTCAAAGCCAGCTTGGAGGGGTTATGAGCAACCTGCTCTATTGGAAAGTGTCAGTGCCTACGGTAGGGAGGTTGGCGCTAGATGATTTTTTAGGTCCTTTCCAACACAACATGGTTCAGGCTGAATTTTCAGAGTGTATTTCAACTCACACCAATAGTATCTTGTACCTGACGCAATACATCTGCAGTTACCACTTTCTTTTGAAGTTCTTCCAAATCAATGTAATTCCTTTCTAAGCTTCTGTGTTCCTGCCCATACTCTACATGACACTATTTGAACCATGAGAAAATGCCCTTTTCTAGGTAGAAAAACATTGCCATCTTTCCATGGAATTGCACTTTCTGCAATGCTGTGCAAAGTGGTAACAAGATTTGCCAGATAATAAGACCATACAAGAATAAGAATGACTTTGTAAGGAAGGAAATTCCTGTTGGATGGATGATGTGTCTTCTTTTCCCTGCTCACAGCATTATTCCTGGATTTTATACTAACACTATGTAACATCCAACACAGCTTTAGAAATGACAGACAGAGCAAGAAACTTGGACCTGTCTGAGGTTCAGGCCTACATTTGTGACATTGTAGTTGAACCTAGCTCTTTCTGGTGACACACCTAGGCAAACCCTTCTCTGCCATATATCTCAGCGGATATTGACCGTGTGCCCTTACCGCCAGATACCTCCTGAGATGTTTAATCCTTCTCTGAGACCATTAGAAAATAACAACTAACTAAACATGAATCCTTCTGAAAGACATAAAAGTTGTACAGTTTAACTACATCTTTTTGCTACTTTGACTAGTAAACTTAACAATGTAAAGGAATATTTCTGCACACTGGAACTTCATCTTGTGAGTTGCCAGAGCAGCTCATGAAATGCATTTTGATCTCACACTTTCTCAAAAGATTTCTTGGCATGGGTCAGGGTTAGATATGCCATGGACCACTCTCACTAGACAACTTGCACTCAGCTATCTTATATACTGGGGGATAATATAATAGAATAGATGAAAGCATTTTGCCTAGACATTCTTAAGATTGTTGCTTGGCACGTCTTGTGTACTAGTAAAGTCATGGTCTTAAATGTTCTCTGGGTCAAGCCCTGCTGTCTACAAAGACCACTCACAGCCAGGGGCTCTAATATCCTTCTTCCAATATAAATTCTTATTCAGTGAAAAAGAAGCCACAGAGACAATCACTAGGTATTTGGAAACTCCAAACACAAAACCAGACTCCCCTAAGCGAGGTAAATCTGACTGCTAGTCTTTATACTGTCTTCTTCTAGAAGCGAGGCAAAGCCCTTTATTACCTCTCTGTTGGTCTTTCAGTTGCTCAAACCGGATGAATGAAATGAATTAATGTTTTATCCTATAAACATAGTCACTGAGAATTTTTTAACAGCTTCCTCCTTATTTCAGGTCCTTTGTTATAGATGGACATCTGGTACCAAGAAAACTTGGGAATATCTGGATTTAAAAATAATTTTGCTTAGTTTACACACAGATGTGGGCTTTCCTTTATTGTTCCAAGACTTTTCTTGTCAAATATCAAGGATTTATTGCAAACCACAGGTATTAAATTTATTCTAGAATGTTTAAATAATGGTGACAGAGTATTAGTTTTGCTCACTGTACTTAAAAGTTGTTGAAGTGTTTTCACCCATGACACACAAAATTGCCTTGGGCAGAAAGCAGAGTCAGAAAAATGCTATTATGAAAGTTTGAAATTTGGTAAATTTGAGTGTAAGTATAAACAAATAATTTTCTAATATAAACCCATGTAGCCTTAGGTAATGAGGCTGCTACATAAGGTAGTTTCAGTAATAGGTGAAATTATCAAAGAGATTGTATTTTGCTAACTTTTAAGCTAATCTTAGCCCAGATGGGTCCTAAGCAATAGAGGCTCATATCTGTTTTGAGACACTGCAAACAGAAGATGGTGCTTTCATTGTAAGCAGAATGACTAGAAGCAATCAGCATGGTCTAATTATGAAAAAATAGATGTGATTGTGGGCATTGTCATTGTGATGCTTTTTCCCAGGAAATATAAAGAAGTATTAATAATGTAAAAGGCACTGTTAAAACGCATTCAGTAAAGATGATTCTAGAATTCTGAGATGGTAATAAAAGATGAAAAAAAAAATTTTATGAAAGGAAGGTAATAGAGAAAAATTACTCATATTTCAACAATGTTGAAACTTGACAGTGTTGTTTAACAGCACTGATTTTTCCCTTCAGCCCCCAGAGAGGAGGCAGTGATTTACCTCAGTCAGTATCCTCTGAGTTCATCATCTGTGAACAAGGATTAAAGGACTCATGAGTGGAATCTTCCCAAACAACTCTTCTTACACAAGGTGCTTACGAAGTGCAGCTTTCTAACATGAGAAAGAATATTGGTGTTGCAGTGAATGCCAAAATAGAATTCACAACTTATAAACAATATATACCTATATATATAAAAGAAACTGATAACTACACAAGAAAGACATGGATCTGATGGAACAAATCCAGAGGAGAGCTACTAAATTGATCAGAGGGCTGGAGTACCTCTCCTATGAAGACAGGCTGAGCAGAGAGTTAGGGCTGTTCAGTCTGGAGAAGGAAAGGCTCTGTGCAGACCTTAAAGCACCTTCCAGTACCTAAAAGGGGCCTGCAAGAGAGCTAGAGAGGGATTTTTCACAAGGGCATGTAGTGACAGGACAATGGGGAATAGCCTTAAACTGAAGGGGGGTAGGTTTAGATTAGACACTCGGAAGAAATTCTTTACTGTGCAACTTGTGAAGAACAGGAAGAGGTTTCCCACACAGGTCATAGACTCCCCATCCCTGTACATGTTAAGACAAGGCTGGATAAGGCTCTGAGTAGCCTGGTCTCATGGAAGGTTCCCATCTATGGTGGGATGATTAGAGCTAGATGATCTTTAAGGTACCTTCCAACCCAAAACATTCTATGAATCTGTAAACTACATGAAACTGGAAAATGACAAATATTCAGAACTGAGGTATGACTTTGGTAATTGTTTCTCTTCCGAGTAAGAGATGATCCTGCCCTGTGTTCCTAAGGCAAAAACACTTCCCTTAGAACTTACAGTCCCTTCTTTCTCCATATAACCAGCATTGCTTTTCAGGGCTGGGGAAGGTCTGAAAAAAGAGAGTCTGATTTGGGTTGAATGTACAGTGCAAATAACCAAAAGGCAGAGCACATGGCAACTCCTCTGTGGTGTGGAGAGAAAAGGAATGTGCATAGCAGGCACCATATATCACATGTGGTGTGAGTCAAATTGGACTCTAGGATGTATATGGCACTGTCTAGCTGCATACTTTTTTTCTACTTGTGGTATCAAAGAGTTGCAATGCTAGAAAAGTTTCTTCTGTTCAGAAAACTCCAAGCAGGCATTTAATCTGCAGCATCAAGCAAGCTTTCTGGATGCTTGGTTGGGATGTCAATCTTCCTGGAGCTCTTCCCACTCCTAACAATGAGGGTGAGACTTCCTTCAGTGATATTATTGGGAATCCTGTGAAGTATAAGGAGCGTTTAAATTTTTTCTCAGCTGTGTGCCTTTCCTTTTGACAAGACCTCAGGTGCTTTTGGTTGTAACTTGATGTTCCAGGTAAATGAGAGGGTTAGTCATCTTATTACATGAAGGCAAGCAAACGTTGCTGTGTGATCTACAGACGGAATATATTTGGGTTTTAATGACTATGGTCCTTTTTCTGTGTGAGAATGTGCTGGGAGGCCAATTTAAAGCTGGGCATTGCTGAGTTTGGCTCTTCTGCAGCATAAACACTATTGTGCTGAGCTTGAGAACAGGCAAGAACCATGGCAGTCAGGAATTAAAGTCCTGAAGCACAGCCAAAACTGTTCTTATGAGTCTGGGTGAGCATTAAAAGACTGATAAACACTTCTGCAAAGCTGCAGAGTTTGCCAGCAACAGTCTACATCTTCTCACTGCATCACAGCCTTTTCTCAGCTAAGGTCAAATCTCAGAATCTAAAGCATGAAGTTTTTTTTTAAACCTACTGTTTTCCTTCCTTCAACAAAATAAATGAAAAATTGCATCTAAAACTGATTATAAACAAAACAAAGAATTTAATCTGGTCTGCAAGAAAAACTATTTTATGTTGTTTTCAGAGTCTTGTAAAAATTTTATTAACTGTATGGGAATTTTGTCCTTAAGTTTTGGGATTCAAACAAAAAAAAATGGACTCATAATTTTTTTACCAAAATAAAAAGTTTAATTTGCTGCTTTTCTCAAAATTATATGCATTTATTAAAAGTTCTGCTTCCCAATTTTGGTATAGTTATAGCTGTTAGCAAGCAATTTCTGAATTTTATTCTAACCTTTAGTAAGGATAACATCTTTTGTAAAGATAATCTCTGCAGACACCAAGAATGTAAACTATTTGCTTTTGTATGAGAATGTCTTGCTTCTGAAATCCTTTTCCTCACTTTATCTTTTCATTAAATACAGAAGACTACTCAGTTCCAGTCCCAAACTGTAAGACCTGTTTGGTATTTCAGTACAGTAAAAACTAGCTGTGCAATTTCTATATTCTCTTTACAGCTAGGTACACACATTTAGAATCAGAAATAGCAGTAACAGCTCAAGGTACAACTGTAAATTAACTGCAGATGCATATTTATTTTAATTATGTTTACTGAAATTACTCTAATGACAGGAAATTAACATATGTGTTTACACCATACAGGAATTAAAATTGATCACAAGGTGCTGAATGTTGACATTTGTCACTCTCTGAAAATAGTTTGGAGTTTTTGTTTTTTTATTTCTTTGTGCAAAAAGCATAAATTACAGACTGAGCTGGAATGCTCCATATGATGGAGTAGCATATGACCATTTCACCAATAACATCTGTATCACTTGGTCAATAAGGGGAGAAGAGGAAAAAATTAATCATCTGCAGGTTTGATAAATTGGAGTGTTACTAATTCAATGGCAGTTCAGTTCTAAACTCCCTGTCAAGGCTGTCTGAGAGAAATTTCCTCCAAGCCAGTGTACAGACTACAGTCCATGGCTCCATTGGCAGGATTCTGCTGGAGATTATTCTGAAGCATACTGCAGTAGTCTGGAAAATAACTAAAGCTCATTGAATTAGATTTGTGAATCAGTTAGATTTTTCTTTTTTTTAATATATTTTGGAAAGAATCTCTAATGTTCACCTATCACTATAACTTAAAAAAAATCAAAACCAAACTCTGAACAATGCAACCAAGACTACTAAAAATGTTTAAACCAAAAATTGTTTGCTGTGTAATTCAGTTAATGTTGTGGCACTTTTTTGTACACTTGGGAGAGACTCTTATTACTGCATGTGACAGGAGAAAATGGAGATTACTGATCATCATGTAATTAGAACATAAAAGATGAATGCTGATTAGGGTTCCCTTCTTTTGAAATCCCTAATGAACCTATTTTAAAATTTTAATATTCTTTTGTAACCAGATCATTCCCTTATGCCCTAACCATCTCTATTAAAGTGATAGAAAATAGATTAATATATGTGAGAAAATATAATATCATTTTTAGTAATTGCATCCATTTTCCCTAAAAAGGTTCCATTAGGAAAAGATAAAGCCTGTCTTTCAGTAAAAAGTACTTTGCATTTTTAAACAGCCATGAGATATTTTATCTGTCAGATTATTGTATAATATGTGTGCATTATGTCCTTTTCCCAGACTTTGAGGAAGTTTAAAAGGAAAATAAATGTTTTTATATTGTGGCTATCGGTCTAATATTTTATTGATAAATATTATTTCTCCTGTGTTTAGCCAGGCAAATCTTCTGTTTCTGGATAACAGAATTGTGGAATAGGTCGGGTCAGAAAGGACCTTAAGAATAATCCAGTTCCAAGCCCCCTGCACTGGGCAGGAACACCTTCCACTAGACCAGGTTACTGAAAAGCCCCATCCAGCCTGGCCTTGAAGAGAAGAGCTTGAACACATTGGAGCAACAGTATGTGTTGATTATACTATTGCTCTGAATTTACTTGTATCACCTATATCTATGACCAGAGCATCTTTTTTTTCTTTAACAAGGAGGTCCTTTAATAGGTGGGCTATGAGGTAACAAAAAGATGGTTTTCAAATCATTTCTTCATCATGCAGTCCTTGTGGTCTCTTATAGATTGCTTTCTCCTGCCTAGGGCCCAGAAACTAAGAAAAGTGGATAACAGCTCGCTTCTCTCAAAAGAAAAGCATAATTTTATTATATGCTCTTTTAGTTTGGGTTTATTAATTGCCTACATTGAGCCACACCACCAAAACCAGCATCCCTACATGTGTGGGGATGGAGGTTTACAGCAGCAGACCACCTCCACCCACTGGGAGGTTGTCTAACAATGCAACAGATAAGACACAGCACACATCCCACCCACCACTGAGAAGCAGGAATCTGTGGATCACTGAATCAGAGAACTATTTGGGTTTTAAGTTCACAATATTGAACACAACTTATGTGTCTCAGATTAATTTTAAAACATATGGTAATAACATGACATCTAATTATGTTAGGGTGAACCCCCCCCCCAGAGTCAGCAATATTTATTTTATTTGAAATAAAATGAAAAGAGATGTAAAATATTTCATATCTGATAATTTGTATTTATCAATAAATTCTTCTGCAGCAGATAACTGGCATGTTATTATTCAAGGTCTGATACTTGAGATACTGGAAATTATATTCTTGTTCAAGGTTTAAAATTAAGCACTTGGATTTTTTTTCTTGGTCCAGCTATTCAACTGAATGAACATGTTTATAGTTATCATTGCATTATAGCATCACTTTATAGTTGTTGGGAGCTTTCTTTCTAGATCAAATATCTCTTTATCTAAATAATTTTTTGATAAAGGTTAGACTTCCTTAAGTTCAATTCCACTTCATTGCAGCAGAGAATCACATCTCATTGCATGACTTTCATGTCTTTGCTAACATAGTACCAGAGACTTCTTTCATATTAACATAAAAGCTCTAGGTTTTTTGACAAGCATTTTAGGATGTTTATATTTATATTTATATT
>VWPU01004757.1:134653-286401 GCA_013398955.1 Callaeas wilsoni | reverse complement strand
GCCCGGCCCGCCAGGTGCTGCCCGGCCCGCGGCCCTGCGGGGCCGCCCCGCTGCCGGGCCGGGGAGAGCCGGGCCGGGGTCGGCGGCAGAACGGGGCGATGGCAGCAGGAGCTCTCCCGCAGTGCCCCAGAGCAGCTCCCGTCCCTCGGGTCCCGGCCCGCTGCTCGAGTGCACGTTTGTTCCCCACAGCCCCCCCGAAGTGTTGTAGAAAGTAAAATATAACCCTATTGCCGCTACATCTTGGCACAACGCTCTGCACTTAATAGTCGTTGACTTGATCAAGCAGAGCAGCATTTACATTTTAAATCTGTCTGGTGATGGGTTCATGCTTTCTTAGGATTTACTTGGAACGTCTGAAGCATGATACCACTGCTGGAGTTTTCATCTATTCTATAGCATCAGATGTCACTGTACTGTCAGTTTGTGAGATGAAGTTTTGCATTCATGGATATACACACATCCACACTACAGGAGGGATAGCGCATGACTGAACACACACACAGACACAAAAATAATCCAACCTATTAAAAAACCCCACACTCTGCTGAAAATTGCATTAACAAAACCAGTATTTTTTCCAATTCCTGTCTTAGCCACTGGGAATAGACTGTCACAAAATATAAAACCATACAAAAATTTGATGCATTACAAGCTGTTCAACAGGGGACAGAATATATGATTTAATCTAATTGAATCAGAAGTATTTAATGAAAATAAGGGAAAATAGATACAAACAGAAGCCAAAGGAACCGTCTTAATATTTGAAACAAAGCCTTATATTTAGAAAACCTTTATGAGATGAGGACACTGAACAACCTACTGTTAAATGGCCCTTAATGGCTAACTCTTACCTATTTCTTTAATGAGTTCTTAATACAATATATTATTTAAATGTGATTTGATCCAGGTGTACTTATCATTTATCAGTCTAGTCATTCAAGCTCCATTAATGCAAAATACTGTTTTAAATTTTCCTTATTTAAAAAAACATTAAAACATTAAAAATTCCAAGAACCAATGTGCTGCAGTAGTGTAAATTTAGCAGATATCTTCGTCATAAAATTTTTCATCTATATTTGCTGTCCTTACATTAAGCCGTTCCTACCAATAGTACGTGTATCGTGAGATACTGCTCAGAAAATTTACAGTGGCAGACCTGGTCCCAGACAGGTTTTTGCTCATGGGCTTTTATCTGCAACACAAGCTGTAAAGTTGCAATGTACTGAAGAGAAACCTCACACAGCATTTTGGACAGAACGAAATCCCACTAAGAGTGGTGCGCAGAGCTCTTCAGAGCCTGGAAGATGCTGCTTTTACACATGGGCCAGCTGTGGAATTTAGATGCAGCCAGAAAGCTTGGTGCATGCACAGGTGTGAAAGAATGATGTCTTAATGTATTGTAATGTGGAGTTAGATCTTTGTAAACATTTTACTCTGACACAGCAAGCAATGTCAGACCGATGGCCTGAAAAATGTCACAGTCCATTAGCACTAGTTGTCTTGTCATTTAACCTTAAGGTACGCAGCATTACATTATTACTGATCTGGATTTGTTTCCAGTCCAGCTGAAATGTAACCGGTAATCTGGAATGACATCTGATGTGCTAAATGGTTTCAATAATAAGCAGATGACACAGATTTGCATTCTTACAAAAGTCTTACAAAGGCTGCCTCATAAAATTATAGAAGATTTGTCATCATTTTAAGTGCGAAGAGCATACCTAAAATAGTTTATTATTTGCTATCAATATCCCATCTAAAGCCATCTGCTGACTTTTCAATATGTAAACACATCCATTTGCATTTGGGTTTTCTGTCTCAGATTGACCTCATTATGAAAACTCCATCCAAAATCCATTTCCTTCCCCATTGACCAAACTACTGCAATAGCGAAAGTCTCACTGGAGTTCAGACACCGTATCAGTGACAACACAAAGACAATGTGCCAGTCAAACAATACTGAGCTGAGTATTACAGTACATTTGACAGGCAATTGCTCTCACTGTTTGTGCAGCAGCGTTTCATTTGACTGATAGGAATGCTTCCCAGTTTCCAGAAGCTTGTCGTCTATCCTGCTTGTTCCTTAAGCTTTTTATAGATACCCATGAAACACTGCAACATTGCAAACTCTTCACAGGAGTGAGAAACTACACCTCAGGGTACACTCAATTCTTGCCTTGATTTCTGCATTCAAAGACCTCCTGAACATGTCAAATGTATTTATTAGTAGTTCAGATTGAGCAGTGGCCTGCAAATAGACCCTGACCACAGCACGTGCTCACCCTTTGAGCCACTATGGCACAGCCTAAGCACACCCAAACATCCAGGAACTACAAACATTAGATTGCTGCTTTAGGGATGGGAACAGATTGGGGAATCATATCAAGTATTGTTCTGTGTTGTACTGATATAAAAGCTGTTCAGCCTAACCACAAGCCTCTGCAACAATCTGAGGGAAACAACTGTTTCTAGAAATCTTTTCAACCCTGCTGCAAAAGAGAGAAGTTAAATTAGTTAAATGGCTACCAGAGAAAGGGGAAACACCTCTGACAGCTATTAGCACTGGTAATGCAAGAGACAGTATTAATTGAGTATTCTGAGCACAGGACAGAAAACACTGAGAAGCTCTCCTCCTCCACCTCTTTTTAAACCTACTGAGCAAAGTAATAAATTCAGCTTCCAAGATGAACCAACAACTACTCCTAACTATTTGTTCAAGGACGTCCCCAAATAGAAGTAGTTTAAATGCAACTAATTAAAACAAATATGTTTATGTTGTTCTGACTTGAAATGTGAGTGGGGAGTATTTCTGCAGACTGTTGGGTCATGTTTTGCATTCTTGCCTAAATAAAGCTGCATGGTTAAGCTTAATTCAGGAAGAATTTTGAGACCTCCTTATCACTAAAATTTAAGATTTGAATAATAAATATGGGGCACAACCACCACCCTTCTTCCCTACCTAGCATAGAGGAAAAAAGCATTCTTAAAAAAAGAAAATGTGTCATGTAATCACCCCCTGTCTGAAGGAGGTTTAGCCACATAGGGTTGTTATGAAGCTGAAGCTGTCAAACCACCCTGAGGTACAGCATTTACCCACTGCTCTATCACTGCTACAAACACAACGGCATGCAAACCTCTTGCAGGGCAAGGGCTGCATGCTGCATTCTCCCATGGAGATGAAAGCCTACTTACTGGGAAGGAAATGTGATATATGAACACTTCAATAAATCATCCAGAGCTTCCACAATTTCAGCCTTAGCAGAGACAGCTTCTTCACTTTTTAAAAAATGACCTAGAGCTAGTTTTACACATATGTTTTCACTTTAAAAAAGGGCTCGGACTGGCAGTATAAATCCATATAATCATGCATATTTTTAATTGTTTTTCTCAAGTCTTCTTAGGCTTGCAATGAAATAAGTTCTTTAAGATGCTTAGGAAATCTTGTATTGATTCAAATAGGCAGCAGTAACATTTAGAAATGCTCAAGTACTTTTCAGGACTTCAAACACCTATAGAAAATGTTGAAAATTTCTTTTCAACATTTAAAGAGCTCCTCTTTAAATGAGGAGTTAAACTCTGCCCAGAGATGGTGACAACAGCTGCTGGTAAATGGGAAGGAGCAGGTGATACTGAAAGCAAAGCCTTTCTCCAATTGCAACCCAATCACATGTCGTACTATTAGGTGAAGCATTCAGCTCCCAGCTCCTATTAGTGTTGCCGGTCTAGATGTGACCATAGTTTCAAACATACAACAAGTTCCAAGCACCAGAACACTCTCCTTTTGCCCTTTTGGCTTCTTACTCAACAATAGCCATACGTGAAACCAGGCAGGTGCAGCGATTACAACAGCCTTGTTTACCAAATACACCCAAAATCAAGTGCAGAAAAACTGCAGCTCTAGATAATCTTTAAAAACACAATTCACAATTCTGTTGGCAATGAATTTTTAAGTGGCTTTGTACTAATACATGCAACACCCCCAAAAAGAAAATGATTGCTCCCTAACACATATCCCCCTCTAGATTTAATGGTATTTTAGTCTTCATTTATTTCTAGCCCTCCAAGTAGCACACTGTCGAAGATGAAACTAACTGAGACTGTCCTCATTAAGGTGCCTCTTTTTCATCTATTTAAAACTGCTACTATGCTGACCCTGCAATCATTGCATTTTGCTTCAGACAAAATCCCTTCCTCAGTTCCTGCTGAGGAGGTGTGCTTTTGTGCCGCATGGCCCTACAGCTATATGTCTTAATCAAGTCATTTTAGAGACTGCTCCACAGCTCCCAATTAAGTCCATTGCTATCCCCAACTGTTGAACTGCTTGCTGTGCTCTGCCAAACAGCTGCTGCAGTTCTGCACCTGGTGAAATGAAGCATGAGTTGACAAAATGTTTTGGGGTTCATCTGGATGAAAGGTAAGTCCAAAGTCATTATTATCAGCTAGGCATGGTGTTGGTAGCAGAAGATTTTAAAGATCTAGTCAACTGAATTTTCACCCAGCTTCCTCTCACCTTGCAATCCCTTGAAAGGCTATCATATTTGCTGCTTTTTGGAATCTAAGGTAACAGCAGTATACTTTGGAAATAAAGTGATTAGAAAGATGAAATTATCACCAATTAATCAACTGCCGACTGCAAGTGGGGCCATGGAAAGATTACAAAGTTACCAAGAAATAGATCAAACTGGACTTGGTAGCATCCGCCTTTTGTCTACACCTAAAAGGGCATTATGAAGTGATTGGAAGTGGATTACTGATTATGCTGCCACTGCCAAGTCCCCGTTTGATCTCACAGAGATTCTCATTTATACAGTTTTGAAGGATCAAATCTTCCTAAAACATCCTGACCTTAATGTTGCCAAAAAGCAGGAATTGTTTGAAAGCTGTTAGAGCTCTCTTTTTCATGCATAATCTTACCAGGGTATTTGGCCAGTGCTGCTTGCCAAGAACTGCAGCTATGTATTGCTCCGTATATCCCTTTTGGTGGGGAAAAGTCAATGGACAGTGTATAAACCAACCGCTGATTGTCAGCAGCACAAAGAACAGCAAGATACTAATTATCCTCAAAGAAGTAATTATTAGACCCTTGTTTAAGGTTCCTTGCCATATAATAATTTTTCAGAATAAACAGGCTCTCCAAAGAACCACCTTTTCCTGTAAATAAACCAAGAGAGTATCATGCTGGTTGTAGTGGAACATCGTCAGCATATTTTAGAATCTTCAGAAGTCTTTTTGTTCCTTATCAGCTTGGTGTAGGTTCTATAGCACAAAGACAGAGTGGGCAAAGCTGCTCTGTTACCAACTGAGCATCCTGCTGGTGACAGATGAGAGCAGATGCCTGGATGCAGAGATCCTGTCAGCTGGACAGGTGCTAGGGCCTTCAGGAGGCCTGCTGAGAGTAGACAGAACCCTCTAAGTGCTTTGGTCCCTTTCTGAAAAATACCTTAGCAGTATTAGAAGAGTTCTTACTTCCCTAAAAAGCCTTTGGCCTATGGCGTTGTTATTCAGTTTTATGGGTTTCACGAAGTGTTAGGTCCATTTCCCAAACCTTTGTGCATACAACTATTCGCAGAAGAATTGCAATGCTCACAGGGATGCCCAAGACCAGCCTGGAACATTTGCTACCCCCCGCAAATTTATGGCTGACCTGACTGCTGGCTTTAGATCATTAGCCAGTTATATACCAGGGATAAGTAACAGGTTTTTCCCATTGTTTTTAGTCCCTGGGCTTCTCTTTCTGCCCTCTTTTGCACCATCAGGGATGCCAAGGCAGGAGAAATGGTCATAGTGAGCAGAGCATGAGATGAAGTGACAGGTTTCCTGCTCAGAATCTTCCTCACAAATGTGTCTGGCCAGATGCAGCACCAAGAAGGAACCCTGGAGTTTTCTGCTCTTTTTCTGATGAATAGTTCAACAATCAAGATGATATGGGCATATCCCAGTGGATCCTCTGCCATTCCATGTCCACAAGCATTCATAGCACTTCAGCCTCTTTCCTTCCTCGCTGCTTATGGCAATGCTCTCATCTGTTGAACAAACTGAGTGCTTCAGCTGTTCTTAAGAATAACCAGAGAAATATAAGTCTACAGGCAGCGAAAGTTGCGCCTTCTGTCCACAAACTCTGGAAATGATGTCAAAGTCAAGTTGCCAGAGAACAATTGAAGCAGTCTCACACATGGGATGAGGATGTTCCACACAAGGAATTTGTGTTGCACCCACTTCCAGACTGAGCAAAAGTAACCCAAGAGCAGCTGTGAATATGCTAACATTTAAATTGCTTCAATTCATGCCCAGTGACAGTCAAACCTCCCTCTTACGCTATATGAGACCAGCAAGCAAATATTGCCCATTTTCAACAATGTGATTAAGAATGTGAGCGTTAGTGGGACAGATAAGCTGTGCTGGGCACTCAGAGAACTAATATGGAAATTATTTTTCTTTCATGGAAAGTAGAAGCATCTGTCCAGTAAAGCAAACCAAGCAATGATTCTGTGTTACAAAATACTCTTTTTATCACTACTGACGTTTCAGTTGGTAGTGCCACATGTCAATAGTGGGTTTATTGCTCACATTTAAAGTACAGCTTTCAGGACAGGATTCATCTAAGTTAACATTGTCTGATCAGCTGCGTATTTCCTGCTCCTGTGACCATATATGTTATTTATACAGCTTTGCACCAGAGAGTATTTGTGCTACTACAACAAAAATTTTAAGATCTTGTACGTTTTCTATGTCTCAATGCAAAATACAAGCTTAGAACCAGACATGCTTTCTACGACAATTAAAATTCCATGCTAGGACTCTCTCCAGAATTGTCTTCAAGCCACAGTTATATGGTCTTCTAAGCCTGTCTGACCATCTCTTTTCCAGCACAGTGCTTAACAGAGAGGGGGACAAATACTGGGCTTTAGCATTTTCTCCAGTTCCTCCTCAAATTAATACTGAGCTCCAGAACAGAAACATTGGCAAGTCCAACATATCCTCTGATCAGGTACTAGTAGATCATTGCTAATTTCTCTCATTTCTCACTTCTTCAAACTTTACAGCCACTTCAGCAGCCTTCATTCCTGATGTCTTCCTCCACAGCACCATCACATTCTTGAAATTATCAAAGAAAATTCATTACTTCTGATTCCATTAGTAAAAAATACATGGCAGCTGATTATGGCTTTTAAAGCTTCAACTTTAAAGAAAACATAAACTTTAATGATCTATTTTCAAAAGTCAATACATCTTAACTACTGTACTTCAAACAAACAAAACACTGCATACCTACCTAAAGTGATAAATAAACGATGATACAGTTCCTGGGCATGAAATCCACACAGATAATTCCTTTGCATAATTCTGATTATTAGACATGATAACATGACTCTGTTGACGGATACTAGACTTTAATAGAAGCAAAATAATAAGATGACTCACTTACAAAGGAAGGTAATTATTTGAGAGCACTGTTTTGCTAAATAATCACCAAGTTCAGAGAACACCTGCACAGAACCATCTTTCACTTTGGAAAGGGGAGTGCAGTATTCTAAGCTGACAAATTTGATTACAAAGCAGAGCATATAGAGCAGAACACCTATAGAGAACCATCTATTGCTTCATCTAAAATTGGGTTTTATAATCTGCATTTGTATTAATTTAACTCATGACAGTATTTTTTTTATCCTATTTAGAAAGCAAAACAGGAGAAGGATTTAGAAACCTTCTCATTTTCTGTTTTAGTAATTTGATCTGAGCTACTAGCACTTGCTTGATAAGAATCATTTTTAACTCATAATTTAAACCTTATTAGCATACACCCGTCTTACAGAAAAGAAAGTGCCAAGCATTTTTCACATAGGCACATCATTCCTGATTATTTCAATTCCATTTTAAAGGTTTTTTGACAGGGCTACTGAAAGGCTTGTCAAGGAACAGGGAAACATTATGATATTCCTTCCCCATATCCCTTTCCAGAGTATGAAATATGAGGGACATTTCTAATAAAATCAAGACTAATTTAAGAGCTGTTAATCTTTACTTTAAGGCTGCTGTAGCTGGGGAGGTTACCTCTAGCACAGGGCAGCTGTTCTTCTGCACACTTCTCTAGTCAGGTTCTAAGATACACTCCTGTTCTTAAAACACAAACTTCTTCTCTCCAAAGCCCATGTATTGCAAGCATGTACTCTACAAGCTACAATTAGCAGACACTTGAATTTCAGTACTGGATTGTTTGGGTTTTTAAGTGTCCAGTAATTCAACAATGCTTTTTGATTCTATTAATTTTTAGCTAAAGGACAAAACATTTGAGTTTTTTTAAAATGACTTCTGAAAGTCATTAAAAAAGTCTTTGCTGACTTTTTTTGGGTCTGTTTCTACAAACCAGTGCTTTTGCTATTTAAAGAGTCATTTATCTGCTCTCTAGCGTGAACTGCTGAAATCGATCTGCATTTTCAGTTAAAGTCCATCATCAGAGGCGTTAAACTTTACATTTGTTCAACAAACTATTACAATTACACAATCCACAAGAAGTTGCACGATAACTGCAGGTAAGGTACAGCCTGCTGCACCCATCTGAGCTGTCCTGCTAAAACCCACGGGGCCACTCTCACACTTCTGGGATGAACAGCCTGGATCCAGTATGTTGGGGCACTGTTCTTCTATGGACTCCATATAAAAGAACCAGGTGTTCTGCAATATCTGCAACAGATGAGGACTTATCAAGTGATGAGAAGTGTATGAGCCAGGGTATGAAACAGTGAAAAATTAAATACTTGCTAAAGAATAAAAAACTTGAGAAAATAATTACTCAAAGAAGCAGGAAGAATATTAAAAAAAATATGTGAAAGACAAAAAAGGGTGTACAAGATCAAGGTATGTTAAGTTTCTCTTATTCACCAGAATTACAGCAGCCAGAAGCACCTCTCCAGTTCACTGATTGAAGTGCCAGCCTGCCCACTGCCGAGGACAAGCCAGATGAGGGGTGGAAAGGAGCCCCTGTGCACATGACTAAATGGCTGCAATGTGCTCAATGAATGGATGGCACCGTTTTTTAACAAATTAGAGATGAATGGAAGCTGGATCACTTTTAACAGAACACTTCAAAAAGAGGTGAAGAAGAACTGAAGTTCGGAGATATTGATGAGATCTGCACCAAAATGCAGAAGGAGGAAGCTTCTGAAGCACTGCTGAAGATAGTTAATATGATACAAAATGAACAGAAATTGGTATCAGGAGGAAAGCTACCAATGTGAAATAGATAAGGTACGGCAAACTACCTCAATGTGAAAAATTGCGAGGACTTATGCTATTGTTACCCAGAAATCATCTTCATTTTTCTTCACAACCTTCTGCTTAAAATCAAAATCCTAGAGAAGAGGCATATGGTAAAAATCAAAGGATATTCTGATAGAAGCAATTATAGGGATTATATTTTCCTGTAGCATGTTTCTGAACAACATGAAACACTAGACAACTCTTTCTGAGTCTCAGTTTCGAGGGAATGAGAAAATACAGTATTCCCTGTGACAGCTTCTTGACTGTCCTTGGTATCTGTGCTGCATCTGCTGCATTTCCATTCAGTACTGAAGGGAAACAGGGACAATTAGCAAATGGGAGCTGGTACTAATAGAACCTGAAAGCTCTGACTCCAAGTCAAGTGCACTAAAGGAGTGCTCAGGAATGCTCAGCAATGCCCAGGACAGAAGAGACACAAGCAGCAAGTGCGGGCAGCTGCCTTCATAGTTGGGAACATATGGGTGCCTGTGGTGGGTCTGCCAACATCACACAATATGCTGTAGGTTCAAAAGCAAGGGTCACCAAACCCTGGTGGCAGGGCCACTCCATTCAGTGAAAGTAACTGCATTTGACTGTGGAAATTCTTCTCCAACACAAGGAAGGAAAAACTGAGGTAATTCCAGATCCTCAGTATCTTTGCACATTTAGACAGTCAAGGTCTTGGAGTCTCCTCTGAAAAGGAGAGAAATTGCACAATTAACTATCCCTAGAGACTCCTAAGGATCTCTGAGGAAAATGTTAACAGAAGGGAGGAGTAACCACTCCTGGGGACTCAGTGCCTCGTTTTCCTCAGGACTCCATACCACTTTGTCCAGAAGGCAGGTTCAGCTGGGACCAGCCTCTGAGGGGGGCCTGTGGACCCTCCCAACCCACAGAAAACTTTCAGATGTGCATTGACCTGGGAAAATACACCATTCTAAAACTCTGGACGTTTTACTTCTTTCTCCCCAGTCTTGTCTTCTTTGCTTCATCTGTATAAATGTTGGTCTTTCCATACAGCATTCAAAGCTACACAAAAACATTTATTCCATGTTAGACTTTTCCATGCAGGAATGATACTCTGCAAAGAGCAATATGTGCAGTTTCATAAGGGGAAGTAAGTGCATTATTTTCACCTTCACAGACTTTAGCCCTTCCTCTTTAGCTGTCTAGTGATCCCAAACTGAAAACATGCCAAGGCATTGCAATAAAAATGCTTCATTTGTTTTGTCAACCAAATAAGAAAACAAACGTATTCAGACAATCATTATGTTTAAGCCGGCAAAACATTTAACAGTACTAAGAAGGAAAAAATACATTGAATTTTTATATTATGAAATTGAAAGGAAAAATGTATAAAGCCTATTAAAGAAAAAAAACAAAAAGACCTAAGAAAACCAACCAAAAAACCCCCCCCAAAACCAAATAAAAAACAACAAAAAAACCCCCAAACAAACCAAAAAACCAACCAATCAACCAAACAACAACAACAAACCAAGACAAACCAAAAAAACCAAACCAAAATACCACCACAACAACTCCAGTTTCCCTGACACAAGAACTAACTTCTCTGCACCCCAAAATCCATGCAGGATCAGTGGTCTGTATGAAAGAGGAGGCAGTTGGGCTTCACATGGGGATTTCAGCCAGCACGGTAATCACGGACAGGCCTGCCCTTTTCCTAAGTGAAAAAGGTGCTGTCTTTGTCAGGAGAAAATCAGAATATGCTTCATACTGCTATACCAAAACCTATAACTTTAGAGGTGCATCACCAACACTTTGGGAGCAGCGATAATCACACAACCATATCACTGCATATTGTCACAGATAATTCTCCTTCTTTAAAGGCTCAGATAGTTGTTTTCACTATTTGCAATACTGATTCAAGTTATTTCCCACCCAGCCATTTAGGTGCTTTGCACATTTGTTTTCTCATGAAAGTAGGACAACTTAAGCAAGCACCAGCTTGCCGTTAGTTGGTCCTACCAATACTATGGTAGTTTCTTGGTAATTTTTTCATGTGCCATGACACTTAGTAGGATACAACCATCCAAAATTGTGAAATAATGTTCTGCCACATTTTGTGTGCTTGTTGCTGGAGATGTGACAGATTACTGACCTGATCCAAAATCCAGCAAAGACATAAAAACTAACTTAAAAGACACTGGTAGCATGAGTAGCAGAATGCCCGTATGCTTCTCACTCTGCTAAGTGAGGTGAAAAATGTCACTAGAAATAGGCCTAATTATTCTCCCAGCTGATGAAGATAAAGTAGTCAATAGGCAAGGATTGACAAAGGCAGCACGATAAGAACTGCTGGAGTACAGAGGGTTTACGAGAGCGAGAATCAGGATACAGCAACACTGCAGTATCTTGGTGCTCACATTGCTAAGAACCCAAGCCAAACACAACTAGGTCACATCTGAAAGCAGTATCTTGCATTTTGAAAGGATATTATTAGTTTACTTCTGGGTTATTATTTTTCCGTTATCACTAAGACAAATCCATATTAGCATGAATATTGTTACTCCTTTATGGCAATCCTGAGTTTTGCCAAAGGGGATTAGTGGGAGTGCTGTGCTGTGGTTTTCCCACTGGCATTAGGCAGTGCTGCAGGATGTGATTCCATACTGAGTGCACAGCATTCCTACACGTGCATGTCAGCTGCATCCCTCCGAGAGCTGCATTTGCAGCTGGGGCTTGCAGGGAAGTGATGCTCAAGATCACTGCTCAGAAGGCACGTGCAGTAATGAGGGAAGGACTGTCACCGACCGCCTGACTTTGTCAGGTCTCTCCCTGAGTTACTGTTTCTAAACTGGAATTGCTGGGTTAGGGGAGTTTTCCTCCGTATCTATGAAACCAACCCTGTGCTGTCAGTGTCATGGTTTGTGTTCAGGTTCAGCAGACAGGAATGAAGGGCTCCCTGAATAACTGTGGTGCACCATCTTCCCCTCTCTAATTCTCATAACAAATGTGGTGGTGTCTTGACAAAACAAAATTAAAAGATGCAACAGAGAGAATAAAAAAGCTTCCCATCACATCACTCTAGGAAGTTCGGAAAGCATTAATTTTTTGAACATATAAATACCAACCAGTCCTTTCTCCATTTCTGCATGGCTAAATATATGGATCCTCATTTGCTGTCTCAGCATATTTTGTTCAAATATAAGTATGATAAAATAGTTTGAGGACTAAGACTCGAGATCAAAAACTTAGCAATGGAGTTTATAATGTGTTTCATGAGGTGCCAGATGGCCTGTAATGGAACATTTGGAGTAGAATTCAAACAGATCTGAGGTTGTAAGAGTTATTCAACAGTGAGTTAATGAGCGCACTCCTTTATAAAATGAAGAACTGCAGAGTACTTTTATTAAACCATACGTTTTTTGAAAAGCATTTACTATGGAAACCAAGTTCTATGAAAAGATCCAGAATATGAGGGAAACCACAGGTATGGCATCTGAACCAGCTTTCTGACCAGGGAAAAAAGAATTTTGAAGCCTGGTGGTAGGGGGTGATTGGATAGGAAGATAAAAAAATCCCTGTTTAACAAAAGCAACATTGAAACTTGCAGTTTTTAGTGATAAAGAGCAAGCTGTTGCACTCCTCCTCTATATGCATTTCCCTGGCTTGAGAATATTTCATTATAGAGGGTTTTTAAAAAGACTGAGCCATTTAGAGTGTTTTTTTCACTCATTGTAGGGAATTGTAAGCTCTCCTGGTCATTTGCCTAGCTGACCTCTCTATAGAGAAGTGCTGGCAACGACGTTACAGAAACGAAAAGAAATCAGCACCACCAGGAATAGCTGGATGAGCCAGTGGAGGCGCAAAGCAGAAACTCTGCTGTGAAGTGGTACAGACCTGGTGCAGGCTCAGAAAATGATCACAAAGCAAGAGCCTTTCACCTCTGAGACCCCAAACTTACAGATTAAACTGCCATGTACTAATAATTAATAAAACCCATCAGAATGTGGATAAATGGGCTCTCACTGAGTAAGCACTCTACCCCTCAGCTAACAACACTGTTTTTACATCTGAAATGTGCTTTCATGTGCGCACCTGGAAGGCGGTAATTTCCTTTGTTCTCTGCATCTGCAAAAATAGCTTCACGCAAAAGGCTTAGTAGTTACAAGGTCACAAAAGTGCACTACCCATAAGTACAGTGTCAAAATATGCATTTCATGAAGAAGGAGGAGGAGAAAAAAGCCCACTTAAGAAAAACAATCTATTGTGTTTGTACATCGGATCTAGATAGAAAGCAAAAGAAAATCTATGCTGCTTTGCAACTTCTTTTTAACCAAGTGAACTGAAAATGTGCTGAGCTATACATTTCAGTATTATATGCCCACACCCAAAGGGTGCACAAGGAGTGGAGAGGAACAGGACCGTATTTTTCAAATTGCAACTATTATCTAATATACCAGTAAAAACATTTCCCACAACAATGATATGCATACGCCTCAAAAGCTGTTTATTTGGCAACCTTGATGGATACTTCATTGAAGTATTGCCTGGCATATCACCTTGCTAGCTTATTGCAATGATTTAGGTAAAAAACCCAGAGCCATCTTCTGTCCACATTGTATGCACAGGGAAAACCAAGCATGGACAGTCATCTTCTGGATGAATTTATGTAGGTTTAGAACCACAGACTGTTTACATGGGTGACACAGAGTAAAGTGTTTGCATCACAATACTCTTAAGTGAAGACAGCTGGATTCTATTCTACCAGGAACATCAATCAATAGAGCCGCCAACTAAACTCAAATGAGGAAAGCAGTTATCGTTGAAGAAAGTCAAAGAAGAGGCAGAACTGCATGCAACTAGATCACAGACTGTGTTTAAAAAGTTTTAACAAATATTCAGAACTAGTTGCAAATTGAATGAATTAGATGTGAAAGGAAAACAAAAATGTTGCACTTGGAGTTGTCAAAGAGAATAACAGCTCCATCAGTAATATCAGTAATTCTTTTCCACCTTCACTAGGCTGGGAGGAAGCAAACGGTACCTTTTGGGTGCTGTGTTGTTCCTGGTGTTTCTGCAGACCAGGCCTGCAAGCTTCCATGCAGTTCAGAGAACATTTCCTCTTGCATATGATTTGCAGAAGAGTTCACTGTGCACTTGGAAGCATTTATTTGAGATTACATCCAAAAAGCATCAGCACAGCCCTACAACTCTGGGTGTCCACCTGGACATCCTGCAGGAGGGCTCTCAAACACCTTCGGCAAGTGGCACTGATAATGACGTGCTGGTTTCGCTCCTCTAACAGAGAACTGCCCCAAACACTTAGGGGCAAATTGTTTTGAAAAGAGCCATGCTGTGGGAGCAGTTAAAGAATTATGTAGAACAAAATACACCATTCAGCTTGCAGCTTAAGCAGAGAGTGAAACACAAAATACATTTCAACACACAAAAAAGCTGGTAGAGACATTCATATATGTGTCTCCTGTGGCTTCTCTTTGGGTCAGAAATGACCACAGAGCCAAATGCATAGCACATCAGTGATTACCCAGTCCTGTTTATAATTCCCATGTGCCAAACAACTATGACAGAAGGCTCACCATAAACTCTCTCATTTTACACTTACAAATAATACAGTTTGCTGAAAGGATTCCACAAATAGTAGTGCTGCACATCTGCAGTAACATAGGAAACTCAGCAAATGTGCATTATTGGCAAGTTTTTAAAATACCTATAGGCAAGTTTGTGCTTTGTCTACGACTGCATTTAGTGCAGCTCGCATAATCCAATCTGTGCATATTTACTGGGTGTAATGTTACTATATTTACATTACTAGTGTATCCAAATATATTTTTGGGAGGGTAAAAAACTGAGGGAGTGGTGACTGAGTCAGGATCCCACATATTAGATTTCCATTTGGAATAGGTTTCCCAAGGCATCTAATTTCACTTGCAGCATTGTACGTCTGGGACTTCTCAACATCTAATTGATGGAAAATATTATGTCTGTGTTTTTATCCAATTCCTAAAAGGCATTCCCTTTATATGGTTCTAAGTACTTTAGTCGGGTATGCCAGCAGACTTTTGGTATTGCCATACCAAAGAAAGCATGCTAGATTTTCCATAATGGGCATAAATTCCTGTGGCTGCTGGGTCTTGGCTTTTTTAACTATCAACAGTATGTCCGGCAATATACCCTGAAGAGTCAAAAAGTATTTGAAACATCAAGTATTTGAAATTAATTTCCTAAAGATCTGTATGGATCAAAAGAAATTCTTGAGTTAAGACTGAGTCCTACAGGAATGAGGGAAAAGAAAAACAAAATATCAAGAAATCTATTGCCAACTTTGACATGACAAGAAGGAATGAGAAATACCTACAGAGAAGCTTCATTTGTTAACACTGAGTCCCTGTGTTGCGGAAGTACGTCAGAAAGAAGTATTTTGCTAAGAGAAGTAGAGGTATTTTTAATTTAAGCTTACAAGGATCACATTCGCTCCTGATTTATCTCCATCCAAATCGCACTTTACAGTAGGAACTACTTTGTCTCTGAACTATCAGACTGAAATCTGATTCTGCAGGATCAGAAGCCCAGGGATGGGCACCTGCTTCATTATCATCTTCTTTGAACTTAGACCAGCAGAATGGACCCAAGGGAGATAAATTACTATCCAGAACTAGAATACAGCTGGCATTACTCTGCTCTATGAAATGAATCACTTTGTCTGGACCTGAATCACAAAAAGGATCACTGAGAAAAACTGTTGATGAATCTAAAGGAAGTGGAAAACCAATGTCAACAGAAGATGTTACCAGAAAAAGAAATGAATAGATCCACAGCACCAGTTCAATTGCAATTACCAAATCATCTCTTTGGGGTTTACTTCACTCCAGCTACCGGCAGGGCCAGCACACATTTCAGAAGGAGCTGTGACATTTAGCTCCTTAGCAGCCTATTCAGCAGCTCAGTGATCCATCCAGACCTGCTGCTCTGATCAAGGCCCACCCATGCTACAGCAGATGAAAGAACACTCCAGCCAAGGTGTTCCAGCTCCTGAGTGTAACAAACAGCTTACTCATAAATTACAGATCCAAAACTCAACCAACTTTTTGCATAAGTGGGAAATAAATTACATATGTGATTTCTGAAAACAAAGTTAGCAACTCTGGTGTTGTATTCACTTTGCTTCAGGAATGTACAGTTCAAAAGCTGAGACTGTCAGAAGCTTGTGCCTAATGTTAAAATAAATACAGTTTATAAATATTGTTTGTAAGCTAACAATTCAGACACGCTTATTTGTAAGCTAAGGACAGCATTGATCACATTAAGACAAAGGTATAACATCCTGCCATCACTACAAATAACTCCTTTTAACTGAGTGTATAATGGCAGGACAGATTTTCCTATTTTCAGTATTTATGGCATTGAAGATTCTGAAGAATTATTGCTCAGGGAATGTCAGGATTTATTAACAAACCAAGAGTCAAAAAAATCTGTATTCCAGGAAGAAAGAACTATATGAAACTGCCGTCTCCCACTTGCTATACAATATAGACAAAATTCAATTAAACCCATGTTAACAAAGTTTCGGACACAAGAACAAAACCAATGATGCTTCTGCACAAAAAGAACAGCTCCTTCAGGAAAAGATGAAATCAAATATACTTAACCTTTACATTCCAGAGGGCTGCCAAATCATCTCAGTTTGGCAAGGATTCTTATGTAAACCATCACCAATTAAATTAAAAATCTGGGAGAAAAATCTAGTTACATTCCTTCTGGGAATGACTTTTGTGGATATAAATCAAACACTGGTGGAGGATAAGAGCACAATAACAATTCTTATAAATCCAAGGCTTTTAGCCTCCAACCATCCAAGTCCATGCAGGCCCTAAAAGCCAGTATCATGTAGGAATATTCATGCAAGCTCCAAACATGCTTATTCATGGAATACAAATAGCACCTCCAGCTCACTTATCAGCAAGGTTTCAGTTGGAATATGAAGAAAACAGTCAAAGATGCTGTGACACACTGAGTTGAAGAAGCCTGGATAATACACTCCACAGGAGACCAGGCTTTCTGTAAGAAGGCCTTTAATAGCCCACCATCACTGGGGACTGCACTTGGATTTTCACCAAGTAGTTCTATGCTCTGCAACATTGAATCTGGCAATGCTGACTGCTGGTGGAGATTTGTTGGAGATGAAACAAAGGTTCTAAAGTTTATCTTAAAATTTATCAGCAGAGGGCATGGGAAGGAAGGGGGATTAGAGTTCAAATGCAGGAGGGAAAGTTTTCCCCATTCAGGGAGTTCTTGAGTAACAGCTCTTGATTTGGCTCCCTGTCTCCATGGGACAAGGCCTGAGAGATCATAAATCAGGAGAGCATCAGGACAGATGCATGCTTCTCCTAGAGCCTCAGAGAGATAAAGTTAACTCCTATTCCAAAGGATGCTATGCAAGAAAAAAAGGCTTCTAGTTTGAGATGAACAGGGCCATGAGCACTGTGGAGTGCAGCCTTTGACAGGTTCACTGTTTTGAGGCTGTGGGTGTGACGCCGTTTCTCCACATTTCCCTGGACTATTACAGAAGAGCTAACACTTGCATTCAGTTTTTCCCCTTCAAATATGCTCTCAATGGAACATACAGAGTGTTTCCTCATCAGCCCATCACACGTGTGGTGAGCTCTTGGCACACACAACCAGCCTGTTTGCTCAAGAAAAACATACACACACCTATGCAAATACAGACCATGGCAGGTTTCTTCAATTATCATGTCTCAGTCTCTCAATGCAAACCCTCAAGAAATCCCAATTTATTCTGGCACTGTTGCTTTGATACCTCCATTTTGCAGCTAGTGGACATGAGACTACTGGAATTAGATATGCCTTTGCTCAAGTTAAAGAAAAGTTTATGGCTGACTATGTTCTCACTAGCTTTCTGGCAGAGATTCTGGAACTATTGCTGGCCTGTATGTGCATGTATTAGCAAATTGTGTGCATAATGTTCCTACCACATATCTAGCTGGAAGCTGTTCTGGCTATGGCTTCTGCCATTTTGAGTATTAAACTTGCCTTTGACAGGTTTAGGTGAAATTTTAAAAACAGTCTCAGAAAGACATGCTCAGATAAATTCTACCTCAACTAATTTTGATTCCAGTTCAAACAGGACATTATAAAAAGTTAAGTTGTGTTTGGAATATCAGAAACCACATTACTAAACTAAATTTTGCAATTTCTAAGTAATTAATACTTTGGTTAACAAGTCAGAGACCTTCAGACCCCATTTCCTTTCTGTGCACGTCAGTCAGGTTAACAAAATCCAGAGCAGAAAGAAGGAATTGCCTGGCTCTGTATTCATCTTCAATATTCTGCCACTGAGTCATCTACCTCTGCTGCTGACTTCACAGAACACCAGTCTCATCATGAGCTAGTGCTGGCTTAAAAACACAGATGCACTGTGACTCAAACCACAGTTCTGGAGAGGCTGTCAGGCACGGGAAATACTTATCTGTATTACACATTGATCCTCTTCAGCTGGACAGCAGTGTTACCTTCCTGTGTGTGTTATGGGCCATTAAAGTCCATTGGTAGAGATTCATGTTCCTGAGATACACAGTAAAACTTGGCTACAAAGTGCAGTTGTGCAATACAGATGGCAAGACCTTCAGTGGTAGGGCCAGGATGGTTGCTTTTTCTCTCAGTACTAACATCATAAATCGATGTATCAAGAACCAATCCTGTCCTCTCCTCCAAAAGTTGGATTTGGTATAGTTTTGTTAAGGAAAAAAGGGACAAGTCTTGCAGAGAGATAATAAAACCAGGCACTGCAAAGCAGTGATTATTCTGCCTCCAGAATTAGCTTCTTTTGGGAAGGTGCAGGATAACACGTAAGAAAACAAATATGTTTAGGATGGGAGGAGAGAGGGAGAGGGAGAGGGAAATGGAAGGGGAGAGGGTAGGGAAGAGGGAGAGTATCCTCCTCTGCTTCAATCGCTGATGAGGAAACCTCTCTTCCTTTGTAACCACCTTCCTCTTGTCACTTAACAAGTATAAAGATTAACTGAGGAAGAGCAGTAACAATGCAGGAGCTATCTGAAGAGGAGGCAAGGGTGGTATTTAGACAAACCACAAGTTCTCATGTTCATTATCTTCTCACCAAATGAAGTCTTCTTACCCACCTGTGCATTGTTCTCATCCAGTTGCCCTACTTCTGTTTATTATGCAGCATTCATTAACTGGTCCTAGGGATAGCAATTGAGAGTGAGTAATTATTTCCCTAGCACAAAGAATAAGGGTCAGATTCTTAAAGATGACTGCTGGAGGTTTAAAAAAAATAGAAATGAAAAAACAATCAGGCCTATTTTGTCACTTGGTGGTGCATAAAGACAGCCTGGATTTAAAGAAAGAGATATATTTTATTTCCAGTCTAAAAATGTTGCATTACATTACCAAAGCAGATTTTGATGAGACACACAGATTTCAGAGGCTCTTTACTGTCAGTTGTCCTTTCCACCAAGATATCTATGGCCACTCTGTGTGCCCTTTATTCAGGTAAATTCACGTAGCAGTGGTAAATCAGTTTCCACATCTGTCTCGGTAAAACTTTAGCACATGTTCTCACACCTCCAGGTATTGTGATTTAAAGCAGCAGCACAGCTGTGGCAGCGCAGTTAACCAGTGACTGAAGGGCAGAGCTAAGACCACTGAAGGATTATTCATCTGGTTGCTGGAACATACCAAGCTTGTGCTGCTGTGAGGTGGCTGCTGCTGTTACCTATGCTAGTTGTTCTTTATTGTAATACAAACTTTCCTGGCTGAAAATACTGCCATTGTTATTATACTTTATTTTAGTATTCCTTGAGCAGTCTCCTCACTAGTGATTACAGAATGCAGTAGTGAATCACAATGGCCCACTGTAGCCTACCGGGGCAATCCCAATCCAGAAAGTCTTGAACAACATCACAAAGGTCTCCTTTGCAGCAGCGAATGTTCCAGATACTTGATTTTTTCCTTCATCACAAACCATAGTCTTACCTTCTCTCAAGACGCCTTCCTATATCCCAAAGAGTGCTTCTTTTGGCAGTGGCAGGGCCTGGCCTTCTCCATGGAAAATATTTTTCCTAATAATAAATATAACTATGTTCTTCTATATAAACAATAATGTAAAAGGCTTTCTATTGAGGAAGGAAGGGAAGAGAGGCTTTCCAAAGTATTTTTTTATGTTTCATGAAGCAGCTATTAGTAAGGACAAGCCTGGATTTCATGACAGGAAGATGGACAGAGGGGAAAGGATCCCATTTATGAAGTATCTGATTAAGTTCTGTAGTAAGGGGGAGAGAAACAAATTTGCAAAGTGTAAGCAATACAGGAGAAAGACATTTTCTGACTGGAAATTGTTAGCATTAACACAAAAAGAATGTTAAGCAGCAGCATCAATCAACATTACTTGTTCCCTCCTAAAGCAATCTGAATTAAAGCTCTATCTAAAAGCAGTACATTTCTTACAGCCTGGATATCTACACAACAAAAAGTTGCTAATAGAAAACAAAGCAGTTAAACTGAAGTGTCAGCAGGGGCTACTTTGACCCACAGAAATTTCAATTAGCTGACAGTGCCAAAAGTTTCCCTATTTGCAGATGTTGCCAGCAGCTAAGAAGAAAAATAAGGAGCATACCTGGGAAACAAGTAGGACCCAGTGGGTCTGTGAAACAATTGGAAAGTTGTCTCTGAGGGGAGGGATACCCGGCATAAAGGACTCTGACAGGACAGGGGATCACATGGCTGAAACTGGGGTTACTGGGACCACTAGGCAGCACTGGTCCAGGAGTTTGAAGAAAGAGGAAAAGTGCTTCCAGCAGCAGCTGAGAGCATTCTCTTGGCCTGTCGCTGGCCTGTGTAGCAGGAAAAGCTCCTGTGCCCCTCGGACAGACGTGCTTGAGCAGCAGCTGCGGGTTCGTTCCCAGGCCAGGGTTCAGGGCTCACCCTCAGAGCAGCAGCACAGCAGGAACACAGCTCTCTGCTGCTGGGAGGACAGCTCCTGAGGCAGCGCAAAAACCTGCCCCGAAACTACAACAGAAAAATCCCAGAGTGGTTAAAACTGCTGAGCAGGGCTAATCAGGCTGATTTTGCCGAAAGGGTGTGGGGCACATTCACACAACATCGCAGCTGGGAGCTGGGAAAGGATTTGGATCCCTTCAGCTTCTGTGTCTTGGTTCTCTTTCTAGGGATGAGAGCAGTTCTCTGCCTTGTCTAGATTCTGAGCTACCAAAATCTGTGCAGTGCTTGCCTCTGGCAGTAATGAGGGCATCTCTCGATATGATTACACAGATGGACAAATTCTGCTCAAAATTTGGCATTTGTGATTTTTCACACAACTTGTACAACCCACACACTCCCAAAGGACAAAGTGGTTCTTACTGACAGGTATGACCCCCCTCCTTGAGACACTGATTCCCAGACCTTTTTCTTTTCCTTCCTACTTGGTAAAGCTCATCGTCAGTTAGTTTAGCTACAAGTAAGAGCAGCCATTTCATTAATTTGACTACTTATTTTTTTCCCTGGTAGTCACTACTGAGTCCTATAAATTAATCCTTGGAACTGTTAATGTGAAGTATGAGAAAAAAAGTAAATTTAAACACTTAATTGGACCCTAAATGAACTCCTTCACAATAAGTACTCAACTAAGCTATGGCTTCTGTATTGGAAGCCCACCAAATCAGTCCTGAAAGGGGCCAAACACCATGTGGTGATCAGGAATGAAATAAAATATTAATGATAATTTCAGAGCACTGTGTAAAGTCTTGGCAACAACCTTTAATTATTAGTGCCTCAGAGATTCACTCGGTGTCTTGAGTATTTTTCCATTTGCCTATAATGGCAATTTTTTTTTTTTTAAGATCAAATTTGAAAACTACAATATTGGAATCAGCAATCATCCAATAAAGAGCTGAAAAGCACACAAGGCAGTCCAAGGCTCTTGCTCTTCTGTAATGCCTCTGCTTTTCACCCCTATATTGGGAGTGGAGCACTTTTCTAGAAATCCTTTTGCTGATGGGTGAAAAACAATTCCATATTCTGTGACAGTACAGATAAGTAATTATGAGAAGCAGACACACTAATCCTCCTCCTCAAAGCAAAAACAGGTTTTATGTAGCATGGGTTTCATCACAGTGTTTTTCAGGTGAAAAAAATTCTGTCTAGGCTCCATGTCGAAATGACACTTGTTTCCGAGCAGAACTACAGATTTGCACTGTCATCCAGAAAGACTTCCAGAGATCCGAGCTGACAAATCCAAACTCAGAGGACTGGTTCATAATACTTACTAGTAAGCAAACTAGATTGTGTTTAGGAAGCGAAGCCGAGATTCCTTTCCCTAGAAATAAAGACATTTGCAGCACCTAATTGTTAATGTCATTCAAGTGCTTTTGGAATCACTAATACTCTACAGCCAAAACTACCCCTTTGCCCAAGTGTTACTCAGCCTGCTAGCTGGGGACCAGGGGAAGGTACAGGACTGGGGCCTAGGAAAACATTACAAAAAAGAGTACTAACAGTAAAAGTAACATAAATATTCCCTTCACAGGAACTTGGCTATGTGTCAATACCAAAATACAGATGAAAACTGATTTGCAATCACTGGCAGAGGCCTACACAGGAATTTTTTTGTGGCTGACATTTTTGATTAAAACCTTTGTAATTATAACAGTAAGATTTTGCAATGTGGCTGTTTACCTAAATGTTTTAAAATTTATTTACCATCTCCCCCTTCAACTACCAAATTATACTGGAATACAAAGGAATTAGGATTTGTTTTTCCCTGAGGATTACATGGTAGCTGGCTAAGAGAGATTCAGAAACACTGCACTAAGGAGTTAAAAAGCTCAAGAATGCAATGGTTAAAATTCTCTAAGATGAAAAATGTTACTACTTCTGGTGCACTTGAGTCAGGAAGGATGGGCTGTCTCTACAGGGGACAATAGGAGTATTCCCTGGCTTACAGCCAGCTCATAATTCACAGAGAGGCACTATCAGCCAAAGTTAATTTTTTTTTTTTGATTAATCATCTGCCAGAGCTTGAGAGTTTGTGGCTAATTGTTCCATCCTTGACTGCAGAATGAATTAGAGAACAATGTGCAGTCCTAAGCCAGGGAGGGAAAACACAAAGCAAACCCCTGAGCACATAATGAATAGTTCAGATGAGTTGGGTACTTTGCTCCTCTGCTCATAAAGATGTGGTGAAAATCCACTGCTCCAAGGAGCAGCATGCACAAGTGATAGATGTTAAATCCTACACCGTGTGCTTACAGGTCACTGGACTTGAGTTGGACTACTTGGTTTATGGAATAATAGGTTTAAGCAAGGGAGAAAGGAGAGCAGGATTACATGAGAAGGTTAACTCAGATTTAAGAAATAACTGACTGAGGCAGCAGGTGTCCAAGGAATGATGAATGGGCAGCAACATAAAACAGACACCTTTCATTATAGGTGGATGAAAAACACTGTTTAAAAGGATATTACAGAACAGTTCTTGTGGCTATCTCTCTATGCTGGCAATGTAAATTAAAGGTCTCTCAGTACCAGCTTGTGTAAGTGAAGGACTGAAAAACAAAATTCTCAGGTGCACCAACCACCACTTGTTTGTGGCTTCCCAGCCAAATCATCGCATTTCCAGTGTAAGGTTTTTCTTAAATTTTTTAATTCTTTAAAATGTATTCTTTTCAAACAAAAAAGAAATGTAACATTAAAAATGAAAATGTAAAGAAAGAAAAACACATTAATGCATGAGCCATAATACAGTCATTGTCCATGACTCCTCTCATTCACCTCAATAACAGTATGTCTGCAAAAGAGCATAGAGAGAGAAGATGAAAGATAAATATATAGAAATTCTGAGGACAAAAAAAAGAAGAGGCATTCTCTGCTTGGGCTTCCTGTTTCCATTGAAAATGAAGAAGGAAAAGGACACGCTTTTCACTGCAAACAAACAGAGCTAATAAAGTAATGATCAAAAAGGGCAGCAGTGTTTAGATTAAACTTTCAAAAGGAACACCAAAGGTATGATGACCTAAACATAAATAAATACTCCCTAATACTATTAGATGCTTTTAGGGTGAAGAAACAAAGTTGACTGACATTAGAGAATGAACCAGTGCTGACGCAGAACAGAAACAGTGACTCAGAGGAAAACACATTGTCCCAGAATCTGAGGAGATTCTGCAGCCCCATTCCTATGTAACACTATAAAAAAGGATGAATAGGAACACGTGTATTTAGCTCACCACAGGCATGCAAATGGAAGGAGGCACCAGAGATTGCTGAGCAGTTCAATGGACCAAAAAGTCAATGTGAGGAACTACTACTGGCACACTTACGCAGAGCCTGGCAGCAAATGACAATCCATATATTCAAATATGAAAGAAAATGTGAACTTGTAGGAGCTAATTATTGCAGTCTTTTTTACAAGTTACTCAGCCAAGCAACACATTGTCAGCACTGTACAACTCACACCAAGTTAGTATTTACTAGGGCTAATTTCGAGTGAGTAAGCCAAGGCAGCGAAAGCTTTACTGCAGTACATTATACTGCCAAAAAAATTTCTGAATCAGAGGCTCTCGGTGCATAGATAATGACAAGAAAAAGGTCGCGTGTGTACACCTGCAAAAGAATTCGGTTCTGTGTGGAAAGCCTTTCTTTATGGTGCACCTCCTTGTTTTCTTCTTTTCTCTGTAGATCACCATTGCTTTGAGCACTGGAAGCAATAAATTCCAAAATGAGCAACGTAGCTTTTGGGCCTGAATCCATACAAGAATAATAGAGAAAAGCATTAAAAGTTGCATTTCACTGATCATTTTTATGATGTGGAAGGGGCACAAAACAGCTTTTCTCCCTTTCACCCTACTAAATGTTTTCTCTGTATGTGGTAATTGATATAATTATAATAACAACTACTACTACTACTGATATTGAATTCCAGCACTTCTTTAAATAGTGGGATGAACTTCGGGCTCTTATACTGGATATGCTACACCACAGCAATAGGAATAAAAAAACCAGACGATCAATCTGACTTGCCTTTACGAACTGAAGAACAATATAAAGAGCATTCTCCAACCACCAGTTAAGTCTGAACAGAGGCATTGCTAAAAGTAGAATATGATTAACCTTCAGCAGTCATTTTACAGTGTAAGGAATGAACACCTTGTCCTTTCCCAAAGGTCTTCACTTGACAATGCATCTGTGCACACACGTGGCCTCTGGAGCAGCAGAGGAGTCTGTTCTCATGATGTGACTGAGACGGGCAGCAGCCATGGGCACCATTTTGAGAGAACATAAAGGCTAGAGGCGAGCAAGGACACTTGCCAAAGGTAGTTTAGCAGAGCTGGTACAGCAAACACCACTTTGGCTAGGAGATTTTGTGTCCCATACACAAACTGCCCTTGCATCTTTTCAGTGTGTGTCTCCCAGAGCATTCTCGTTTGGATCAGGAGGGTGCTTCGTAGCAGTCGTCCCCATCACTCCCCTTGCTTTGGTTTGCATCAGAGTGGCCCAAGGGCACGTGAACAGGGTCCCTTTCTGAGGAAACTGGACTGAAAGATGCCCTCCCAGACAATATGGAACACAGTGCAAGAGGCTTCCTGCCACCACACCCGATGTAGTCCAGAGTCAACAAACAGACCAACCCCAGTGTGGATGGCGGATCCTGTGGGGCAAGTGTTGTGCAGTGTTAGATCCACTCCCCTTCATCTGCATGACCTAGCAAAGCAGACATGGCTTTAGGGTTCTGGAGTCTTTACACTCAGTCTATCCCAAGTTCAGATACGAGTAAGTTGTAAACATGTACAGAGAAGTTTGCACAGAGTGTATCAACATTAATAAAAACACATATTGATACATCTCCAGTGAATCTCCCTCTGGCTCATGGGTAAGGCTAAGAAATGAGAATTTCCTTTAGTAACACTGTTAACATAAGAGATAACAGAGAGAAAAGCTATTCTGGGGAAAAATGAGAAAATTATTCTGCTACTACATGGAGAATAAAATCTCAGTACAAATACAAAGGCTAGGCAGTACAAAGTTTATGACATCATGGCTCAGCACCACTTAAATAGTTTCATCCTTCCTTTAAAATTAAATGACAGCTTTATGCCAACACACCTGGTACATTCTAATATACAGTACAAGATCTATGACACTTATACACATAGGTCAGCAATAAAAAAAAACAAACCTGGCAATTGGAGCAGAATATAGCCAGGTTCACAAATTCACTGTGGCCATCAGCAAGGTGAAATGAAAAATGGCTGTTAAGCAAATCTCTGTAAACATTCACTGCCTCTTTCAGATAATCAAACACCCATTTCAGTAACCAAAACTGGAAAGTGATAAATTCTCTATGTGCTTTGTGTTTGTGTGTAACAATAATAACCAGCATGTGCCCCGGGGGCCGGAATTTCACGAGTCATTGAGCTTGTCACCAGGTGGATGTCATTAGCCACAGGCAGAGCTGCTGGGAAACACGCAAGGACAGCTCTGAGGGAGTCACAGGTGAGCGATGCTCATGGCAGAGTCGGGTTCTGCAATCTGAGCTGCGAAGGGAAGAACCATCACCTCACAGATCTCAGCCACGAAGGGCTGACCAAGAACAGGGCTTTCTCACAGCTCCCGGTGAGACTCCACACAGGTGCAAGTGTGGACAAATAACCCCAGAGAGAGTATGAAAGATGAGCAGCTGGAAGACAAACTCTGAGTAAGGAACTTAGAGCATCTTTACTACTTTAAAGTTAATTTCCAACATTGAGAAATTGTCTTTGGTTTTGGTGCACGGAACAGAATCAAAAGAATATTGAAAGATGTTTCCTGCGTGATGTGAAAAACTGGATTTAAATCCTATCCATTAGAGTGCAAAACAAACCATTTAGCTAATTCCACTGTGAAATTTAAAATTCATGGTAAAGAAATATATTAAAGGCTTTTTCACAATCACAAGAAGATGAAATATAGTTGAAACATGCATGTAAAATGTGTACATTTTCCCTGTAGAGATAATAAATCAGCTAAATAGCTATTTTCTTCCTAATTATTTGTATAATATGATAGGATAATGTATGCAGCTAAACTCATAAATTAATCCTGAAGGTTTTCACATGTGAGCTATTTCTGAGTGGAGTCATATTGAATTCAACCATAAAATCAACATCAGTTTATTCTATAAAATATAGCACAGCATGATAAATGCAAAATTATTTTTACTGCCTGTTAATCCACATATATTGGAAATGTCAAGCTTAGTAGGGTGATACTGCTGTGGGTATTGTTTGAAGTGTAAGGATGATGGAGGCTAGAGAGCTGAAAGGGATTTTCTTGTACCAGTGTTTCCTATCTTAGTGAAGACAAAATTCTCTCTACTGTGACCTGTGCGTTTTCTTCCACATGCATCAAATGCTTCCTTCATTTTTTATTTAACAGCCTGATGCCCACCTCATCTGCCACTAGAGCAGTGACAGACTGGGATGTGAGTGCAGTGTCCATAAAACGGGATCACTTCCTGATCAACCATGGCTCATCCAACACGTCCTTCCTCACTGACACAGGACTGGGCCATAAACTCACCCAGGAGGCTCCTCTCTCTCTCATGAGCCACTCTTGCTTTCAAGGGAGTTTTTCAGCCTGTTACAATGCGACCCTCAGTTCGAATTCCAAAGTGGGTACTCAGCGCTCAAGCCCTCACTACACAGTGCTTAGGATCCACCAGCTCCAGAAGCACAGGGTATGTACAGCCATGAGTGCAGTTCCTCCCAGCTTCCCTGCTTTTAAAAGCAATTTCTGCAATGCATGAGCTGAGTGATAAAGTTAAATGTGCAAAGACACTTCAAGCTCCACCAGCAACCCTGATATTTATAGTCAGCCCTTAGTAAGCACAAATGACTCTGACTTCAACATTGACGTCACCTCTTTATCAGCTTAAATATTTGAGGATACTCAGACTAGAGAGTTTCTATTAACTTAATACAAACCTTAAACAAACTTGCCTAAGTTATCACCACCTGCTCATTGACAAGAACCTAATTCCTCCTCCCCCGCGTGTGAGACTTCAGACCTTTTAATGTCTGAACATTGACAATGTGACAGTTTTAAACTTACATCATAGAACACTGACACAGTGAATGTGCCAATTTCAAGATGACTGTCAGGAAAACATAAACTGTTTGACATTTAATAAGCTTGTGTTTTCATAGAAATACAATGTGTTCTAGATGGTTTGTTTCCACGAAAACACATGGTTAGAAACAAAATGAAAAATCGTTTTCTCAGCACTAAGCACCAAAAATTAAATTTAAAAAATCTGACAAAAATGCACTAAAAATCAAGTAGCTTAGGATTCACATTTATATTAAATAACCAATGAAGTATTAAATAGAACAGCTCATGGAATTATTCTTACTTCTTTTAAAATTAGGAATAAAGTTTTTTTTAAAAATTAATTTTAAAGCACCAAGAGTGCTGCACTTGCTAACACAAAGTAAAGAGAACTAACACACAGAGAGGGCAGTTTGGGAGAACTCTATTACCTCAACTTTATTGGCAAATAGTCTGATAAGATTCTGGTTTCTTTTCTTATCAAAGTTAATACTTTTATAATAGAGGGAATAACATCTAAATATAGTATGTTGTGCCACTGTGGGAATAAAGGAGAATCTACAGCACTTGACAGTGAACAAAGTGGCTCTGAAGGGGCTCTTCTGGCTCTAAAGCCAAGGGCAACTTTTCTACTGATTCCAAAAGATACACAATTTTCCCATTTTTTTAGTGTCAGTGCACCTGTCTTTGATCATGTCTTTGAGGGGAAAAGTTTTGTGAGGAAAATGAAGAGTGCAACAATTAAAGAAGTGAAAGCTTCTTGTAAAAAGAAAAAGGTTGTTTTTATGACTATGATCAGAGCATAGAGTGTCAGATTTCAGTTGGTAGTTGCTGTTGCACAGAGATTCTTGGACTATCCTAGAAATGCTCTTTTGAAAGAGGCTAAGAATTTATGCTCTAATTTTATAATCTGGGCATGCTTATCTTGATGCATGGAAGTAGAGGTGCGATGTGTTATGATCTCACTGGAAGCAAACAGAAATTTCAGAGATTTAATGGATCAAATACGAAAACTGCCATCACTCAGCTCCTGTGGTCTTTCCTTTAAATAGTTTCACCCCCTACTTCAGTTGAAGCTTCTGTTTCTCTTCCTACCTCCTGAATAGACCTTTTGGTTGACAAAATGAGCACTAACAAGTCTGATTTGGAGAGAAGCATCATGGAGGCTCCTATGCCAGTGCCATGAAGTCATTTGGAACATGCAAGCCAAATCTGACACAACAGAAAAAACAGGATATACTGGACAACCTATACCTGATGCCTTGTAGAGGCTGACCTGGAACAGAGGCTAGACAGAGGTAAAGGATAAAGGGTAGGGATTTATTGAAAGGCCTTCGCAGGGTGCACCTTGGGCAGTGCAGGAGTCTCGCAGAGACTACACCCCAGATGGACACAGCCCCACGTTTTTCAGACAGATATAAGCTTTGTCCATTTGCATATCAGAGGTTAATTGTCCAATTACAGCTTCAAGTACTGGAGTCTCATTCTCTTAGTTTGCTCTCCCCCAAACTCACTTTTGTTTCCATTTCTTGGGGCCTGAAACAGTGAGGTGTCCTTGATTGTCAGGCCTAGAGAGGAATTGTTGTGTCTGACCAAAATGGTAAAAATCAGTTGCTAACACTCTATATGGAGCTCAGAGTTACACACTAGAGAATTGCAGGATTACAAAGATATGAAAATAAAATAGCTAAAATCCTAAGGCATCATACCCACAACAGATATGCAGAATCTCTTCCGCTTATGCGGAACATACAGTAAAAGATCCATCACACTGAAATGCTCGGCTTTGTGATTTCAGGATCTTGAGAAAAGGAAATAAGCAGTTACATGTAAATCCTCCCAGTGTGCACTTACTAGAATACAACACCGCTTGCTAGGCTGGACCCCAAGTCCAGCTGCTGACTTAATCTGGAGTGAGGAAAGCAGTTTATTTATAAAGCAATTGCTGGGTTCCTACCTGCAATGCTGTCATACAACCTCCCCTCCTATACCAGTAAAAAGCAGCAAATGAACCTACAGTAAAGGGAATTTCTTTTGTAAACTGGGATTGTCAGGTATCAGTTTCACAAAAAATAATAATAACTTCCCAAATTAATTGTTCTCAGCTTAAGGTTCTCTGTCTCTCTTTTTTAAGGCTCCCTGTTAGAACAGGGACTTTTTGGTATCAACATTGCTGGCTTCTCAAACACAAAATGTTCCAGAGAAATTTACATTACTGCTTCTGAAGACAGGATTTCGTGCTAAAATGTACTCTCAAAACAGCTGACAGTGAGGTGGTGAAGTCCTGTTGACAGGACGTGGAAATTTAAGGTTGAAGTACCTGAACTGCCTCGTTTCTAGGTCAGCTCTTAAAGTCATGCCACCACCATCCCACATGAAGGACAACTCACCCTGCTCTGAGTTAACAAGGGCTTTTCTTATCTCCCTTATGAAAGCTGCAGGAAAAAATGGAGACTGTTTCAGTGAAATATTTTTTGAAATACCTAAAGCTCTGTTTAACAGGAAAATTATTTTCAGCCAGCCTTTAGTATCCTCATGTCCTCAAACAGGATGTAAAATCATCTTTTTGAATGACCTCTTTACTTCCACTTTTACTTCAAGGACCGTAACTCTCGACTAAGCCACCAATATAGGCAGGAAAAAGGAAAAAAGGATCAGAGCGAAAGAAATGTGAAGATTTTAAACAGGAAACTTGCCTTATCTGAGGCAGTTGCCTTTACAGCCAGCAAGTATCACACCTCCATATCAGTTAGGTAACAGTAACAAAGATAATGAAACAGTTCTTCAGACAAACATTGGTGAGAAGGATGGTTATCAACTGATGGCTTTATCTAAGAGGAAATCACTAAATGCCTTTGGTCATGTAGTGGCTTTCTGAAACCAGAGGTTTCCCTACCTCTGTTGCACAGAGATTAAATAAAGGTTTGTTTGAATTTCCAGAAAACTGCAAGAACACCACCACTCTTGTGGACTGGCTTTTGAAGTTGGTGGTAAACATCTCAAAAAAAGAAAAAAATAAAAGAGAGACAGAGGAAATTGCTTTGCTTTGAGGGTGCGCCTAGTCTGTTCTACAGCGACTGACAGCGCTGCACCTCACAACTGATAGTTTGTGTTCACTTTAAACAAAAACCTCTCATACACACAGGAGACGCTAAGCCAGATAACAAAAAATGCCCCACAGGTCTTAGTTTTTCCAGCCAAGTCACCATCCTCTTGGTCAAGGCTTCCTATTTAATTTACTTATGTGTTTTACAGTAACTCGTTGAAGGTTCAGTTCTAGTTCAATTTGAGAATCTAACTATTAATGGCAGCAAGGTTAAGAAAGGAAACTTCCCAAAGTCCCAGATGCAATCCCTTAAAACAGTAACTTCTATTCAAATGAGATCTATTCCTTTGATCAAGTGAACTGTAAATCCAAACTCAGACAATAAAGTTATTTAAGGCAAGGTGACTGCAGTGGGGTTAAAGACCAAATCAAGGTTCTACTACAGTGTCTTATAAAAGCAAGAGATAAAGTAGCAATGGATATTTACACTCAATTCAAAGCTATTTAAATCGGAGGGTGTAATTTTATTACTGACATAGTCTCTCTCTCCCCTCCCCTGCATAAAACATTTAGAAAAAAGGTTACTTCAATATTGTGATGCTCATTTCAATGTGCATTAATCAGCACATCAGTATATGCCAAATCACACATATTTTAACTATTCTTTTGTAGTGAATGTACAGTTAATTCAAAGTAAGTAATTTTGATATTACAGAAAAATGGTGTCATTTTGTCTTATGGTGAATGCACTGCATTTTTTCTCATGTTTTCAACTGGAACACAATTACTAAGACACAGCAGAACATTTAACTATTCCTCTGCACCAAACTAACACCAGGTACCATTTTCCCTGAGTCTTTCAGTTTAATGAAGAATTCTGCAGAAGGAATTTGTGTGTGGGCATAGTTTGGGTAAGCAGATGACCATCTTCCCACCCCTCGTGCAAATTACAAAAGCAGGTGACATTTAAGAACTCAAACTCAAACCAAAGTATCTGTCACTATGTTTTGATCCATGTAAACCTCAAAAATCACCTGTACTCCTAACTGTAACTCATACCTGGCAAGACTTCTGAAATGCTGTCTGCACAGTTCTCCCTCATTGCTCTCTGACTCCCCCCAATAAAGCAATATACACAAGGACATAGCATTTTGCCAGTATAGCTCAAAACTATTCAAGTGTTCTAAAATTAAAAGAAAAAAAAGTTGAATTTTAAGGAGTCTGTATCCCAAATTCCCTCAGGATTCTATTTGATTTTGAGTTGATCTGTTTCTGTTCCTTCTTTTCAGCTGCAAGTTTTAGCTCTTTAGACCGACCCACACTGCCCTTTGAAACTTCTCGTCCTTTGTACTTCATCATGTTAGGAGACTTATAGGGAGAAAAACCTGACCAGCAAAACTGTATTTAAATTAGGAGCTTTACAAATATCATCATCATTTGGTCAAAACATTAAGAACAAGCTCCTCATTACGAGTTGAAGCAATTACCTGATCTGCCATAAGGAGCTGTCTTAGTTACGGTCTGCATCAGATTGTGCTTCCAGCTGGGTCAACATTTAAATAATTCTAGGCTGATGTGCTTCGAGAAAGGCTGCAAAACTTCCAATATTTTCACAGTCCTTATAAGCTTAGCCATCAACATACATTAAAGAGCCCTTTTCAGGTTCAATAGTTCTGTCAGAATAGCAACTGCACAAGTCTAGCAATGCACTGTCAAATAAATGAGTCTATTAGGAATGATGGAATCAGTCCCTGGTTTCAAAATTCAGATAATAAAATGTGCTTTTTATGGTTCAGATACCAACTTGGAGAAGTCCCTATGACTGAGCTTGCTTTAGAATAATTAGAATTCAGCCTTACTACAAAAAAATGCAGCATTTTGTTATAAACAATGTCATGAAGTGAAATGAATGTAAGCAGAAAACTCCATGGATTCTTCTCAAAGTGTGAAAAAAGGTAGCAATAATACATCTATAGAAAAAAAAATCCACTTGGACTTTTGATGTTTGAACAAATGGTATGAAGATCACGTTTTAATCCTAATTTTAGCCCTAATTTAATCCCAACACTTTACTGTATTTAGTGGTAACCCATTCACAAAGACTCACCTTTCTATAAAGATTGAGGTGACTTCAAGGAACTGTTCAAATCAAACCAAATGAGTCTTGCACAAGTCTTGCTTAGAAAGTACAATTATTTCTTAGGAAGCTGTTGCAAAGGATGTAGTCAAAAGTATTTCCTTGTAAGCTTAGTTAGAGCTGGCTAGACTCAGACTATTCAGAGTCAAAATATGCAACTGCCTTGGGGTGCTTTTATGACAATACTGTAACCTGTAGCCCTGCAGCCTGTTTTGGGAGTTTGTTAGTAATTACACTTGGTCTTTTAGAAGGAGAGATGATAATCCCCAGCCTTTCTTCTCCTTGTTTCTTCCTGGATTTGTGTCCAAAACAGGACAATAACCTATATATTAAAGAAGAAAGTCATGAGCAGTAACACTTCCTATTTGCTTTCACATTGTTTGCATTGAAAAACATGCAAAATATAAAAGTAGATTTGGAGAAGTCTCATCTCTCAGTTTTCTGGCGCCCAAGACACTCAAAAACTGAAAAAAAAAATTAACTTAATGACTTTTCAAAGAATAACACCTACTGCTCTCAGAGCTGAATTGAAGTCTTAGAATGTGGAGAATATGAGATATTCTTAAGCTCAGATTCAGTCCATAACACAGTTCTCTTCTATAACTAATGAACACACCAAAATTGTGGACAGTTGTCCTTATCAAGCTGGAAACATTAACTTCATGTAACAGCTTCAAGAACTCTAAAGACAGGAGATTTTAAAAACAACAAAAAATAGGCAATGCTAAGAGGGCTGATGAAAGCACATTTCAGCCAACAGGATTCGCTGAAGCAGCTGCAATAGGATTCAGAGCAGTCCTATGCTTTCCTTGTTAAAGTGCATTGCACCACAGGAGGTGTTCATGACTTCATTCACTATTTCCTACATCAGATGAATGGCCTTAGGAATTGATAGAAAAAAGAAGGGTACAAAACATGCAAGAGCAACTTCTATGAAATTATAAAGCAAGACTTAGGTATAAAAGAACACTACAGACATTCTCAATCTATTTACTGTCTGCATCCACAAACAGTTCAAATTTCTTTTTGAGTCATGTCCACAATCTCTTAATATCCATCAACCACACTAACAGAATTGAGATCTCTAATGTCAGAAACCTCTTAATGCTCTCCTAACACTTCATCATTCCTTAAAACATGGGCCTCCAAATAATTTTTTAAACATCAAAGAGAATGTCTCTGCCCATCTTGTCTGCTTCCACAGGAGCAACCAGAAAAAGAAATGAAGTGTGAGCAGAACTGGAATATATTCATTTGCAATTTAGAAGTATCTGAACTATAATCCAACGTACATATACACATAAATTTTCATACTGGATTATTAACATTTTGCAAATACTTATCAGTCTTCATTTGTCAAAATTACTTTTCAACTTCTTTGCAGTTTTTGCCTTGCTCTGGTTTGCATGCTACTTCATTATAAAGGCACCGAAAACCCTACCTGAGGGTATTTACCAGAAAACTCAGAATAAAGTAAGCCCATAAATAATGGTTACAGCCAAAAACCCAATATAGATAGAAGGTGCTCCATATACTCAGAACAGAACCACAGAAGAGACCTGACATTATCTTCATGTGCAGCTAATAGACAGAGTTCCCCATGGGACTTCCAGGGCAGTGCATTTAATTACCTGTTCTATCAGCCTTAGAGGAAACGAAATGTTCCTTCCAACTGTGCCAAAGGGTTGGGGCCCAGGCACATGCCAAGTTTTTGGGCAGCTAATAGAAGATTAGAGGCAACAGTTTTGTCTCAGCTCTGACTTGTTATTCTGTGAGGACACAAAACATATATTAATAAAGATTCTTTTGATACTTTACCTTTACCCATGGCTGTTTCCACATGGGTAAATGGGCTGGTCTCTCTCACAAATGTTGGAACTTTCACCGAAAAAATGTTTCACTGGTGCAGAACTGCCAGGAAGAACTGGATCATCCACAGATTTCACCTACAGCCATGTCATGGAAGTCACACATCCATGCCCATTGCCATTCTGTGTACTCTTTCTTCCAAGCCAGCCAGAAGCACTTTCTGACTTCAAAAATATTCCCACCTCTCCTCATTATTAGACAATGCCTTCATCTTTGCCCCTGTACTCAATAATTTGGCCACACAAAAAGAAAGCAACATTCATTCTCTCTCAGGTAACAAACAAATCACTGACACAGTGTTTTGTGGGGCAACCAAACCAAACTTTCCACAGGGATGGCCTCAAAGGGGAATTAAAGGCACAAAGCTGAACTGCTGGTGAAGAGGCTTCATTTGGCTCACAGCAGGGAAGTTAAAAAAAAAAAGAAAAAAGAGAAAAAGAAAAAGAAAAAAGAAGTGTAGCAGTAGTTCAGTAAAAGTTTCGAACAAGAGAACAGCCCTAGATAGCTGTCTTCAGATTCTTCATCAGGGCAAACAGTGCTTCAAGGACAAGCAGGAAAGTAGCAGCTATTTGAGGCAACTTCATTATAAAATCATTTTTAATAAGCAATCTGAACAAAGACAGGGAATGCTCTTGCAGAGAAGCCCCCAAGGGATCTTAAGGCTGCCCAGTAAAGTTATTAGGAGGTTACACACAGGGGACCAAACAGCTATTTTATTGGCCTCAGGGGACAGGGTTTAGTTTTCACCTGTTCTCTTTAGGTCTTGGTGCTAACAGCAGACCATGTTAACCATCAGTTTTCTGAAGGCTCCTGTTTTGTGAGGGAGAAGTATCGTTTACTTACTTTAGTCTGCACATTAAACACATGAGGTGAAGCTGACAATACAATGCACAGTAGATAAGTAATTATAAATCAGATCAGAAAAAAAAAATCACAGCGGCTTTCCCTTTAATGCAACTAAACAAAATAACTAGCAAACATTAAAAAATCTTTAGCAGTGGCAGTAAATACTATATGGAAAGTAAAATCAGAGAAGAAGAGAAATCTGGGTCTTGGGTTCCATTAAGCTGCAAACATTAATATATGCTTGTAGAACTTTGGTGAAAAACAGTTCTAGGATATTTGGACATCTGAGAAGCTGAAGAGCTGTCTTCTGCCCCAAATCTGCCTCTTCATTTTTAACAAGCAGTGTGCTCTTCTTAGCAACTGCTTAGAGTCAAAGATAGGAAGGCCATGATGCAGGAATGGATCTCTGCCTAGGACAGTGTTAGGAGTATGCCTTTGACTCAGGAACAAGACATTCCCTTTTTTGGCTCATTGTACTGCAGCAGCAACGCAGGCACAGCACTCCAGGGTCCAGGCAAAGGCTCAGGGGCTTGTCAGGACAATGGGCAGCTGTGGAGACACCTGAACTCTGTCACTCCCAACATCCCAGCTCTTGTCTCACACAATGGCCAGTCAAGTCGACCTCCCTGTGGTACAGTCAAGACTTCCCATCTGCAGTGTAAACTTGAAACATGAATTGCCCCCTTAGTCCAGAGTTCCTGTGTACTTATTAAAGAATACTGAGTCAAGATACACCCCGAGATCGACACCTACAGCCAGATGACTGCAGGAACAGTCCCAGAGCTTGATGTTGGAGTGAGGAAAGGGGTTGGGATCTCAGATAGCAGAAGGTATGGGTTTAATTCTACCCTTTGCCAACAAAGTTGCCAGTTCTTCATGCAAATGGTTTTATTTAGTGCTAAAAATTAAAAGTGCACAATTTCCACTTAATTTTCCAGCAGGAGCTCATGTCATTAAAATCAGCACCTAGCTTTGGAAACGCTTCTTATCTGCCAGAAATTAACTGAAAGGAAAATTTCAGTTTAAGTAAGGAACAGGTCACCCAAAATTAAGGAATTCATACGAAGATGCCTACTGACATAATTGTTTAAGAAAAATTACTCTAATTTAAATATCTTGATAAATCACAAGAAGAAACATGCTCTTTTTCTCCGAAGGGTGATAATTTAGCCTAAATGAATGAAGCGGTTGTTGCTTCTGGCCTCAGCTCAGAAAAGCCATGATCCACACTGTGGTGACAGTGAACTGTAGGTGCACTACCACTAGGAAGCTGAACCCAGTTAGCAGTCCCTAGTTCAAGCCCCTGGTTAATCCAGGCCAGGTAAGAGCACCCCTGCAGGTCCCCCACGTCTGCTCTGACGAGCGTGTGGCACTCAGAGCCAGGGCTCCTGGTTCTTTTCTGCCACGGAACAACATTCCAAAGGAGCTCTGGACAGAAAATTGTGAGGAAGGCTTGTAAAATCTACGCATTTTTTACTATCTTACAAATGCCAGGTAAGTAAATGACTGAATGTATCTGGACATCAGTGCAGATATGAACTGCAGCTATGCAATCAAACTCCTTCAAAGCTTCTGACTGTGGCTCTTCACAACTCAGACAGTGAGAGAAAGAAGGCTGCATTACATCCTGGATTCAGTACAATACTTGCCTTCTGGGTGCATCGGCAGGAAACCCCTTACTTTGAGAGGCAGTCAAGTTCAAATTCATTTAAGAAAGTCAGTGCCCCAGATAAAAAAGGGATCTGAAGGAAAATAAGGTGATTGATTTGTGTGATAGTTCAGAGTCACGACTGGCCTGGTAGAGGCTATGAAACTAATTACATGAAGTGTGGCAAGATTTAGATTTAAAATGCCAGAAACAAAACACTACACACTTCAGGACAGCCTAAAGCCCAGTCAGTCAGTATTAAATGCCAGGTCCTCTGCAGCCTTCTGTTTCCCAGAATTTCATATTTTTATCATCACTGATAAAATGATTCCTCTCTGAATTTGCAAAAGCGTGAAGTTGTGCCAAGTTACAATTCACGTGGAGTGAATTCTATTCTCACACTCTATTCAGAGTATGAGACACGGCAGAAAGAGGGTTGTTTTACAAATATTACTGCCAATCAAATGATCAGAAAAGAATCTAAATGTCAGTCATGTCTTTCTCGAGTCAAAAAAGAACTGAAAGACCAGAATTCCCACTTTGTATGGAAGATGAGACAGGACTTGTCCTCTACCATCTGACAGACTACAGCTTATCTAAAGTGATGGTTAACCTGACAAATAGCCATGTGAGCTCAAGAGAATAATTCTACAAACACAGAGAAGGCATTATTTTTTTCTTCAAAAGTCTGTTTAATCTTAAACTTGAACTGAGCAAAGAAGGGCATTTTGGGGTGGGTAAGATTTATTCCCTTAGTGCTCCTTGGAAGATTATTGTACTCTCTGTTTAAAAGTGTCAGGTTTTGCAACATTTAAACTGTGATAAAGAGAAAATGTGGAGAAGCACCAATGGAGTAGAATACTTGGATAAAATTAGTTGTCTCTAAAAAGGATACCAGTCTCTCAGGTTTTATTTAGATAGTTACGTTATGAAAGCCCCGCATTTCTTCAGCACTACTATACTGCATGTGTAAATATTAAGCTATTGTTAGATTCAGAACTACCTGAGCACCTGCCATCAACACAGGAGTTCGGTTTCAGCTGGCAGGACATTGTTGTCACAGACTAATGTCAAGAAGGAGATAAAATGTACCCAAACCCTCAAACAATAAACCCAGGAACAACTAAGTACTGGAGACAGACCACCACCAATTTCAAAACCTGCACAATTAAAACAGCTGTTAGGATGAAGTCTGAAAAGGCTTAATCTGATGTTTGAAATGCATCATGTACCAAACCTTCTGGCATTATGTTAAATTTTTTTTTTCCACTAATTTATTTCCTCTTTTCCACTCATTTTCTCCACTCCATTTCTTTCTCCCTAATTAAATCAAAGATCATTAGAAATAAGTGGTAGTTTACAGTCAGTCAACACCCTCATATGCCACACATCGTAAATTTGGAATAAGACAATTTCATCCATATTTCTAAAAATCAGAGCAGGCAATGTATATACACTACATAAAGTGTTTAAAAGAATATTTTTTGAAATTTCTTTGCAGAAATCTCACTCTACATAACTTCATTCGCATAAATTATTTATACTGATACAAAGTGATAGGCAAATTCTAGATCATATCTTTGTGCACAAACTCCCTTTGTCATTTGTAGTTGTTAACAACTCAAACTTTGTAATTCTTGTATTTAGCTGTTTATATTAAACAATTTTTTTTCTAAGTCATTCCAAAACTGTGAATTTTATTGGCTACTTTTTCTATTCAATTAGAAAAACCTAATTCTAGGCAACAAGGGGAAAAAAAAGGTTATTGTATGTGATACTAAAATGCCAAAGATGCACAATTTGCATCCGTTCCTACTCTATGAGAATTTGTCATAGCAGGAAGGAATTCTAAAAGAACTTCAATCAAAACAGAATGAAACCTCATACATATTTGCTAGCAAACCTAGCTTACATTTTCATCACACCAATTACAGCCTATTGCTCCTTCTATTTTAATCTCTTCTTAATGGGCAAGCTTATCTTCCCATTATTCAGGCAACTTTTCTGTTCATGCTTCAGCAATTGCATGACAACTGATTAACAAATCGAGGAACTACTCTTTGACAGTTCTCGTAGAAAAGCACAGAGTTCTCAACATGAAAGACACTGGGACCCTAATTTCTGTTTGAACTAGATGAAAGGCCTTGTATGGTGAGCAGTACTAATCATCTCTCACAGTTGAGAAATACATCTTTTTTTCATCACAGGCCTGAAACAGCTTCAGCTGAGATACACGGTGACAACATTGCACCAGTCTGGCGTGGCTGAGGAGCCTGTTTCCTGTATTCTTTAGGTCTATGGTCACTACTTAATCTTCCCTACAAAATTCCCAATACTGGAGCTGGAGCTGTGGCTCTGTGGGTCAGTTCATGGCACTGCTGTACAAAAACCAGGGTGGTTTTGGCTGATTCCCAGCGGGGTGTTACAAACCACCATCCACCTCTACCCAAGAGAGCCCAGGACTGAGCTGGCACAAACGCCCAGGTACACACCACCTCCAGAGAGGGAGCCCCATGCCAGGGCAGAGCCCGTGGGCAAGGCTGCGCGAGGAAGCTGGACACTGCCTGGCCTGTGGATATATGGAGGACTTCAGTGTCCTGTGCTGTCAATCCCAGTCAGCACGAGCTCAAATATTCTCCAAAAATACCAGGGTCAAATTCTGCCCTCAGCTGCCTGCCTGCAGGTCTCATTAAGTTCAACAAAACCATCATACAGCCGAAGAGGGTCTAGCCCTCAGAATGCACTAAGCAGCAAGCCCATCTAAGCAAAGGAGGACCATCATGCTGTAAAAGTTTGAGACATTTAAAAATTGTTTCAAAACTCACACAAATCAGCTTCTCATTTGAAATTCTTAAATCTGCTTTTTAACTCTACTCAATGATAATTCACCATCTCAAGTCAGATTTTTCACTCCATGAGTATTATAAAACCAGGAATGAAGTAAGACACTTTATAACATCCAAGAAGCTGTGGTGAAGATACTTTGAAATGCATAAAATGCACGTATATTTTAAAATTTTGAGCAGCATAGCACCTGTTTTGTAAGAGGGCTTTCATGAGAAGTAATAGCCTCAGCTTTAGCCTACTCCTGTTTCAGATCCTGAGAAAGTACAATTCCTGCACTACCAGATTTCCAAACCTCCATAGTATCTGAAGAATCTCAATATACTCCTTCAGCTATAAATCCCAGTGTTTTCTCAGAATTGTGCTTCTAGGTCCCTGTAGGGTAGATAAGAGTTGATCCCCAGAAATGATGTCTTTGAAGAGGATTTGGAATAAATGTATATGTAAGTAAATGCACATATCCTCAGCCATTTCCAAGGTCACCACTTATGAAGGCTGCTTGCTTATATGGTTGGGAGCAAAACAAGAACCTCCTCTATTTCATCGAGTTCCTTAAGCACAAGCAGAGAATGATTTATCTTATACATTAGTGCATAGGAAGGGACAGAACATGTACAATTAAATTATTTTGATTTGAATCATACTGCATATATGACAGACATAAAAATAACCATTCTCCTCACCTGTATTTTCTGGGTATGTTAATTACCAGCCAGCTGTAAGGTAGATACAGTACAGTAAGGAATTCTGCCTTTCCTATAACTTTCTTTTTCTGCCCTCTGACTTAACAGATATGTGAGTACCATGGATACACACACTCATTGTACATCCAGCAACACTTTGGGCGAGGACTGAAACCCCTAAGGCAGAAAAAAACACCAGAATTTTTAAAATGGAGCTTTCTTAGGCCAGACTAACACCAATTAGTCTGAGCACCACAGCACAGCCTAACAGAAATTCCATTTGTGAGAGAAGGCCAAATCAAAAGATCTTACTTACATGTATGAGTCTTCTTTGTTACAGAAATACCTGTAGGGAAGAAACGACACCAGTGTTAGCAAAGCAACCACTAAGTAAATTCTTCTGACATAATCATTAATCAATTTTAGCAGACACACAGCAGCCACTCTAAAAGAGGAATGAAAATTGACATGATTTGTACGTTAAAGGTGGAAGGATCTCCCCTCTATGTGAAGACTTTAATGGTACATTCTCTCCTTATACCTCTCCAGTAAATGTTTCGACACGCATTGCTTCAGCTTTGTTGCTGCAATGCATATCTCCACACTGCTAGTTTAAAACTGGAGTTGATACAAAAAGAAGATACCAGTAATGCTATGGAAGCCTCCTTTATTTCCCATGGCCAAAAATTTTCCCACACTCCTATTAGCCCATGCCCAGACAGAACCCTATTAAACCACCCAGACAGAACGGATTTGAGCAGCACAAATTGTTTGCTGTGTTACTAAGATCAAGCAGCTCCTTGATGGCAAGCTGTATCTTATGCTCATTAAAGCCAAACAAACAGCTCTCTCAATATGACTATTGCTTGCCATAATTCCAAGCCAGATGAAAATATCTCCAAGCTGTTAAAGATACACTTTCTGAAGTAATAAAGATGTTTTCATGCTAGACAGGCATGTGGCAGCAATCACCAACAATGGTCCAGTGCCAGTGAAATTTGAGGCATTTCAAAGAAAGAAACAGAGTGAACACAATGAGGCAAAATTCATAATACCAAATAAAGATAAAATTAACTCTGTTAAATGTCATTGGAATTCATGCTTGAATACAAACATTATTGTCTCCACTTTAGTAGATAAATGGTGACGTACTCCGATCCATCAGTATTTAAGCTTCACTCTCCTTGGGGTAATTTTATGAGATGATGAGAAAGAGGTTACTGGAAGCAGTACAAGTATTTGAAACATTTCATTTGTGATTGAGGCCTCTAATGAAATTTTGGAATTGGGATTGTCTGGCTTAATATTCATGAAAGAGAAACAGAGACTTGAATCTCCTTTGCTACCCTCCAACTCCTTCAACCACCTCTTCCAAAACAAATTACTATGGAAAAAAACCAGACTTTTATTTCAGGCTTCTTGGTTGTGGAGCATCTCAGGGAGGCAGTAAATTACAATAACTCAGAAAACTGTAGACACTTTGTTTGCAAACACAGAGCTAACTTCCAAAGCCAACAGTTTTCAAATTATTCGTGTTTTTGATAGATACATAAAACCCCAGTGCCAATCCCAAATATTGAGCTATCAAGTTTGACATAACTGTCATGAGGACGTTTGTTTAAAATTGCACTTCTGTTGCTATTGGCATTTTGGTTTTGAACTACCAAGCTCTACAAATGTGAGCACTGAGACCTTTGTTTTCCCTGAAATGAAAAGCTAAGAGGCCTCAGGCTTTGGGAAGTGAAGTTCTGAGTAGTTCCTTTGGGCAGTTTTGTAAATGTGAGACACTGGTAAGCAATTTACAGAAATCAGAATACTAGAACTAGATTATGCATGTGTAGTAATTTAAACTGAAAGGCCCTGACCAAACGCACACATGCCTCACACAAGGAACTAGGGTTATTGCCACAAACTGTAGAGCCAAGGTAAGCAATAAAACCAAAAATAAGCCCCAAGCACAACAAAATAAACCCCTTTAGATATAAGTAGCTACTACAGGGGGCAAATTCATCCTTTAAATACATAATTTGTAAGAGCAAAACTTCTCAGATATTCATCCCAGACCAGCCATTACTGGCTGGCTCAGATTAGGGGACAGCACAGGAGGGTGTGACAAGGAGGTGAGCATTGTTATAGGAACAATAGCTTAGGGCAACAAGGCCAGAGTGAGAAGGAGCAGAGAGATCTGAAGCTCCTACATCAAAATGCATTAATGATATTAATGCAGTTTTTGGTATGAGTGCAAACCCCTCTCTCTAGGTTTTTCCAAGGGTCTGCCTCACCTTTTGAACTGGAAATTGCACCTGCTCTTGGCCCATTGGCTCTTCCACCAAGGAAGAGCATTTTTGCTGCTGTTTGACTTCTTGAGTGTCCCCTGAGCAGCAGGTACAGCTCTTGACAGGATCCTCATCTTCACAAACTGTCCTAACATCCCCTTGGCAGACATTCTTGCCCTGCCCTCACCTATCTGGCTGATCCATGATTTTAAGGATGTTTTACGGACTGGAAATGCAGAGGAAAAGGTCTTAAATCTGAACACCATTTGCACAACTTCCTCTCCCAACACTAGTGCTAATAAATGGATACAGCAGTGCTCTTTCAGCATTATGGGAGCCATATGTGGACTCTTCTCAGAAAATAATGCTTTCTGTAAAATCAGTTTGAACAGAAAGTGCTTATGCTGTCGATTCTGGTTACTCACAGCCTCTTCACAATGGGATTTGCCACAGCACAAAACAGACTTAGCTGTATCCGCTGACTGAGGGCCCACTTCCCTTGATACATGAAACACTGATGGAAATATTAGTGCTTATATTTTTCTACCTAATTTTTTTTTTTTTATGTGAGATGTGTCGTGGGTTTTTCCAAATCAGATGTTTCCATAATAATTACTGATTATCATCTGGTAAAACCTTTTAGCTGGTTTATGCAGATATTTTTAGATAACCTTTTAAAGCAACAGCTTAGAGGTAGATATTTTTGCATCTTCTTCATCATTCCATTGGCGGTTGCACTGAAAGCAAAGTATTTTGCTTTGAGCTGTGGTTTTAAAGTAGCTGCAATCTGGTGGAACAAGGATAAATGTTGCCAGTGAGTTCAACAGGATTAGCTTTAAATTAATCAGTAATCTTCACTGATTTAAAATAAGTTATGAATTTTTAAGTAGCCTTCCTTTTCACACAAGTAACTCTGAGTGACCAGACAAACTGAGCAAAAAAGGTACCAGCATACACAAAAAGGTCACTTAAATTAGATACGTTATAACTAGTGATTTAAATATAAACATTGAAGATGCAACATTGGGATCAGGTTTCCCTGCAATGCAGAAGCCAATGACTGCTATTCACAACATTCAAGGTAGGTAATAACCTAGAAATGAGTGTATTGTGGGGGAAAAAAAAAATCAGTCAGAAAACCACTTAAAGGGGGAGTTACAAGGTCTCTGTAAAAAGGGGGAGTTACAAGGTCTCTGGCTCTCTCTGGGCCAGCGCTACATCCCACTTTCATCTACGTGTGATGCCTCTCCTGTGCAGTCAACACATCAGTTCTCCTAAAATCAACAGGATCTCTTGAGAAACTAATTCTGCCAGTTCGACATACATTAGTAATTTTCTTCACAAGATCAGGCACGATTACCAAGGATTGCTCTGGTTCGTAAATATTTCTGGGGCAGGACCATCAGTTTATGTAGATTTGAGTACATACCATATAATAAAACCTAAATGCACTGAAAGACATAGATTTACTTTTAATAAGTAGAGCACAAAGAACCTACTGATTCCTTTAAAAATGTTACTTAATATAAAATCCCATTTTTAAATGGGTTTCACTTCACAATATGATAGGCTGGAGAAGAAAGTGACTGCTTGCCAATATTAGGACTCTCCTACACTGCCAGCATTCCATTCTCACTGAACAACAAATAAGAAAACATAAAGAGAGGAAGAAACAACACTGTAACTTCAGTGTTGCTAAAACAGAAAGACTTCCTGACTTAACCAACTAGACTTCAAAGTAAAGCAAAGGAAATGTCATGAAAATACCACAGTATATCACTGCCATGGTTATCAGTGAGTGAAAGTTTCAGTATTACAGTTATCATAGAATGTATCACTTCTGCAGCACAATTTGACATTCCTGATCAACAGCAAATCTTAAACGAATTAACTTCTTAGACTTTTCATCATGGCTATGCAATGCTCTTTAAAACAACAATAGATTTTTTTTTTTTTTAAATGAAAAGAACTTCCACACCATTCCCTTTCCCTCTCCCACTAACAGTATGTAATTTGCCATGATGGGTGGTATTTACAAAAATAGCTTGCTGGATGCAATGAACTTTGAAAAGAGTATCTACCAACAGAGACAGGATATTCTTTTGCAAGCAGTTAGCCTGACTGACCTTCACTAGCCAACTTCAAAAAGAGATAACAATGTCTTCAAGTACAAAAAGAGACTCAGATATTTTATACATCATAAGCTATTTCTCACAGTTGCCCATTCAAATGAAGCTGCATAATGAAACACTGCTTACTCTGTGAACCCAGATCCCTGCTGCTGTTGTACAGTTGTCAACTTCCCATATTTCAAGGGGAAAACACACTTTGTTGTACAGAAAGATAAGTAAAAAGGCCTTTGTCTGGCAGAATACATTACTCTGCAAAATATCAAAGAATATCCTTGAGTGCAATTTTCTTAAACCTCCAAGAAAACTCTCCCTCAGAAGTCTGTATGAATAAACACAGGCATCACTGGCAGAGCTCACAACTGATCTCCAGGACTTCTGTTAAGTACCACTGTGTTTCCCTCTGCTCTGCTTTTTGTGCCTAAATCAGGTGATTAACACTCCTCTGTTGACAGCGCATTCTGTAGACGCTCCGGTGTAAGATGCTTTGCTCATGTGGATGTATGTATAAATATATGTTTCTGGGGTTTTTTTGGTTTTTTTTTTGTTTTTTTTTGGTTTTTTTTTAAACTTTCTCCTACCCTCCCCTCAAGCCAGCATTATGTCCCTAGCATGTTTTGGAACTTAGGTGTTTTAGGACAGATTGGAAATCCCAGAGAAAAAAACCCCAAACCTTAAAGTTTTAAACTCTGAGCCTCCTGCCTGTCATATTGTGTAAAATCAGAAAGAAAACATATTACAAGCTTGGATCCTACTGTGTTTCATCCTGTCACTCCACTTCTTCTTTACTGTCACCACATAAAGCTGGCAATTACAGCAGAAGATTATATGTAACACTGGGGCACTTGCAGAGAACCTACCAAGGCAGAATAATAGATTTTAGGTGTATTCAGAAAGGAGTCAATTCACTCAGAAACTTTAATAGTGGTTTCTATTTAAGTCTGTATAGATTTCTGGCTTGACAGAATTTTGTGATCTTTGGGGCCTATTGTTTACACTGACCAAGGTGAAGTAACACACATACAAATACTGCAAACATAAGTGAATTTACTGAAAGAAAATCCTGTTACAAAACAGTGTCCTTGTCTAGGACAGAAGAGCTGTTGATGATCAGCACACACTACTGAAAGTACTCCAAGTAATTTCACTATTTTGTTTCAAAACTAGACTCTACTGCTTATAGTTCACTCAAGAAAAAATTAAAATTACCTTCTAGGGTAGCATGGATAAAGGACAAGAGTCACTAGGCATGTACGAACAAGGAAGCTTTCCATAATTATGACACCATTCCTCAAAAAACACCCCAAGTCCTAACATCTCTTTAAAAAAACCCCCTCAACTTAAAATATGATGACACAATTTTTTAAATATTCCAGATTTTCCCAGACTTTTTCACGTATTTTATTGAAAGGAAAGATCTTACCATGTGAAACAAGGTTTTAGGTTTTTTCAGCAAGTCTGGATCAATCACATTCCCAAGTCAATAGGTATATAACAAAGTCATAGGAACCAATGTTGACCTAAGTGCTTCAGCACTGAAAAAACCCCCAACCTTTCTATCCTAAGATTCACAGCTGTTCCTTGTACCTAAGTTCTATCAACAAATTATTCACAGCTTTATTTTTAAGCTTTAGTATTACTGCTTGAATCATATGGTTATATCTGAATTAGCTACAGAAAATTTTCCAGAACACAATTTTTTATTTTTTACTCAAATACAGATACAAACTATTTGAAATAAACAGATTAAAAAACCCAAGGATGTTTTAAAAATGTTTTGACATTATTTTACTGAGGTAGATAACTTTTTTAGCCCTTGGAATTCAGACTGGCTTCCTACTTCTGAGAGTGACTTTCTGCATCATCTAGGCATTTTATGATTTCATTTTTCAGCAGCTGACAGCCTCCCGTACCTTTAAAGTGAGAGTAGTACCTGTGAAAATGTGAATACAAATGACTTCTTTCAAAGTTACAAAGTATTCATAAGAGAAAAATCACCACTGTCCTGAGTTGTCACCTGTACAACTGACAGTTAAAAGAATTCCCTGCTCTTTCTAGACTTTTCCCAAATAAAGAATTCTTAACAGACTCCAAACTGATTTTCTGATAGAAAACTGCTCCTAATCATATAGATGATGAACTTTAACCACTTCCTTCTTGCACAACCTTACAGAGTCCCTCTGAGCCTTAATGAATTTTTGTCCTCACAAATAAACATTGTCTTACATTAGAAAAAAATAATAAAGAATCTGCATTAATTAGCTGTAATGTTCTTACATGACAAATGCCACCAGAGAGTAGGTGAAATATCCATCCCACATTTATAATGTATTCCACACATTAAAAGTCAAAGATAGATCAGAACTATATGTAAGACTGTTTCCAGCAGGAGTCTTTATAGGAAGACCACAAATCAGCTTTGTTTTAATGACTATTTGTTACACAGCTGCCTGAGCAAATCACAAGGATTTCAAAACAGCCTTACAGAACAGCGCAGTTACATGGACATAATGCAGGCCAATGTACAAAGTTGCACAAATCCAAGCGAGCCCCTCCAGTCCTTGGGATGGACAAACAGGGTGTAAGGAAACCCAACATTTCCTAAAAACAGTCATAGACTTTCTGAGTATTGTATCTTTGCTTGAGCCTTGCTGTAAGCCCGTTTCACAGAGTTCATCAGTGACAGAAGAGCCTTGGCAGGAGCATGGCAAGCATGGTGTCCCACTGTAGGCACCATACTGTTTCCTCCCCATGACATTCAAAGAACAGAGTCCCCTTCAGCTGAAGGCTCTGTCTTGTCAGCACATTAATAGGAACAATTTGTTTAACTTGCACTAGACATATGGGCAAGAAGCTCTGCAATGTGTGCAGTCTCCTGAGGGAAATCAATCATCGAATCACTTAGGTTGGAAAAGACCTCCAAGATCACTGAGTCCACCCATGGCCTACCACTGCCAGTTTTACCCTTGAGCCATGTCCCCCAAAGCCAATCCTCACCACTGGTCACTCGATTCATTGACTGCAGTTCTATCTTAGTGTGAGCCTGGCCAATGAAAACTTCCCAGCAGGTGTGAACACGACACAAGTGGCACCATTTCTGCAAACTCCCTGCTTGCTGGTATTAGGAGGAGTCAGGTAGCAGCAGGTTTGCCACGTGCATATGTTCATGTGTGTACTGGAGTCCCCACAGTACACACCACTGCACAGGCAGGGATGGGGCTTTTCTCCTCCACTGTGAAGCATAAAGTCACTTTTTACTTGTCTGCTCTCCCAGACTTCCCCTATCAGACACCTCATCCAAGGACACTTTTCAAGTCATTTCACAGCAACATTTCACTTAAACATTGCTCTTATCAAAGCCTTTCAGGCTGCTTTGTTCAAGACTACTGACAACCTCACATTTAAAAACATACGCCTGGCCTCCAAGAGTTCAGGGTATTTCCATAAAATCCAGAAAATTGTCAAATTACAAATAAAATGGAGAGTGGGGGCTGTCTTCCTGTACGTTACCTCAGGCCAACCGTGCATGAAATCAAACTGTCCTTTGAGCAGAACTGAAATTCTCAGAGAGAGGCCCAGGACCTGAGATACCAGCTGAGATAACAACCACAAGGCTGCAGCAGTCCTGATTACACCAACCCTCACCTCGAGGCAGTCCCTCTAGATGGGAGATAAAGGAAGCCTCAGTGCCCCAATTCTGTGCCTTCAGGTACCTAGAACTGCCATGTGAACATCTTCACGCAGGCTGCCAAAGCTCTTTCAGCATGCAAACAAAACCAAAATGCAACAAAATCAAACAGCTGCAGTCCTTTTAACTTACAATTAGTGCAATATTAATTCATTATTTAAGAACATTGCAAAGCTCCGCACATTGCATTATGATTTAAAATTCTCTGATGGACATTCTTACTTCAGGCAAGGGAAAATAATGGTGTTTTGTTTAGAACACACTTCAAGATAAAATTGTAGATTATTTTTCTTATTATTATACCCTATCATATCTTCCAATAAAAATCTGTTGTTTTTAATATATCCATTTATCTTCTACGCTTTCACTGACCCTTCGGAGACAACCAATGAAATGGTTGACCAGAAGAAAACTTGTTCATGAATTGTCCATAAGTAGGATATGATCACAAAACTCTGCAAATGCTGGCATAGAAAAGAATCGGTCAGTAGATAGGGTGCAAGGTGACCTGCTGGTGAGTTAAATCCAAGTGTTTTCTCTGCTTTTGATCTTAGTCAAATAGGTTTCCTTCTCTTTAAATAAGAGATCATCAAGACTGCTATCAGTTCAAAAATTCAAAAACTCATTACCAGTTCAAACATCAGTCTTAACTGCTTGGTTGACAGGAATAATAATGAAAAAAAGGAGTGTTCAAGATGAGTTCTCAAAAATAAGCAAAATATGCCTAATTAAAAACTACAGATAACAATTCTTCTAACAGTCTTCTGTGAGATATTAAATTTGTACACTCATCAGTGAAGAGAGAACCACCTACAATTTACTCATGTATTTGAAGCAGAGCAATACTTTTGTGTGGCCAAACAAAAATGCTACTTGTTTCTGCCCTTTGAATCCAGTGGTGATGGCGGATGGCAGGCAATTTCTGGCAAATGGAAGTCCTCATGGAAACAGCAGTATACATTAAGGATGTTCCTTAACCCATGTCAAACCAGATTTTCAGCTTCAGAGTTTTAACTGCCACACAAAGTGAAGACAATGGACAAATATTATTTGTATCACAAAGTTGCCAACACTAATGAGAAGAGCACCTTGCTAGTAAGTTTTTTTCTGTAGCACAGGCCAATAAACTTTTAGCAGTTTCTACTGTTCTACTACAAATACTGCTTGGTCAGCTCTGTGATGATGATCATTCTAATGACAAACAGATCCACGGGCATTTCAAATGTACCATGCTGATGGCACTGGAGACAGGCTGGCCAGGTCATAAAATTGGGATGAAAAAGGATGCAGGAAAGTTACAAAGTAATTGGAACTCGCTATATATATACTCGCTGTATATTTACCTGAGAGATGGCATTTTGACAAGCACAATCCCCCCATACAACACTGAAAGGGCTTCTCTGCCGAGCTGGAGTAAACGGCACGGGGGAAGGACACCATCAAGTGATTTATCAACCCCATTTGCTCTGACATCCAAGTCGCTCTGGTACATCTCTGATCCAAATATAGCCACAATAAGTTAACTTTCAAGAACAAGCAGGAATATCATACAAGGTGAGATGCTTGCAAGCATCTGCCAGCATTTTTTTTTGTTTTTAGTCAATTCCTTCTCTAACTGACAATCAGCCTGGGCAATTGCACTTTACCAAGTCACTCTTGTGATTGACTATACGTAGAGATGTAATGTTTGCAAAGATGTGAGGAATTCAGTCCAAAAAAAAGTAAAAACAAACAAAAACCCCCAAGAATGACACTCAGGCAAATCCCAAAATACTAAGATTCATCCCACACTAAAAAGCAGGCAGCTCTACCATGGGTGTTTTCCTTGGTGTTACTGGGTTGGCTTTCTTGCAGTACTTCCCGTCACCAAGTTAGTGCTTATATATCCTCAAAAACCAAACCCTATCTGCAGTTTACAGACAAAGAAACAGATGCTGAGTAGTTACGTAAATATAAGTCATGTATTTATAAACTGGGCTGCCTGGCTTATAGCAGCAATCTTAATTTAAAAACTCCCCAAGCAAGAATTTTCTCACTACATCTTTCACAATCAGTTCATGACTTCATCAAGATGACTGAGATACCACAAAATAAGCAATCTAATGTGTCTGAGGACCAGAATTTTAATGTACATCTCATAGTGCAATTCACATACATTTTAGAAATTAAATTTGGGCCTTTGTTCTAGAAGTAACTCCTGTAATAGTGTGCTAAGGTCACAGTATTACTTATGTGCTAAGATCTCACAACGAATAGACAGAAAATAAATGTTTACTGAATGTTCTTCAAATCATCCCGTAGTGTAAAACAGATAATCCCACACAGACAACAGAGGATTCAGTGTTGTTTTGTAGATTTCTACAGGATTTAAAATGATAGCTGTCTCATACGGTGATTATTCCCCCCTGCAATCCTTTGCAAAATCAAAAAGTGCATTAGGCTGGCTAAATTCCTTGGTTCACCACAATGACTTTCAACTATCTAACATCTTAGATAAAACTGGCCCATTGTGCATCAAATGAAGACAGCTTTGGGTGTCAGGTTCCTACTATAATTGGATTATTTTAAATTTATTTGAAAGGTCATCAATATTTTTAATAAGGAGCATATTTTCTTTGCTCTGCTTTTCTGCACAGTACTTATAAGGTAATATTTTTGATCTAGAAAAATTGATTCCTCACACATTATCAATCCCAACTGAATACTTTAGCTGCAGAGTGCTTGTACATTTGCCTTTCAGTATTCTTCTGAGGCTGTCTCCTATCACGGTAACTTTCTCTTTTTTTTTTCTATCAAAATATACCGAGGTCGAGTCTCAACTTCTCATTGCTTTGCACTCCTGAGGAAAAGAAGTAAGATTCTATTACGTCGTGTTCAACAGCTGCAATGAATGAGGGGAAAACAGGGAGAGAGAGAAGGATTTGTGCTAGAAGCTCATGCAAAATTTGAGACTTGAATATAGCACAAGTAGCACTTCAACGTTTCAGACTCCTTCAGAGCCGAGATCCCTGGAGAGTTGAGTTTAAATCACTAAACTTATTTCAGGAAAGTGGAGAACACTCTGGAGAAAAGTCTGTCGACTCCAGCAAAATTAATAAACTGGTTGCTCCTGATGTGAACTACATTTCTTGACAGGAGTTTGACAAATTTCTAATTCCCTCTTAGCTACTTGTGAATGCTGCACTTGTTGCTCCTTTTTAACAGTTATTTAATACTATGGCACAGCAGAAGTGATAAGAATTGCTAAGTTTCACTCACCTTGCACTTTCAGTGCCAGTTACAAAAGGGAAAACTATAACCTTCCTCAATGTCTGCCAAAAAGAGCAACACATTCTTTCCTGATTTTAAATGCTGATGTACAGAAAGAGTACGTAACCCCCATTGGGTGACTCTGTTTAAAGAAATCAGAATTAATAAATAGAAACAAATCTCAGATGAGAAGTCCGTAACACTATGGATTTTTTCTAAAGACTGGGCCGGTTGCTTCATATTTGCTGCAAATCTAAACAGAATTAGTGGCATTTATTTGTCACCTAACTATATTTATTTAGCATAACTATACTGAGTTTGGGTGGACACTCACATTTCAGGGGTTTTCTTTTCTCAGTATCACTGGTTTTGCTTCTGTGTGTTTAGGGTGCCGACAGTTTTGTAGCGCTCCCTGCACTGCTGTCATGGCTGGTGATGCACAGGACAGTCAAAACCTGTCTCTGTACTCAGGGACTACTGGGAAAGCTTAATTCCTTTACAGAGATGATTATGCTGCAGAGCTCAAATGCAGCTCCTAACATATTTTCTAAGAAACAGAATCAGGTGTTAATACGCCCTTGACCTAAAGTATATTTTAGAATTTTTGTAATAAAAATGTCTATGAGATATGTGAATTACACTGAGTCAAGCCATAAAACAAGTTAGAATGGAGTGGATTTTCTTTTTCCAAAACATACTAAAAAGGGGTATTTACCATCTCAGGAAGATCCTAAGAAGATAAACCAAATCAACGTCCCTGAAATGACATAGTTACTTCACAGCACAAAGGCCCTTTTTAAGGTAAAGTTTTGTTTACTGTAACTATAGGATTAGAGAGCACAAATACCACCCTGATGTATTTTTCACTTACATTAGGTCTCTGGTATGTCTGTAATTGTATGGCAAGGTTAATGGGTATGCTTCCAGGATCCTGGACCTAGGAGCACCTTTCCATTAAGTAGGAAAGATCTTCCATGAGGAAATGAAGCTTTTCTATGAAGCACTACTCAGGAGCAGGAAAACACCTGCTGTGGATAGAGAAGGGAAGGAAAGATCACATTGTTAAGAAGTGTATTAAAAGGCTGCACAGAGACATGTGCTGTACACAAACGCAGTGATCACACCACAGCTACCATCACCTGGAACCTGGGACTCGGCACTCGCTACTCCTGCGTGCTGGCAGCTCTGCTATTAGGAAAATATGTTCCTGTTGACTGTGTATGGCAGCAAAACCCTGAGTTCCAGTGCTACAAGACTGCAATTTCTGACTGTGATGCACCCAGGCTTCACCGGCAGACCTGTGGGATGGGATTTGCAAGGTAGCCCCACTGCCTACCAACTTTCAGATGATCTGGCCAAGTCAGTCTTGCCTGTTTGTTCTTTCAGATCTGAAAGGTTTCTTGTCTTTTATACATTACACTCAAAAGAGAGCAGAGTACCTCAAACAAGTATTTATCACTTTCAATATGCACATCAACTTGGTACTGAACAAAGTTAATTTCAGATAAAAGCCCTAAGCAAAAACTCTGCTTCCAGGACACGTTTCAGACTGACTTTAGCCTTATTTTCCCCTCTGTGCACTGAACTCAGGTAAGCCATCGGTGTCATGTATCTCTCTCCTTACACGAAAGCCTGTGGGAAGGAACCCCTTGGTGTGACTGCAGTGATTGACACAGCAGGGCTGAACCTGCCAGGCTGCGGCTCCGTGGGTAAGGCTGGAGCAGGATGTGCTGACGCTTGAGGGACTGCACTCACACTCCAGCTTCGCCATCAGCCAACTGTGCAACCATTGCACAAATTTGCATCATTCCTACATATTACAATCTCCTACCGACAAACAGGTTAATTCAGCCTGTTTCTTCTTCTCTTTACCTTAACAGTCCTTATGATAATGTTTTTAAGATGGATCCTGATTCTTGATATGTTTGGATCAATTTTATTTGTTTGTGCTTCGTACACCTACAAAATATTCTGCAGAGCTCAAAATCACTGGGGAAAATCACAATGAAAAGATTTTATTTTGAGAAAACAGAGAAATTTTATTCAAATAGATTATTTTTCAGTCCATTCTGCCCTTCATATCACCGTTCACAACACCTACCAGAAACTGTAACTATCTCTAACCACATTTAGCCAGCAAAATTCTCTCCTTAAACCTTCTGTTCCCTGAAGACAAGGATTCCCTCAGGAATACAGCAAGAGCTTTTACAAATGTTTGGAAGCAATATGAAGCTGTGTACCAGTAAAAAAAGAAAATTAAAAAAAAGCATGAAAATATCCAAATAATCCACATTATTTATTCTCAGGGCTCCAGGGAAATTAAACAAGGGTGGGAAGAAGGCATAACCTGACTCTTTACATACACAGCTCAAATTCACCAGTATTAGCAACTGAAGCTCAATACAAGAAAACTGAGCACTGGTCTGTAAATTCATTCGAATGACATCACTGTCAGGATTATCCTTTTGGGGATGGCTTGTGTAGGGGGTTGGGAAGAGAAGGCAAGGGATTGAGCAAGGGAGATTTGATTATGTTTGAGTTATTTCGATTTGAAGATGCTCTTAACTGACAAAATAGAAAGCATCTTATCTGAGAAGGGATTTTGCTCAGCTGCTTTAAAAATCCTCCATACGTATTGAAAGTCAGCACATTCCCTGGAGGATCAATTGGCTTGACAAATTCTATACATCCTCTACACCATCTTAGGAAAAAAAAAAAGTATTTCCATATAAAAACTTTCTCCAGGCAAAAGCATGACATGCAAAGGGTTGTCCTAGGGCAATTAAAAAATAACTTCTCCTAAGTAAATTTAGTGCTTGCAAAAGTTGCTGCAGTGACAACATTTGCTACTAAAGGGTCCTCTTTAATCCAACAAACTGCAACAGGGCAAATGTCTCCGCTGCCGCAGCTCTCACAGCAGCATGAACAAGATCTAAAGGTGAGGCAAGAGCTCTTCAGGCTCATTCATCAAGAAAACTGACTTCTAACTCACAAGCTGTCTCACTGATTTGAAGAAAACTCTCGTCCAAACATTTCAAGTGCTTAAATGACTTCCTACATTTTAAGCAGTGAAGTGTTGGTCTCTCTGAAGGGGCCAAGGCAACTGCCAACTGTAGGCAACAAAAGCCCAGAATGCAGCTGGTACACGGTCGGTGAGAAAATGACATCTGCTTCAGGTTTCTTGCATTTCCTGCACTAAAACAGAGTTTATCTAAGATACTACCAAACAGTAAGCAACTTCAACAAAGCTGTTCCTCTTTTTCTTAAAAAGACTAAATACAAGAAGAATGTAATCTAATAAAAAAAGCCTTCAGTTTTAGAAATCTGAAATTACAGACGACTGTCCTCACAGGTGAGTTTATGATTGTTTGGAGAACACAGAAAATTTAGCAACTGACTATTTTAGAATACTAGAATTTAGCAACACAAGAGTTGTACTGGCTGAAATGTGATCCCTAGCTGGAGATCAAGGCAAGGGTTGCCAGCTCACAGCCAGGGGGATCCCCTGGCAGCTCTCGGTTGGGTCATCAGCTGGGTAGCTGAGCACTGCCAATTCCCAAACCGGATCTGAACACCACAGCTTGGAAATCAGTCATGCTCATGTGCCTCAACTAACCCAGAGCTGCTGCAGCTGGCCCATAAAGAAAGGAAATGCAACTTAGTTGAAGTTTAGGTACCTAATCAAGGTGTCTGGAGTTCCTATAACCTGCAGATAGAAAGTGTGAATGATACCTCTGTACATCAACTACTTGATAATAGTTGAAGATTCACTTTCCGTTATCTATCTGTTCCTGAGAAAACTGAAGTCACCCCTACTGTGCACACTTCCTACAATAATTCCAGCATTCCCACCTAGCTGCTGTCAGGTTTGGCATCAACTAATAAAACAGGTGTTGGGGGGTTTTAACTGTTTTCAAAGAGGACTTCACAGCTGCGGGATTCTGAGATTCTGTGGGGCCACCGCACACTCCACATGCCAAAGCCCCACCCACTAACTGCAAATGGGCAGTATGAGATGAAGCACAGCACACCCTGACCTGCTGGCTCAGAACTGTGTGATTTGGCACGCGCCTTAAGGCAGACAGCACAGTTTATCATGCTCACTTTTGAGGTAATACAGCCTGCCTAAAACCCTCTGGGTAAACACCTCTACCGCTTAATACATGAAATAAACTGATCAAGAAAAATAAAAGTAGGATGAGCTAAACTAGAAAGAAATTAATTACTCATGCTCACTGCAGTTATATGAAGGTATACATTAAAAAGTGATGGGATGTCTCCAAGTGGCTCTTGTGTTCTACAGTCTTAAATATGAGGCTTTTCTACCTTAGAAATTATTTTTTAAGAAATATTACTAAGGGTTTATCTCAACACAGTGCAGTAAACTGGACACACTTAGTTCAGCATTCTCTCACATCCAAATATTTATGCTAACCCAAGTATCCCCAGGAAAATGTGCACTGAGTGTTCTCTCAATACTTGAAGAGTTAAGGTATTTTTGTTTTCATGTATCTCCAAATTGCGTACATTAAAGAATGAGAAGCTTAGAGAAACTCCTGCCTAAGACACTTCACATAAAAGTAACACATTTCCTAGCAACATCAGTAGCACTGCACAGATGCAACCAGGCACTGAAACACTTGAGACAAAAGGTAAGAAAAGGACACAAGGAAAGACAACTTAAAAAAAACCCAAAAAGTAAGTTGGGAGAACTTTGAAAGCACAAATCCATTAACAACTAATTAAGAACACTGGATCAATCCTCCAAGTAGCTCCAGTGATATTTCCAAAAAGGAATTTGATGTTTCAGTGCTCATTTTCATTTGTGCATTTCCATATGCAGCTCAATCTCTATGTGTGAATGGCTGGATGGATATTTTCCCACACAATCCTTGCATCCAAGGCAAGGATTTGGATGTTTCCATGAGCCAGGCATTCAATTGCTGGTCTCCATCTGCATTACAGGGGAAACGTTGCCTCACAGGGATTCTCTTGGTGAGGACAAACACAATCAAGTTTGAAAGGTGCTGATACATCCCAGGAAACTCATACAAACATATCCTGATAGGTTTCTAACTAGCAGCACCATGGCATGACATTCAGCTGACAGATACACAATGACAGCAGTGTCAGTTGGTTTAAATCAGTAATTGCTATCCATCGTTGGTTTGTTTGTGGGGTTTTTTCCATTTTCTCCTCAAACTTCTGGCAAATATAATGAAAAAGGATGACATGGCAAAGTGGAATTCAGAAAAAAGCCTTCAAAAACAGACAAGATTTATATTTAATTTTTTGTAACCTCAATTGCCATGTTCAGCATGGGTCAGACAAGGAATTTGTTAATATTTGGAAAGAGCCTCTTTTGGAGGCCCTGAAAATGAGCTGTATTCATTACTAAAAATCATGCACGAGTTGTATAAATATTTACTGAGCTGAAAGAACATGTTGGCCAACGTTTTCCACAAATCAGTGGAAGGGAGTCTCTAATTAACGAAAGCAAAGCTGTAGGGTTTACTAGGCACTTAGGGCCAGTTCTAGAAGCTGAACACAAATGCCATAGTTCAAACATTGCAGTCTATTAAGTCCTAGTGCTCTCTTGCTCTCGGCTGACTGCTCACAAAGTGTGAAGAGGATTAAGGTGGATGGGATCACTGCCAGCTTGAAGTTGCTAAATGACTGCATTAGAAAAAAAGCTCCATAACTCACTGTCGTCAAATATTTTTCCTACAAAATTCTCAGCCTCTGGAAAGATAAACAGGGAGGGGGAAAGGGTTTGGATGGAGGTTTTCTTGGGGAAGTTAAAATGCATTTACTACACTGACAACAGCAAGATCATAACCACCTGACCCACTGAATACAAATAATAAGTGGGGGAGAAAAGCAATAATTAATGACCAAGTCTTCATGCATTCCATCAAGTACAAACAGTTGTCATAAACATCTTAATTGAAAGAGCTTCTACACAGAGAATTATAGCACTGTAAAATGCTTCCTCCTTCTGCTGCTCCACAGAACTGGAACCTATCAAGGCTTTAAATTTTTAAACACAGCTTTCATGTTCTTCGGTCCACAGAAAAATCTCTGAACAACCAGCTTGTTAAAAGATTCATCTAGCACAGCCTCTTACCTTCCTTTCTGTCTGAAAAGCTGCCATGCACTGAACAGACATCACTTTGCTTATCAAATTTTTTAATAAATATATTCTAATTGTTTAAACACTACATAACAACCTCATTGAAGGGGATACCATTCCTCAATACATCCAGAGTATAAGCAAATATGCTTGCTAAATTGTCACATCTTCTGAAAAATTGGGCAGAACTCAAGGTTTGCCCAAGTTTTTCTTATGGGTAAAAGAGTCGCCATAATAAAGGGCTGAAATTTTTCCAAGTCAGAAAGAGAGATCATTTCTCATACCCAGAGTGTAGCCAGAGAAAATGAAGAGAAGGAGACTGACTCTACAGTTACAGTAACAAGTTATTATCAAATGAATAGAAGAATTTTGTGCATGCCAAAACCTTCTCAAAAGGGCAGTCCACTGGTGTCTGCTCATCACACACATCATTTTCGAGATGAACAGATCCTACCACTGCTGCCTCCTCTATTAAGAAAAGTCACTTTATTTGCCACACCATATTTGAACATTTGCGGGTTTTTATTGCCTCCTCTTGCCAGTAAAGAATGACTAATAACTGTAATTTGTAATTTCCCAGCTTTTGTGGTTTCTGTGTCAAGTAGTGTTCCTTATCTTTTGTAAGTTTCAATTTGGGGGAAATTGTCTTGTATACAATTTTTTCCCCATTTTATGTCAAATTAAAACCTGAGTCTTGACTATAGCATAGGTGACCAACACACCACCCAACACAGTGATTGACCTTTTCTGTTTTGATAAGGTTGCAAACAGTGCAGGTAGCAGAAGCATTATCTGCCTGTGTTGGTCAATCACATCATGCTGGAATCAAACTGTCTTTCAAGTTTGAGACCGAACCACAAGGACAGGTACCAAAACGAGGAAACACCACTTTCCCCCGATCCTGAGAAAGGCTCTTCTCTTCAAAAGCACACACTGCAGTGTCCCAGCCAAAAGGGACACTTGGCATTCATTTTCTCTCTTGGCAGACATTAATTCCTTCCTTTAGATGCACAACAAGCAGCTGACTCAGGCCTTTGAAGACCTTGATTCTCGTCTCCCTCCCAAGCTGTAACTCGGCTCCTTTGCTGCACAACCCCTGGAAAACAGGCAGCGACAGCACAGGTCACAAGGAAACTCTCGGCCTATCCTCTCCTCACTTCATGTCTTCACAGATTACTGAGACAAGACAATCTGTTTTAAACAAAATACTGATCGCTCTTTTGATCTTAGAAGATGAACAACCATACATGTGTTCCCTCACAATGCTCCTCAAGCCTTATTAAGCTCTACTACAAATTGCTTATTTAACAACAAACTAGAAAGCGCCAAAAACCATTTGAGTTATACCAGCTAACTAGGAAAGAAATTAGAAGCACAGATTATAAGGAATGCAGGCCAATCACCACTGCATTTTCTCAACTCTTTCACATCTAGACCATGGGTGCTTAAATGTTTCAACTGGGAAAAAACCACCAACGAACACAGAAAACCCCACAAACCAAATGAAAACCAAAATCACATAACTAAAAAACTAAACCAAACCCAAAACTCTAAATAAAAAAAGTGCTTAATCAATTTTGTTCACAAGCCACTTTTCAGAGAACAGCAAAAGGCCAAATTCTTATTGAATTGGAGGCTGGCAAGACACTGGCAGGCACAGAGGATCTCAGGCCTTGAACACAGTGCAGAAAGGCAGGCCTGGCCTGCTGAAATGTCTCAGCAGACTCTTTGGGTGGGTTTCTTACAGCTGTGTTTTCAAGTTAGCCCCTCACTCACCCACACTCCCAAACACTCCTGTTCAAGTTACCTCACTTGCCAAACCAAAAACTAAGCCACAGAAGATGACTGGCTGGAATGTAGCCTCCCACCCTCACCCTTTTTCCAGGCATTGCGGATGTAATACACATTGCAAACGCAAACCCATGGTCAGCCTTGGCTGATGGAGGCAGTGTATGCAGAGTCTAGACCTAGCCTTTAATGCTGGCAGATTTGCACAGCAACCTGCAGTATCTGAGACCAAGAGAGCCTCTATTGTTTCACAGCCTTGGGGGAAAGTGAAACACTATTTATTCTAGTCAACACAGAATAAAAAGAAGAAAGTCTTAAAATGATGGGAATATCTACTGCTTCCCTAAAAATGCAGAATTTAAGCAGTCTTTTGTTTCCTTACTTCCTTTTTCTTGATCTTTGGCTGAAGGTATTTTTTATAAGCTGGAAAAATAGAAATGGCAATCACTCATTTTGGAATCAAGTAGAAGACCCAGCAAAGCAAGACAAGGGCACGCTGGTCCCAAGAACCCAAGCTGTGAGCTCTGCACACACAGCTGTTTCATCTCAAGAGCACGTTGTCAGTGTATTCCAGGAACGACACGCCGTCTGCTCCTTTTCCTTCTTTCGGTTTCACAAGCATAATACAAACCAACCAAAAGTACCACTTCATTCTGAGACAGAAACAGAGAGAGGAGAGGAGGAGTGATGAAACTAAAGTTGGACTGTACAAAAAGAGTGCTCCAGAACTTCCTAGCTCAGCTCTCTCTATCTGGGACGTGCCAACAGAAAGGTTTAGAGTCTACTGGTGCCATGGCCAAGCTACTCATTTTCAGCGCTGCCCAGATCTCAGCAGAGATGCAGCACTGGAAAACTTCCCAGCAGTCTTCCTTCCTAAACTTCCAGGTCTGGCAGCCTGAAAAAACAGTCTTTTCATTCTAAAATACTTCAAAGTGAGTATAGACACCCAAGAATGTTTTAAGTGTGGCAACCAATGACTTACAGCAAATGTATATTGCCCATGTGACACAAATATTCTACTGGCATGAAAGTTCTAGACTAGAAAAAAAGAAGAAATTTCTTCCTCCAAAAAAAAGCATCAAATATCACAAAGCACAGTAAGATGCACTTAATCTCATTCAAAAAAGTATTAGTTTTACCTGGTAACACTTCTTAAAAAACACCATCAGTATCTTTTTCCACATGAAAGAGTAACTTTGTGCTCTTTGGCTAGGATTGCTTTCTTTAGTAGTATTCAACATCAACACCTCAACTAGCACTACTTTTGTACAGAAATTTTTTAAAGAGTTTGTTGCTGGCTTTCCTTCTTTAGACAAGCTTATATGAGCTCCTTCACACGTGCATAAAACATACAACGATGACATTCTTGCACCCAGCTCTCTGAACAAAAATACAATGGTGCTCCCTAACTGGACTGTCATTTCTCCTCTCCTGGCTCCACATTTATGTCCAGTAACATGTGGCTTTCCTAGTATCTGCTTGATAATTACCTTCAATGAAAAGCAGACCACAGACACTGAAAAACATGAAACATAACAGTAATTCTACCTCAGGAAACAAAACAATCGCTTCTCCCTTTCATCATAAAGCTCTTTTCCAGGTATCCATGAGGTACTGCAGACTCAATTCCATGCTAACATTTGCACCTGCTTAATCAAAGCCAGCACTGCAGAAGGTGATGGAGCAATCAGGCTTTATTTACTGCTACTTGACTGTGTTTTCACATCTAAAGCTGTTTGAGTCTCACTTTTTAAAATTAAAGTGGTTAAGGAAATTTCGGACCAATATTTATACAAGCTAACACAGAGTAGAAAGCCTTCTCTTCTTAAAAGTTTTCTGATTCCCTTCATCCTCTACCAGCACTAAAGAATCTGGTTTAATGCCACCAGATTAGCATCACTGTGCTGAAATGCCACCTGTGTGACTCTTAAACGAATCTGTTTGGCAAAACATCTGCACAGAAACACCAACAGAGAAACTGCCTGTATATAAAGACTGCATCAAAATGTTTCAGTGAAAGTCTTAATAGAGTCTTTGCTATAAAGAGAGTCTAAATATTTCATCTGTTTACAACTCTCCCATCAGCTGTAATATCCCATTTGGGATGCACTGAGAACTGGTGTTATTCAGTTGACTTGCATTAACTGTCAGAGTGAAAAACAATGAACTTTCAATTTAAGCATTAAAATGCTAAGCATCCTAAAAAGAAAACTTAATGATGTTTAAAGACCTATCTTTTTAGCCACGCAAAGAGACTGAACTGAAAGATATGGACATGATGCTTTTGTTCAAGAGACTACCTAGAGCAAGGGATGTAGTCTGAGGAGGTAGGAACCTGGATTTCAACAAGTCTCATGCAAACCCCAAACACAGACAAGAAATCATCAATATTGGTTACAGACAGGGTAAATTTAAGGAGAGCTCAAAGTGCTTTCCTTGCTTATGAAGTCAGATTTGCACAGAAAAGTTATGACGAGTTGTTGGCCAAGTGAAAACAAGACCTCATCCTACTTGTACACTTAAAGTACAAGTTTATTCAAGTTTGGAAAAACAGACAATGGACAGAGGATAACAACATCTCAAAGTACCAGAGCTCTAGCTAGCCCTTGCCTGAAATGGGCAAGAATTTATAAACAGAGATGGATGTCTCTTTGTTAGGCTTAAGTAAAGGATATTAAATGAAAACAAGCAAGAATATGTCCTTAATTTCATCAGTAACCAGCACTCTGTATTTTGAAGTGCCCCTCCCCTTGGTTTTATAGTATACACTGAACAATATTAACTGAAAGGCACCTCCGGAAAATAACAGCATCTGATTGTCCAGGTACAAACAATGTTCCTTCCCAACAGAGTGACCCTCCACAAAAAATTTAGCCCCAAGAGAAATACACAAAATCGGGATGTTTATTGAGCTGCAAAATATTAGTTATTACTCCACCTGCAGGAACCATAAAAAGGAACTAACCCTTGTTTTTCACAGGATCCAAAATGGACTGAAGTCTTAGGTCCTGCTGTCCTCTTAAGGATCCCAAAGAAGTGAGAAATGTACTCTCTGGAATAAAACCTCAGCCTAGGGCTCTTAAAGGTAATAATAATAGGAAAGAATATTCCAAAAACCCTATTAAAAGATAATTGACAATAGTCTTATATATTAAACTGTAATGCTCACAGTCAGACCACTGAAGCAGCCTTGGAAATATCAAAGATCCACTAGATCTTATCTTGCCAAGATGTAAAATACACCCCAAGGAAGTTCTCCTCTCTCTCTGCTCATTCTTATGCAGATCAGTTCCTGACATATCCTTGGAGACTGCTTTGGGACAGGCAAGAAGCTGCACTACATAAAAACTCCAGGGATTCCAGTGAGTCTGTCTATGGTTCCTGGAGCTCTCACAGAAGAGAATTTCTCAGTGCTTGGTAAGCAAGAGGTTAATAGCCTATATAAAAAAACACCTCTAACAAAAATGTTATTCCAATTGTATTACATTTAGGAGCCCTGAGGGTCATGGGGTAGATAATCAAAAAGGACAAGGAGGAAATTAAAAAAGGGAAGAAGGCAATCAAAAAGGGCATTTAGAAGGACCCATAATCCTCCATAGGAAGAATACTAATTATACTACTGCATCATCTTATAATTAACCCTGATCTAAATTTTTTTTTTATTTTAGCTGTAATAACTTTCACATGTACAATGATTTGATTGCTAATTCTTACCAGTTGTTCTTGAACAGCTATTTTAGGGTTCGTAGCTACTTTTTACATAGCAGTTTAATTCTCATTTATAAAGAAATAAGACAAAATATTTTGATAATTGAATTTTTTGTCATCAGTCATTCCAATTAGCACATTGATTTCCTTTTATTCTGATAGTGCTGTCTGGTAAACCCCTTTTCTTTCCTCGAAAGTCTCTTTTATTTAGGAGTGAAATTAATCTCCAATATAAATCAGTGTGTTGCACCCACTTCAGCAAACTTGGCCACGCATCTTCATGATGACTTCCACCTGTATTTCATATTTCATTTAATAAACATGGAATATCACTGTAGTCAGCAAACTAAATTCTCAACATACCTTCATTCCATAGCAGACCCCTGCTTGGGCTCACCTACATTCTTGGGCAACTGGGCACACATTGCTATATTTCCAATGACTTAGAAACAAGTCTGAGTTCTTGCCAAGCTGCAGAAAAGAAGCAGGGCCTAGGAGAAGGTGCTCCCCCCTGGATGAAGGTTTCTCATTTACGTATGAAGCCAACATTAAAGCCCAAACTAACCTGAGCTGTTGACACATGCAGTGATTTCACAAGAAAATCTGGCAGTGAAAATGCTTAAAAAGTGGACTCTACAACCAATCTGGAGGACTGAAAAGATCCAGAAAACAGCCTGTCTGAAGTGTGCCCTCAAAGGAAGGACTCTAGAGACATCACTTATTTTTTTCCTTGATCCTTGGGATTCATTCTAGCCATACATCCTCTCTGCAGATAAAAAAGCAGATGTGCTCCCCTCTAAGATTCAGATGTATGAACAAAGATATGTAGCAGCAGAAATTACTTCTAACTGAATTTTTGTTGCATGATATGAAGTTATCCTCTAATGTTTCATACATTCTTCATGTATCTGTAAGGTGCCTTGGTAATTAGTTCTTAACGGTCACTAGATTATCAACTAACATTTGGAGGGCATTATTCCCAAGCCAGGGCCAATATAAGGATGGCAGTCTCTAAGGCTTCCTCCACAGGCTGTGTTGTGGGAGCATGTTTTCTTATCATATTTTAAAAAACACCTTCCTACAGAAAGACAGGGCCTGAGGGTTTTGGGTCAGATGGTTTATGAAACATCAGCTTCACAGAAATCTGTAGACTGTACTGTGTGGTCAGCAGAATGTACTCTCTGGAAAAATATATTACTCCTCTAGAGGAAACAGAACACCAGTAAAAACCAAAAGGCAATCCCTGTGATTAACACTGATTTCCTGCTGATGAACCAAAGAAGGTATTGTTTTCAAAGCAAGAATTAAACCCTGATTAAAGGGCAAACCCCAAACTTTAGTTCTGCATCAAGAAATGTTGTCCAGGCACAGTAATAATTTGCAGAGAGCAAATAATGTCAGAATTTCTCCCCATATCAGTCAAAACATCTGCATAAGAATTCAGGAAAAAAGAATGCTACGTCTCTGGAAAATAAGTAAGAATAGAACATCCTAAAGTGTGAGTAGGCCTGTCTGAAAATCTCAAGTCTTTTTTTTCCTTTGAAACCCTATCTGAACCTAAATGCACGTTCTCAATCAATATTTAATAATACAAAAGTCACATCACCCTGAGGCATTCAATATATTCTCCTATTCCTATTATTTTCCATGTGATAATATTTAATATAGTCACTGAATAATTTGAATTGATAGCTGCACTTCTCAGATAATCCTAAAACTGGACTTGAAGGCAAGTGTAAGCTTCTATTGCAGCGTGCACCACCAGGCAGCTGAAACTGAAGTTACGGAATTAGAGAGTAATTAGTATTTAATGTAACATCTCCTCTGATTCAGAAATACTGGCTGCAGCGATTTTGTCACAGGAAATTGTCACACTAGTCAGTGTGTTTTCTTTTTGCTGGCTTATCTTACAAGGTAGTAACACAGTCAGCAGTGAAATGAAGCACAGAATTACCTCATTAATGACCTATCACTCCTAATGCCTTCTTTTCATATTTAAACAAAGAACTGAGAGCAAACACACTAAACAGCTAACATTTGGAAACATCAGGAAATGGCAAAAATGGCCACGTTATGAATGAGGGTCAGCTCTGAATGGTGAACAAGCACACCCTGTTATGCCCACTCGGGCTGTGCATTCACAGAACGCAACTAATGATATTTAAAGTTTTCTTTGTTAAAAGTTGTGCAGTTATTACCACTTTTGCCCTGGGTACCTGAAGGTGGTGCCTGCTTAAGTACCTGCATACTCAGCAGTCACAGTAAGTAGCAAGGAATTTTCTGCCTCTATGGTTAAATAGAGCCCTCTTGTCTCGCCAGAAGCCTGACATGGAAAAATTTTTCTGTGACTGACAGAAGCAAATAAAGGATTAATTCACCTGCTTTCAACTACTGCTTTTATGAATATAACAAGAATACCTAGAAACGGTAATTGCCACTGGCAGAGACTACTTGCAATTTACTTTTTCTTTTTTTCTTTTAACCACAGCTAGCAAAAAGTACCTCCATTACAAAGAACAGGTATTGATTGCAGTTAGAGAATTTTAAAAATATAAATATATTTGGCAGTAACTAGAAAATGACAATGTCAGAAGACCAATTTGCATAAGAAACAAAACTTCAAGGGATTATCAGACATTTTTTGGTGTGTATGTAAAATAATTGCTGGCTCAATTAAATGTCTCCCCCTTAAGAAAAGAATCATGTTGAATCCATTGTGCAAGTAAGTTCCACCATATGGACTGGGGCTGACTGATATGGAAAAAAGTAATCCTTGTTGGAAACGTTCTTAAACATTAAAGAGCATTTTGGTGTGTATGCACCTTCTTGAAACTACTGCTGCTGAGCTGCCCTGTGGTGCTACAAAAACCCAGCAACAGGGCTGTATCCCGCCCAGGGTACATTTGTTTTCAAAGGTGTGCAGTATGTATTTTCTGGTTTGAAGCAAAAGGGTTTCATGATGTGGCTCAGAGAGCCAGGAATCATCTGAGAAATAAGCTTAAAGTACCAGTCAGCTAAATACAGGCTAAATTTATGCTAAGGAATAAAGTATGAAGGCAACTCAACAGTGACAAATGGTAGCCTGGAAATCAGGGGTGGGAGAATTGTATGCTAAATTTTTGTTTTCCTCTACATGGAACCCCTTTTCTACTTCTTCCCCAAGAACTAGGCATGGTGGGAGCCCCACCTCCAGGAACTGTTGAGATGGGACACTGATCTTTGCAGACACTACAGCGTCTCCCTGCTGCGTTTTCTGCAGCTTTCAGCATGTATTGAATGCTGATGGCAGCTAGAACCTGATTCTTCTCTCACTCATTTGTTAAATAAGCAGGCTCCCAACTCCCTCCTGTGCAGAACAAAACAAAAAAGGGAGGCAATAATTTTAACACTTTAATTCAAATAAAACTGAACAGAATACAGATGAACCATTTCTTTACATAAATTTCTCCCTGCTGAATTGCAAAAGCATTCTCCAAACAATAGATGTGTTATTCTAAGAGAAAAAAAAGAAATCTCATTTAAAATGTTAGGCAACCTAAGCATAGGCCCACTACATCTCCCCTAGCTTTGTTATTGGTTATCCAAAGCCAAGCAAGCCCATTACCTGGATTACTGACAGGCTGACAATGGAATTACTGCTGGTATAAAGCTGCTTTGCAATTAAATTTAACTTCTGAGTTTTGTGAGGATTTTTAACCACTGAACTACAGTTCACCTACTTTTTGCACAGCAAACAAACCTACTGTTCTCAGAATTTCAGTTTATCAAAGTTGTCCTGAAGTTGTCAAAGGGACAAAAAAGCCAAAGAAACCACATAAGCTATTCCCCCAGCTCAGTGCAAGAGTATCAAAGCTCGGAGGATTTGTGCATTTTCCTGAGGCCGTTCTGTTCCTCCCTTCCCTGAGCATGCTCACACCAAGAGAGATAAGAGTCCAGATAAGACTCTCCATTGCTTTGAAGACCCTCACCCTGCGGATGAACTCAGAAATGCTGTCTTGGGTACTGTGCACTCAAGATTTGGGCCTGGGAAAATGCAGGCTTGGTTACTAGAGCTGAAACATTTCTCCTGTTTAGAAAAAGCTCTGAGCTCACACAAATTACACTGAAAGGCAGAGCAGGCTACCCAGATTTACATTTCATTGGCAATCCTGTGACATAACTTGAAAATTGGCAAGGGAAGAAGACAGGCAGGAAGAGAGAAAGGTACTAATTGGTGAATATTCCAAATAAAGTTAAGTGAGATTAGCAGTAATTGACACCCTGCTCTCTAACTAGGTTGCTCTGTCTAAAAGACTCTCAAGGTAGATAAGGACATTTGGATAACTAGGGAAATACTCACAAATGATGGATCTGCAGAGCCTGTAAACAGGCAAGCTACAGGCACTCCAAGCCTTTGATGCAGTTGCCTTGAGAGCAACTGCTCTCCCATAAACACCCTTTTTTCCCAGCATGCTACCTGCAGGTGACTAAACTGTTTTCATGCATTTCCAATTGCAGCTGATTTTCTTCTGATTCTGCTGTAATTGGCTCATTTGCTTCCAGAAATGCTTTCAGACCTGACTTCAGCAATTTCTAAGCAGCATTGTCAGACTGGAGGAAGAGAGCCATTAATGTCACCAGGTGTGCTCTGCAGCCACTCTGTTTACAAAAGTGAATCACTGTGACCTATAAACAACTGACACTCATTGAAATCTCTCTGGATAGAAGAAATAGAATTTTAGTCACAGACTCTGTAATATGCAAAGTAGACCTGAGTGAACTGTTCATAGAGAATAATCTTTATGGCAAATTCTCCCTTTTTCCTAGTTATGAATAGGCTTTGGCTTTCATGAATTCACTTGTGATTTAAAGGAGTTCGACCTTTAGAGAAGAAAAGGTAAATTAGCAAACCATTGCCATTCCAGTCAGGATCCAGTCTCTCAGATCACAGCCACGTACTTGGTTTTTTAACCAAGGGGGATGGTCCTGCTCCCTGACTGGTTACATCTGTGTTTGTAATTAAAAAAGAACACTGAAGGCTGGATTAAAGACTTTTATAAAATGACTGAAATTCAACTACTGGAAAAGTCTGAGCTCATTCTAATACACACCAGAGCCAGTTTTGAAGTGAATATAGAAGGTGCACGATCTCCTGAACTCAGGGGACTGCCAATCTCCTCAAGTGCAAGAACTTGCCTTGCCAAATTCTGGCTTTGGGTAGTGTACTGCTTGTCTCACCTGGAGGATATTTAGCAATTTGGGAGTGAGGCCCAAGCCTGCTTGGGCAGCTTGTAAAACACACTCCATATACTCTTACCCATAATGTTCAGTACAAACAGGAAACCCACAAGAGCTAAGTTTGTGACCAAGGTTTCTTAATTGTGTCTTGTACTTTCTTTTCACCAGCTTCTCAATCTCTTATAGAATATGGATGATAATAGGAAAAAGTAAAAAGGATTTGTTGGAGAAAGAATTGGAAAAAAAAACCCGAAAAACTTCCTGACAAAAACAATTGTAAAAGCCCTGTGCTTTTCAAAATAATATAAGAAGTCATTTCATCTGAACAGTATGTTTCAATGTTCCTCACTTGCACTACCCTATGGTTCTGAGACAAGGCCAGTGATTCCTGTTTCTCAAAGCTTTTACTGTGAGCGAAAAATAAACATGAGCTACCAGGAGGAGAGCCCCCTCCAAGAGGCAGAGTGACAGCAGCTGAACCTCTGCCCCTTGAGCTTCAACACAAACACAGGAAGTCAAGGTTTGGCCCTTCTCTCCCACACAGCCTCACGTGACAGAGAGACTGCACATGAAATCATCCTGCAGGACTTGTACTGATCTACCTAGCAGTGCACGTGCTCAGCTATTCAAGAGAAATCCCACTGTGATGCAATTCTTCATTTGCACAGTCTGTGTTGTCTTTGGTTGCCTAATCTCAAGTTATCCTCTGCTCACCATGTGTTTTATTAAAAGTTAGCCATAAGAACGTATCTGCAATGACTGTAATGGGCAAGATTATTTCCCCATGCTCTTTGTTGCATTAGAGCACCCATTTCATAATAATTTCCACAAATGGGTATACATGTTAGGTCTATAGCATTTTCCATTGATCAATTTATGAGAGTTTCACACATTTGGGTACAGAGAAATTAGTTGTCATATATTCAAGCTCATGATCTCTACATGACTGTCTTCTTTCAGTGTTTTTGCCTCCAGTTACACTGCATTGACAGAAGGTGTATTTTCCACAGGTAGCTGTAATTTATTCCTGAGTATTCACTGATCGTCAATCAAAACATAGATCTGAAAGTGAAACTTTGTATGAGAAGAAAGGTTACGATGGAAAAAGAAAAAAGAAAAAGAGAATCAATTACTGTCCCCACAGACCTTTTCAGCTAGGGGAACATTTGAGGTTGTACACTCCATTCTGTAGGGTCATTTTATAAATTACCATCAGATTTAATGTAAGGGTCATTAAACCCTCTGAATAATGCTAAACACTTAACTGCCCAGTGGACGTGGAAACCACAATACACAAACTATACATTCAAAACCAAAATAATCCTACACAAAAAGTAGAGTAATAAAATAAAATAGCTTCAGGGGCATGTGAAGTAAAAACTGTGACAGAACTTTGACTGTCCATTTAGAATACAAAACTCTCACTCTATCAAGGCTTACGGTTTTGTTTGGAAAGGCCATTCCTATTCCTTGACGTGAACCAGAGCCTGGGAGACCATTAAAGGCAGGAGTAACAATTCTGTTAGGTTTCGTCAAATGCAGCACAGCCTCTGTGAAATGGTTCTCTCTGAGTGAACAGAGGTAAATAACAGTAATTGGTTTGTTAGACTGCATGCCAGACATAAAGCCTTTTATACTTATGCAGAATAAAAGTCCAAACCACGGCAGTAAGACTCAGTTTCAGCAAAGAGCCTGTAATGAAATAATGCTGCTGGTTCTGCTAGCCAGAAGCTTATTGGGGCCTTTGAAATGGTAATGTCCTTTACTGTATAGCAGAAACCTGCTAAATGAAGAATCTTGTTGCACAGAAATTTATATTCTTTGAACAGATCAGTCTATTTTCCATAACAACTCTATTTTCAAGTTAGTTCCACTGCATCCCTTCAGCCTCCCCTGCTCCTATTCTGAAGGCTTCCCACAAGGTAACCAATGTTCGCTAATCCTATTTGGGCTTGACAAGACAGTGAGTCACAAGGAAACCCTTCCTTTGCCCGTCAAGCATATGTGTTTTCAACATCTCACTCAAACAGCAGGTTCTTGCACATGCAAAGAAAGTCTGAGTCATTTGTATACCTATGGCAATAAGGTCACCTGTCGTGTTCTCCTTGCCATGCTCTGCCTCTCCGAGAAAGCTCTTTTCTTCCAGATTTAATAGCAGGTGTTTTGCAAGGTCAGTTCACGGTTAAATCTTCTAACAGATACTGTTTTTCCATCACCAATTAATTTCTGAAAGAAACTAGGCCACCATTAGGCAGTAACGATTTTTTGGGCATTAAATTGGGCAGCATCCTAGACAATGACATTTATAACTCCTTACCTATGCACCCTATGACACATTACACTGCTCAATGCAACAGACAATCTTTCTACTCTAATAAACAGCTTAGCTCTTAAAATATCAATAAAATCTCATGTAACTCTAAGCACCTGTGCTTTCTATTTTTCTGTGGCATTATCTGCCACACTCCCACTCCTAATCAAAAGAAATGAAAATATCACATGAAGCAAAAAGTGGAATATAAGGTTAAGTTACTCCAAAGCATTGTTTAGGCTCTGCCACAATGACCCGGCAAGGTAAATGATGTTCAGCTGGCTTTAACAAAGGGGTCAGAAGTAGAAAGCTTTGGAATCCCATCCCAGAGTTAGATTCTGCTTTTCAACATCTGAAAAACTCTAGGAGTTTCCAGGGTCTTAATTTTAAATGGGCTGGGGGTGATGGGGACGTTTGCATATGAGGATCTAAAAACCAAATGTGTCAGTTGGGTTATGTGGTGCTACAGTACTAATCAATATCAGGAATAAAAGCCAAGCCTCACTGCTCAGGCTTGGTTCCATCAGGCCTTCAAACATACTGTTCTGTTTCATAATCCCCTCTCTTCCATTTACTTTTCCAGAGGAAATTGTGCTAAGGAGGTCAAAGCACGCTGAAGACAACATCTGCGTTCACTCATTCTGAGGCCAAGCTGGAATGCAGATTGCATTGCATTTATACAACATGAACTTTTGTTACATCTAAACCAAGAAGAGGCAACAACAAAAGTGAGGTCCCAAGTCTGCACACTTTGTACACACAGAGCTCCCTGTACAAGTTTCCAAAATGCTGCCTGAAGTTCACACTGCATGGTTCTGCCACAGGCTGCAAGAGGGAAACTTTGCACCCAGAGTATCAGTGGCAGAAGAAAAACCTATAAATATCAAACTCATCTGCAATGAAAAATGCTCTCTTTTCTCTGATCTCTGCTTGAATGAAAGACGTGGAGGTTACATTTCAAGAAGCTAACTACACTCAGAAAAGATTTAATGAAACATCTGCCAGTAAGCTCCTGATAGTGACATTAATCAAAGAGACGTTTCAAAGAGAGGACTATGTGCCCATCTGCCTATTTGCTTTCAGTTACGGATCTGTTTACTCTCTGAGAAGGACAACCAGTGGAGATACAGTGTGGTAGCACAAGATCTCACATTCGACTCATAAAATGCAGACAAACATATGAAGAGCAAGATCAAAGAATGCTCAGTTTTTTCCCTACCACCTTCCACTAGAAAACTGAGCACTTTGCAGCTCTCTGCCTGAGACAAAAACAAAAACCTCATGAATAGTATTAGTAGGCTGTAGTGAGCAAAAGGCTCTAAATCTCAGACAGCTACAATGTCTTCATCAGAGTGAGAGAGACAACTGCTACAAGCGAGTACTGGTAACACTGAATCTCAGAAGCGTTCCAGCTCAAGTCCTGACCAACAGCCTATTCCACTGACTCTCTTTCACTATCCAGAATGTTCCCTTCTGTTATTTCTGTCTGTTCCCAATCTTGTGATGTGATTAGAGTAGATGATTACACTTACATAATAGTATCAAATTAATTTGCAGCTGAGCACAACAGCAGAGGAAATAGTTTTGAGTTCTGAAATCTCCCCCTCCTCAGTTTATTTCAGTGACATCAGGGGATTAAAGCAAAATGGGTCAGTAGAACACTGCTGGGAAAACAATCAAAACATCAGTCCTGACCTTGTAAACGAGAGTGAGAAAGATAGCAAACAAAGCAAGAGGCTTATAGTGTGTTCTGTAGAAAGAGCCATCAAGGTGAATCAGCTTCCTAACCATCTATCACCACCAGAGCTGACCGAGGATGGCAGGGAAAGCCGCACTGCACACAGTCTTTCAGAAGAAACAGGTGTTTTGGGAATACTTCTCCAACATTCTGGCGCACAGACTAAATTAGAGTTTAACTTTCTCAATTGGAGAAGATAGCTTAGCATGGACAGTAATAAAATTGTAAGTTCCTGCTGCTTTAAACCAAGGTGGGGGCATTCAATAACCCCATCTCTGAGCAGTCCAAGAGGCCTGACTTGACCCATCTTGGTTATCTGGATTCACTAACTCTGCATGGCTCTCACTTTCTGTACAAACAATTTACTGCTGCTGGGATGCTGAAATGGGAATCATCTTAGAGGGCTAGATCCACGTAATTTTTTAGCACTCTTCTTCTGAGTGCTAAAAGTCTTCTGAGAGTGTACAAAGATGGTGTCTAACTTGCAGATTTATACTGACTGTTAATACTTGACTTGGTGCAGGAAAACAACCATTAACCAGGTTCGCCACCCCACACAGCTGGAACAGCTGGTTTGTGATCATTACTAACCCTTTATGTATAAGGCACCCACAAAATATTTACCTTTCCTTTGGAATATGTTTCTTCAACAGCTACTCCTTAAAGCTGGCTGGATAAATAAAATTTGGGCCTGCACCCAGCTTCTCAGAAACAGCCAAATGACTCCTTTTGCTAGCTGTTTGTCTTTTCATCCTTCCAATGCAGACACCTACTTTCCATCCCAAGTCTTCTAATGGAGTTAAATTAACATAACTTCTGGTTTAACAACAGCTTCAGTTTTTACACTCAACATGCCATCATGCCATAGCAGCTTATTTTGTGTTCTGCCAGCTCCACAAGCTGAGCTAAATACAATAACTGGAAGTGGTGTGCAATTGCATGCCACTGTTGCAGGCTGTACCAAAACAATGGCACTCCTGCACCTGGAGGAAAAGCAACATTTTAAAAAGATATCTAGGCTCTCAAACATTCAAATTTTATCATTACACCATTTACTTTCTTTCTTGTATTCTACTAACAACTCCATTGCACATTTATGCTTTATATTAGATTTACAATGTTAAAATTGTAGATTTCCATTTTTACTGAACTCAGCATCCTCCAATAAGGGCACTGTCACACATCCATTCAGCTCTCAAAATAATTCTGCGTGACTGGAAGTTTTCTGCTATAGCACCTACTTACTATATTTGATCAAGTGTTCAGTGTCACAATATGTTGATGCATTTAGTCTCTTTTTTCACCAAGGTAAAAAGACAGGCTTTTTCTTGTTTCTAGAGCATATGAAATGACAGCAACTCTCCATATAAAAATTTCATCAGTGATCATGGCAAAAACTGATGAGGATCACACAAAGGCAAGTACTCTGCAGTTCTCTCCCGAAGTGTTGTAAACACAGCATAAGGTAGTCATGCTGGAAGCATAACCTAAACCCACTTTTCCTGTTCCTTCCTGTTTGTTGTTCTCTATCAACATTATGATGCTTTGATGAAATGCAAGTATGAATACACAGACATGCTGTAATTTGTTGTGCTTTTCCTTTCCCCCTGCCTGTAATTTCTACATAACTAAGAAAACTTGTATTAATCTAATTTACACATAACAAGAAACACATAACTTTGTTCCTTTGACCATGTAATCATAAAACTTGCTCATCATGTGACTGGATTACAGCAGTATAACCTGTGGTCACACCTTTATTAGATGTTAAGTCTGCTCACAGATCTTTATATTGCACATACTGAGAAGAAAGCATTAAATAGTAAACACTTTACATATCCTTATGCTGACACTCAACACCACACATATTATCCTATACTGCTCTCTGTATCTAAGATACAACAGCACAAAGCAATGTGGAAAAAAAATCAAACAAAACTGGAATCATACTTTATGTTTCCTCCATTCTGGCTTTGTGCATTTTTCTGTCTTTAACGTTGCCCTAGGGACATTTCTCTTACATAATTTCTCCATATAAAATGAAATGGCCTTTCATGGGGGCAGACTGGAGAAGGAATTTTAGTGTTTGTGAATTGTCTAAATCAATGAAGCTTCCAATGCTGTCAATGAAGGATTTACATCTGAAACACAGCCAAGAGGCTTCCTAGACTGACCCATCACCAAGGTTTTCTTAACAGAACATGTTATTTCTTTCATGCTTGTACTGTTGGATAGTGCCAAATGATTAATAGTTCAGAAAGACACTTAAAATTCCATAGATTTACTCTCTGCCTCTGCTTGGCCACCCTATAATCGAAGTACCAAAACCAGCTAGACAGGCAGAAGAATCCCTGACAAAATTATTACATTTATTGATACAGAACAATTTCATCTGCAGAACTTATGAATTCTTCCAGTCTCACCTTCAGTAGTACACCAGATTCCTCCCATATGCTGATGAAACATTTTACTTTTTCAGCACCAAGGAAACATTGCACTGCAGCCTTTTGACCCTCGCACCACTACCACCAATGCTGCTTGCAAGAGCCCTTGCTCCAGATCTGCTCCAATGTCAAGCCTGATGCCAACAGTGAACTCAATACTACCAAGGGCAGTTCCTCTTCCCCCTCCCAAATCTGGAGCAGTTGCTACTCCCATGGATATACTATGAACACTCTCAGCAACATTAAACATCACTGAAGTTCACAGACTGTGTTTACTAACCTTCAAACACTAAATCAAATAAATGGAAATCTAGGCTCCAACTTCTGTGGCAGGCTGAGCTGGAAAGAGCAGCACTGGATCAGACAACACCAATAACAGCTTTTAATTTTTGTGTGGAGAGAAGATTGTGGGCAGTGGCAATACCTTGAGTAATTCTGGTTAAACTGCTGTGGCTAGTCTGCCAGAGCTCTCAATTCAAACACTTTCCTGGACCAAATATTCATGCTTTTAAAACTGGAGGTTCAGAGTGTTGGCTACTAATGCAATCAAGCCGTAAGAAGTCTTCATAACTCATTTCTCTGTATGTAAAGCCAGAATATATAGTCTAATCTATGACAATAGCCATGAAATCTACGACAAACAGCTGCTGAAGATAAAAGCAGGAAATCAGGCAGAAAGAAATGGATGGCTATCTCTATTGCTTTATCATGGACTGAAGAGTTAACTGTAGTAGCTGTTAGGACAATTTTAAAATAGACAGAGATATACCAATCCAGAGCACTTCTGTCACACCCTTTAAACCTTCCTATTGTTTCAAAGCACAAAGAGAAGAAGACATCAGTGTCTCCTTTCCCCCCTCCCTTATTTTTGTCTGGCGGAGGGGAGGTGAAGGAAGAGGCGGGGATGGATTCTTTTGCAGAAATGCCTGGAGGGTCATATGGACGGTTGAGGTTAAGCAAAAGGCCAGAGATTTCATCCAGGTGCTTTGAGCAGTGTTTTCCTTAGGCTTGCACTAAGACACCAACTCTTTACAGGCACTCCATCCAGCATCTACTGGTCAAGTCCTTAGTAGGAACCTCTGCAACAGTGTGTGTTTGCCCTTTCTGATGTATAAGCAGAAGACAATGCTGAGTTGAAGCTCTACTCCTTTTGAATTTTTGCCCAGGAGAAACTCCAGCCTCAGACTCCTGTGTACTTAAGATGGATGATAGTACTTTGAGGTGACAGCTGAGGGCACTGTGCTGTAATACGCAATTTATGTCTCTAATGTGTTCTTAAGCCACTAGACGCTAATCACAAAGAAGCAGAAATCACAAAATACATACAAGTACTTGCACCATTTGAAAATGTTTCCCCAAGTATCACAGAGAGCACCAAAAGTAAAATGAGATTGGCATAATCTGGACACTTGAGTGAAATGGGCAGAGCTTTCATAAATCAACTATTTACATGCCTGAGTCTTCACACCACTCAAACTTCTTGACCACAGCAGAGCCAAGGATTTTGCAGAATAAAAAACATCCAAAAAGAGGGTATTATTTTATTAGACTTGTGATATTAGCAACATTTTTAATAGAAGCAAAGCAGAATTATATTATGAACCAGCTGATCAGCATCTTGTCCATTCATGGGATGTGCTCTCATACACTGAGAGATCCAAGACAAATCCCTACAGACTTTCATGGGGGTTTGCCTGAGCAGACAGGCAACAGGGCTCCTTTAAAGTGTACATGTACTTGCCAGTGCAAGGAACCATGTACTTATTTCCTCAGACAGCAGGAGCCAAATGAATCTAATGAATGTCATTTTATCTGCTGTGGCGGCTGTTTATAATAATAAACCTACTTCATTCCTTAGTCTCTGCAATTTCTGTGGAAGTTGACCCAAGATAAAGTCTCAAAGAAAGAAAATATAAAAGTGTTAGAAACCATGGCTATTTCTTCCCTCTCTGCTACACACTGTCTAATGAGTTCAGCAAATTACATTCAAGATGCTGTTTTGCTGATTAGAAGTGTCACTACCTGATCCTTGAAGGCCACAGCCATGCACCTATGTCCTTATGTGCAGAGTTTTTACTGTGGTCTCTGCTCCTTGTGTTTAAAGTGTTCAAACCTTCAGAGTTTGAGAATGCTTAAAAAAAATTACACCCTGTAACAAATAATCCACGTTCACAGAGGAGATAGAAGCCATTTTGATGCCTGCCATTTTGAGCAAAATCTGAGTTTTATATGAGCTTCTGGACCATAGAATTTGAAAAACAGTTCTCTCCTGGATTTACCCATTTTTTTCAACCTACGTATGTAACACTGGACAACTAACCTAGAAATCCAAAAATCCTAGCACTAACTACAGAGTTTGAAGATTGATGACACAGATTCAGAAATATCTGTGGAAGCATGGAGAAACAAAAGTGAAAGGTAATCTTCTGTGGCACAGTCTGATACAGTCTTTCCTTCAAAGATCTAATGCAGCATCTTTTCCTACGGAAACAGATAAATCCAGAAACTAGAAAAATCAGACAGAAAACTAGCGCTGGCTTCCTGTGCAAAGGAGTGAGACCTTTTTTAAAGTAGCCATAAGACTTCCTCTCAACTAATGCCAGCAGATGTTTCAAGAGGACCAACGGAATATAAAGTTTATTCCTGCTCCTGAACCCACAGAAGCACTTTTTTCTCCTCTGGGTTTTTATTGCTGTAGTTCAACAGAACTTCAGGGTTACCTTACTCGTGTCCACAGCTCCTTGGAGTTTAACCTACCGCCTAAATATTCATATTGAAGTTGTGGCTATGAGATTTTAACTCAGCTGCTTGTCTGAGATGGAGAGATGGAAAGAAGAAAGTGCAAGAATCAACCATCTGTGTTCTTACCTGACTGCCATGTAAAACTTAACCCTTATGAGTTCAATGTAAGGTAGAATTCATAATAGGAAGGAAAGAGAAATACTGTGAGAATCTCATGAAAACAGAGATCATGCTTGGGTTCTTCCAGCACATCATGTTTGACAAATACAGCAGCATTACACACGAACCTCTGGAACTGGGCTGCAGAACTCGGAACCATCCCAGTTTTATTAAGGAAATAAAACAATTTGCTATGAACAGGTAATGAAAACAGACATTCAGAAAAATTACTCCATGTCCCATACTGTTGCCAATGTCTCTTGAGCAGTAGCAGTGCTGTTGTAATGTTACAGAAGCAGCAATTTTGAAGTTAGCAGCAACTTGGGCCTTCCAGCCAGGCTGAGTCACTCCCTCTCATCAGACAGAAATGACTTTACACCCTGCAACATCAGAGCCCTGATCTCCACCTGTGTTTCCTTTCTCTTAAGCCTATTTTTTGCTTCCTACCTGCTTGTGCTGGTGATTCTGCTCTCCCAGCAGGCTCTGAGCGCCGCTCCCAGTGTGACGGGCATGTTATTAATGGAGAGGTGGCTGGTGTCTCTCATTACGCTTCCACTGAGTGAAAGCACCTCAGAACTAATTTAGCTTTCACTCACAGGGGAAGACACAGTACTCCACCAAGAAGTTCACTATTCTGCTGCCTTTAGCAATAAATTCCCCTTCTTTTTAGTTTTAACATTAATAAGGTGAGAGAATAGAGTATTTCCAAAAGAAATTAAGAAATGCAGAAGACAGATGCAAGTGCAGAGGCTCCCTGTGAGTAACCACCAAGCCCAAATCAGAGAGATAACATGAATACTGAAGCAGATGTACAGGGTGGAGAAGAGCTCCACAGGCAAACAAGCAGTAATAAAGCTTGTGCCTGGTGTACAGACTTAAGAAGGTCTCTCAACCATTTAAACTTTCTTCCCTGTTTGTGAGAGTTCTCTGTGGCAAGAAACGCAAATTTCCTGTGAAATTAAGGACTGTAGAAATAATTTCGCTCCCCAGGCTGAGAAGGTCAAACAGATTCAGAAAGTACTTAATATCCATCACTGTAAGAATAGAAACCTAATTAGAGACCAGACTTTGTCATCTAAAAGAGATCAAATTCACTTAAAGCTATCATCTGAAACATATTTTATAAAGACTTTCCCTTGATTATTAATTCATTTACTTGCACTGCACACAGGTTCACTCAAATGAACCACCTCTTGACTGCCAATCACATTGGATTTGTGAGGATCACTGTTTGTTGCACTTTCTTCTTTTCCTATTTCTAATATGTCTCCTATTTTTCTATTTTGGTGCTCTTTAAGACAGGATCTTTTACATTTTGTATTCTTATACGTAACTTTAACAATGTACATTATATGCTTACGATTTTGTGTTTTACTAATGGAGTAGCAGTACTACAGTGAACTACCAGAAGCCCAAGCTAACAGATTGTATTGTACCCATGGGATCGGGAGGTTACATGCAAACATACCACAGGGTCTCCTCTGCCATGGAATCAAAGCTGTCAAGAAAGGGGATCGAGAAAACTTTTTCTTGCTAGGTACATTTAAAGATTTTCCACCTATGTGTCAATTAAACAGAGTAGTAGAAGTGTCAGTTAATCATTGCACAGATGGATTTGGATCAATAGCAAGGACCAACATGTGTGCGCCTTACGTATAAGGAAGACATTACTGATTTTAATAGGTATTTTCCTATTCCTTCACATTTGAATAAATTTAATGTCCAGAAAAGAGTAAATAATAATAATAATAATTACATTGGGCTGGAATGCTTTAAACTTACTCTGCACTGCTCTAGCAAAAGGGGCGAATGCTTCTTTAATGGGCAAGTATAGAATGAGAATAAAATTGAGTGTACTTTATCTTTCCCTTTACCCTCATCTGAACAACTGCTAGACTAAGTTTGTGAGCCCAATATTTCACAGCGATATTTTGGTTAGAGTTTATCTTATGCTCATACACCCTCCACTTCCTACTCTGTACTAAACACTGAAGATAAAAATCAAACAGAATTAGATCACTATTCCTCAGGCTAGTGATAGATGCTGGGTAGGAAATCTGAGTTTAAATTTTTTTTCTACCCCAAAATTATCTGCATCCAGAAGATTAATCAAACTTCCTCAAAAAGTTGGAGAGCAGTTACATAACCCGAATTCTTTTGCATACAAAAATATTGTTGTAGCTTTTTGCTTGTTACTACCTATGAAAGTATCAATTTCTCTATTACGCAGTTATTGCTGGACAGCATTAATACCAGACAAATTACTTAGGAAACTCTGACCACATTACTTACCTGTGACATTAAATTTCAAAATTTGATCCTTAATTATCCATCTTTGGCTTGCCTAGCTCTGTGTCTGTAAATGTTTGTACAGATACATAAGCAAACCCCAAACCATAGCTACTAGATCTTGGAGTGCAAGCTACACCAAGATGTCTCACTATCATTTCAAAAGGCTTCCCACTGTCAGGCTGAAATGTCCAGGTGGGAACTCTGCTGTGAAATATGTAGGCGATGCTGTTGACTGGTTTTCAGAAGATGAGGAGCATTTAAAGGCATCAAAGATTCCTGTGTAGATGTGTGTACATTAATTCCTGCCTTTGTGATATCTAGACTTGAATATTGTAAGATGTTGTTTAATAGATTGCAAGACTTATCTCCTCACAGACTGAACCCTATTCAGATGTGTCAGTGCTCCCACCAGGCTTCTGACTGATTATAGCTATTCTAAACTTAACATAATGGTTGCTGAGAGATTACATTGTTTGAAGGCTGAGTTTGCATCTTGCTTTCAGATTGTTATCTCTACTCTTCCACTATTGGCAGAACTAGAAGTTCTAAATGTCCCCGAGATAGAAAACGTGTAATGAAGAAAGGGTAGGGCTTTGGTATCGTGCCTCATCTTTAATGCTTCCTGAAAATGGAGTTCAGCTTATGTTTGCTTTAATAAGAAGTAATAATCTATTGTTAAAAATTCATATCCCCGCCCTGCTGTAAAAGGAAGAAAGATGCTGGAAGAGTTGTTTTGTTTGTGGCGAAATAGAGTAGGAAAGCTCAGATGTGACAGTGAAGAAAGACACAAAGCACCCAGACTTCAGTAACAGCTTTTCAAATGAGTTTTCATTACTCTGTTCCACTTCATGGTTTCGGCTTCATTCTTCATTATGGCACTTCAACAAGTACTATAAAGGTAAATATGTGTTTATCCACCTCACCAGAGCCAGCTGCTTTCAGTTCACCACACAGCCTCCCACAGTACTGAAAAGGGTCACACTGAAGAAGTATATTTAACAGCTCAAATAAACTAAAACCCCAAGCACAATGTGATTTAAATACGTATCCCAAGTTAATTTTAGGGTTTTTTTTAGCATTACTAAGTGTTTTTATGGGTAATGATAACACTGAGCACCAGCCTTTGTTGAAAAAGAACATCTCACTTCATGAGGGCCTGCAGGCGCCCCTGATCTCCAATCACACAAAAAAAAAAGATGGGAGAAGGTGTAAATAGTTTGTAGCACTGGCCTGCACCAGTCTGGACTAATCTGGAAGTTGCTAACAAACATACCCAGATTTTATGTCTATTTTCATATCTTCTTCAGGACTTACAGAGCAGCACTCACAAAGATCAGTCACTGCCTTCTTTATTTGAGAGTGACTTCTGGCTCTTCTTTAAATCCCTTCTGGCCCTTCCACAGTCAGCATAAGAATTTTCCACCGATAGGACTTGCCAAACTTCCCCTACATCTATTTCCATTTCTCTTCATTTTTCTTGCTCTTTTCATTTTTTTCCTCTGCATGCTGACTCCCTAGTTCCTCTTCTACTAAATTATGCTCTATTATTTCCACAGCCTGAAGAACTCACAGCTGAAGCATTATTTCTAACCTTATTTTGTATTCCTAGCATGTCCTATAATCTGTTTTGAGTGTTATTTGCAACCAAGATGCTGACACAGCATCAATTTTGTTTTCATGGTTTGACTGGGTAAAAGTGTGCCTTACTACAGGCCCTGGGTTAAAAACAGTCAGCTCCCTAACGACAACACAAACACATTTAGAATGAGCCTTATTTTTTCAGGTGTTATTTTTTTCTAAGTGTCAGCTGCAAAGCCTCAGTCTATCTTGGAAAAAAAGGGGGAAAAATGATAAACTGAAATGGTATTTTTGTTGCATATTCTTTTTATTCCTTTCCCCATTTTAGCATGCCATTTTTTTCCCAGAGAATAAGCATACACACCTGACCCACATCAAAAGTAACTGTTGAGGATGAGAGGTTCCCCAAAAGCTTTTCTGGCCTGTAAAAAAAAACCCCACCAAAACAAAACAAAAAACAAGCAAACAAACAAACAACCCCCCTATAAAACAAAAAAAAAAAACAAACCCAACTTCTTTCTTTTTCTCAGAAATTACTGGTACCTAAACTGAATCATTTATACTATAGTTCCGTGTTCTATGTGCTGAAGTACCCAAGGTATTCCCACCTCTTTTTCCTCTTTTCATGTACAATTATGCTTTAGGAATACACATAAATCTAAAATCCCATATCCAAGCCCTTCTGAAGTTTTAGAGGAAGTCAGAACCACTGTCTCATTTTATAAAAAGACCCTTTTAACAGCCAAACCAACTTCTTTAGCATTTTGAAGAAAGCCAGTAAGAACAGTGAAATATTAACTTCTGATAACCTACGATTTATCCATTTATTATGAAAGTCCAAGGAAGTTACTAAGAAAGCTTAACTTAGTGAGTCACTAATAAAAATATTGCAAAATCATCATGCTTATTTATTTGATGTATAGATTGCAAATATAAAGTCACTGCCAATCATGCAAATTCAATGCATTCGAAAGAGTCATGGAGAACACTCTTCTACTACAGCTTGTAAATAATCACCACATAAACTGGCATTAACAATTTAATTAAGAAAAAAGAAGCACAATTACAGAGGAGTCAAATGCCTGAATAACTATAGGGTTTAACATCCAGCAATACAGGCTGTGTCCAAAGATGTATCACTTTCAAAACGATTAACCAATAATGATACTGGAAAGCCAAGCTTGCCTCTGAAGAATGAGATAACTGTGAGATGCATGCTGTCACCACCTCAAAAAATGGGTCTTTTTATCTCTCTCTTTTCTCCCTTCTTTTTAAACCAGAGAGGAGGTTACATGAACACTAAGAAAGACTCCAGTTAGGGTGTCTGGCTCCTTGACTTTCAGCCTGGCCTTGTGGAAGAGAGGTCACTAAACGACAAAGTGCCATGGGTCTCCACAGAGTGATTCAGCTGTTCTGCACCGGGGACAAACACTGCAAAACTCAGGACAAGTCACTCAGCAGGGCTGGTTAGCGAATTTCAAATCTAAGACCTGCCACCTGTTCTTGTTCTGACAATTACCTTCCTGTTTTAGGCACAAGCTTAGCATATTGAAGGTGCTCCCTTTTGTCAACTCCTGGATTCCTGTTAAGAGGGAAAAAGGTAAGTGTCCCTATCAGTTCATCACCAGGAGCCAAGGCTTTTGCTACCTTTACTATTTAAGCTGAAGAACTCACTACAAAGAATTACCTCAGCTAGAAATTCCCAGGTCTCAGCATGCATATGAATTCCATCTCAAACAACACTTGGATGGACTCTGCTATCCTCTTGCAGAGCCTGCTGACCCCACCAAGCTTTAGGCCAGTAGTCAGTGGCAAAAGAGACTGCCCCTGGACACAGAACTAACAGAACATGCCAGCTTTCAGTCCTGTCAGAGAACAGACAAGACCCAGAGTTATACCCTCAGCCTCCCCCAGACACCAGCTCCTGGCCGAAGGATTTGCATCGAAACAGTGCCTTAGCTCCATGCTTATGTCCCAGGAGAGACACAAACATCCCATCATACAGGTGTGTGCCATTTCAAACCTGCAGCAGCCAACTTCAGCCTCCCCCACATGCAGTGCTATGCAGGGACCTCCAGGGAGTTAGTCTGACCTTGGGATACCTGAGGGTGAATCCTGGCATCTAGCGAGCATCATTTGTGACTCCTTTTTACATAATGGGAGGCGGAGGGGGAATGATCCAGGAAACTTGGGAAAACCAGTATGAAACAGTCTTACAAAACTATATCTCTCACAGATTTCAGGCTCCCAACTTCACATTGGTGAAGGGTTATGTTTCAGCAGCATAAATAACAGTTATAATCTTGGCATCTTGGTTCAATATGAATTTTTATTTATTTTCCTTTTTTCATAGCAGAGTGATGATTTTTTTTCCCCCAAATTTGTTCAATATTAACTCTATTTAATGCCAAAAGCAAGAAAGGATGGGTAGGCATAATCTGACCAACCTTATATTCAGTTTGGAAATAGTCCATTCAGTTCACCTAGACTGAATTCTCAATGATATGCCTAATTATCTTGGTCTTAATTTTTTTTTTTATGACCCATTTTAGATACACTAGTTTCAGTGCTAGCAAAAATACTTACTGATGTTGATGGGCTTCTTCTATTTTTTCCCAATTTACATTAAACTACCCAGGAGGTCCTCTAATTTTTACCACAGCCAGGAAGCCCCAGTAACTTGACCAAACCAGGCTTTCTATAGCTTGATGCACCGTCCTTTTCATGTGGCTTTTGTTTTCTGTTGGCTCTGCCTTTTTCTCTGACTCACTGCTGGCTACACTGTCACACAATCCCACACACTCATCTTCAGCAGCTTCACCTTCAATAACCAGCCCATTTCCATTTTACACACATGTAGTATCCAGTTTTTACCCCAGCAAAATACTGATTTCTATCTGACCCTCCCATGCAGCGTACCACACCTGCTCTGCAGCATGAGCCAGCTCCAGGTGTTAATTCCAATGCCCTAAAAAAAACCACCCCTTGTGCATGATTGCTCTGTCACTTCATTCCTCTCTCTTCTTTGGATCCATTGTTTTATTCTTACTACAAAATTTGTATTTCAAAAGCAATCTTCGCTCTCTCTCCTGCCACACAGACAATTTTTTCACCCTGAAGAACTAGAGCAATCATTTCTGTATCCCTCTAATTACACCCTCATCTTTTATGTATATTGTATTCTCTGTTGAACTAAAGTATCCAGTCTTTGGGACCCCTGTACCTATTATCCTGTTCTGCTCAACTTCTTGCAAAAACATCTGAAGGCTTTGTCCTTTCCACCCTTTCTGAGAAACTTCATCAACTGGTCGGGTAGACTGTAACCCCTTTCCTGTAATCCTCTGCCTTCTCGTACAGAGACAGATCTTGACTTGATAACACAGATATTTCCCAATTGCTTGAAATATGCATTACCGTAAAAGGGGGAGAAGGGAACTGGGGAGCTTCTGAAAAACTGCAGCTGAGATTTACTCTGTCTCATGTGCAGCTTCAGAGCACACCCTTTGAGGTACCACTGTTATTTCCCTACCTCTGCTCAGGGTGCTGCACAATAAAAATACAGCTTTTGCCTGTGAGTCTTTGGGTGCTATGGAAATATATGTGTTAAATACACATTGCGTAACACTGCCTAGTTAGTGTTTACCTCTTTTTGCCTTCCACCTAACACCTGTATACCAAGCAAAGTATAGCACAATTTAGCAGAGACAGCTGAGAAAAAATTTAGGATTCTCTTTTTCACTTGGGGTAGTGGATTACGTCCTATTTATTTTATTATATTTCATAACTAATTTAGCTACTTACAATATATGGTACATATGAACAAGAGCAGAAAATTTTTTTTTGCTGTTTATCATCTCATCTTACACAGGAAGAAAATAAAACCAATACAAACAAAACCCTAATATTTATGTCAATGCAAGAATAGATCAATGGATCAAAGCCAAAACAGTCCCAAGAGAAAAGCAATAGTCTCTTTTTCTGTTAATGAACAGTCTGTTGTTGCAAATTCATGTAGGCTTTAATTTAATAAACACAAATGGATGAATGTGCTTACAGGATGTCATCCCCTTCAGGCTTGAAATCACTGACATGGAAGAATTGTCACACTTCAGTGAATTGAGTGCTACTCCCTACCCTTTCAAAACTCATTCACTGTGGCAAAACAGACATGCAAAATTAAATTTAATTTTATAACTAATTCTTATGTCTTTTGCTGAGTTTGACTCTTTTGCATTGAAATGTGGATTTTAAAAGTTATGTCCTGTTTTGTCTGACCTGTAGATAAATTGTCTCTGACTAAAAAAAAAAAAAAATTAAATTAAAAAACCTCTTAGCTTGAACACGAAATTGTAATAAATTAAAAAAATCAAAACCATTTGGAGTTCATTTGACCTCACGTGCGCAGACTCAGAAAATTAGTCCACTAATGTCAATAAGCGTCAGTCCCCACATAAAGTTTAGTGCAAGTTCAAATGTATTTATTTACCAAATGCTCTGACTTTCACTTAGAGGCTAAAACTTAAAATCTACAATGAGCATTACGTAGAGCAGTGTTTGTAATCCACTCTACGAAACAAGGAGCAAGCACTAAACTCTGCCTACCATGCAGTAAAATCTGTATAAAACAGATTCTACTGCTACTCAAGGTCCAAGGGTTAACAGTGCTTTTGTAAACACTACTTTCCTTTGCTGAGCGGACACTTTGCTCCAACCCCAAACAATTAGCAAGGAGTACATTTTGGGGGAACAAGTGTAATATAGAGGTCAACTTAAAAAAAAAAACATTAAGAAATATTACTAATCTGTTTTACAATTTGACTAATACCAGCTTGTTAATTCAGGCATGTCTCAAAGTTTCTGAGACAGACAGGAATTTGGGGGGGAAAGTGGGTTTATTTGGTTTTTTTCTTCCAGAAAAGTCTTTTCAAAATTCAATCAACTTTGTCCTTTGTTGGTTGCAAGGGTTATGTCTGGCTGTAAAAAAACTTCATTCAAACATTGCTTCCTTTAATCTGCATGGAGAAATTTATCCAAGTACTAATTCAAAAACATATCTGTGACTTAGCAAAATTAGATCTCAGGCATTTACATCTTGCTGTTCTCTAGAACTGATATGAGAATCAGTTATCAGAGATGGAAACAAACAAAACGAACCCCAACAAACAAAAACCCCTAAAAGTGTACTCTGATGCTTCTAGCATGGAACTCTGCCCTACAGAATTCGTAAGAAATGTACAATGTACATAAGATCGAATGTTGCTACTCCTAGAGTCACAGGGAGACAAAGAAGCTGGAAGAGTGGAGGAAACCAAACATTCCACAAAATATGCAGGCTTCAATACAACCTTCATACCATGTCAGCTTAATTAATTTAAAAGCCATCTTCAACATTTTAATGGAGTGATTACCTGGCACACCAACCACATCAGTCATGTCATCCAGTAGCAAAGTATATTTTAACTTAATTCATTACAAATGTCTTGCTTCAAAGTGAGAAATGGGGATCAAAAGCTCACCTGATAGGATATATAAAATTCAAAAATGTCAAGCCCCATTTCTTGTGAAGAAAGCAGCCCAAGGACCACAGCTTCATGCTCATCTTTAGCCCTTATGAGACACAAATGGCAAACTTTGCTGTGTACCACAAACAGTGGCAATAAAAAGTGCCACAGAACGGACATTTTAAAAACAAGCTAAAAAACTCATGGTGGCAAATGATGAAACTTAACGATTGATAAAGTTAATCCCCAAGACCTTCAGAAGACTGAAGAGGGTAATTCATATGAGGTAAAGTGATAGAAAATTCCAAAATGGACAGAACAGAACCTCAGCTACCCTTGGAATGCTCATGCACATTTCCTAAAGAAGGTGGAGTCACTCTAAGTACATCATTAACTCGTTAACAAGCTTATTCTACCTATTAAACTTGTTAACTCTTCAAGATCAGCCTCAGCTTTGTATGAGAGATAAGAGTAGGCTCAATTCACAACCTTCAGAGCATCCCCGTGTCTGAACACTTTGATAGCACAGAAGCCTGTACAAGTACCAGCTGAGCCACAGAAGAAATCGTTGCAGCCAGACTGATATCCTGTTTCTGATTAGCAGGTTTGCAGGGTCATGCTGAAGAAAATATAGAACTTCTGGTTTTTCAGTTAGGCCAGACAGGGCTGGTTGATGGATCTCTGCACTAAACTCCACCACACAGTTTAAGTGTACCAGGTCTCAAGTAAATAATTTATTTCTCTTGAGCAAACCAAGCAAGGAGTGCTCTTCCTGCTTCTTGTCATCTTCAAACACATCTCTTCACTCCTTTGCTCCTGATACTGCAGACCACCACAGATTTGGGGTACAGACCGACCCAGAACAGTTACAGACACAAATATCAATTGCTCTGGGATGGCTAAAGGTGGTGTTTTCTCACAGCTGGCAATCCTCTAAATTATGCAGAAATGACCCCATATTTGCATTAATGAAAAAAGGTTGGATTCTTTCCACATGAACACTAAGCTCTATCTTCAGATGAAGGTGGCAAATAATGAAAAAAAAAGCCACAGCCATATTATCAAACTCCATGCTGCCTGTCTTTGCATCCCCGGAATTTGACCAGATTTGGAGCTGGAGAACAAAAGAAGGCCATGTCTGTGTGAATCACGGAGAAGTGCTACTGGAAATCTGATGACAAAGCTCATGCTTTTAAGTTTTATAGTTCTGGCTGCAGATCCAATTGCACATCAGCATCCAAATAATTAGGTGCTTATCCTAACTGAAGCAATATTTTCAGAATTTCTATCTTATCCTGCAACTTCTGGTGCCTTCTTGGAGTTCTAAGCAGGCTCATCCCCAGATGAAATTAAAAGGACAAAAGCATACTTTGCAGCATCAGGGCCCCATCGGATCACCTGCTGCTTGTTAAGGCAGAATTACAGCTTATGTTTTCCCAATGTTTTGAATCATTAATTGTTTCTGCTAAGTGAACCAGCTCCAGCTAAAAAGACACCAGGACATAAGCAGCCCGGATTTTCTCACTGGGGAGGTGAAAGAATGAAGTTTCAGTTCTATTCTGAATCTTGCTTAGTGGCGGTAGCTGGTGAGTCAGGGGTCTGGCCCAACAATCCTGACTGGAAATTGCCTCTCTCTGCACAAAGAGCTACATCTGAATGATTATATGAAAGGCATTGGCTGTAGCAAATTGGGATTTCCTGCCAGGAAGTAATTTTGTGGAAAGACCTCATAAGTGACTCAAGTTAGAACTCTCACACAAATTCCCTAAGCCACCTTTCACTACAAAACTGAACTGACCTGGTCTGGTTTTGCACCGTTCTGTACCTAACACAATTTTGTGCATGTGAACTAAATAACTCTTCAAGTGTTAGGTAATGTTAGGTGCTACGTGGGGAATATTGGTCATGGACAGATTTCAGCAACAATATTTCTGGATTTCATTTAGCACATTCTTATAGGCAATATTAAAGCAGGAAACACAATAAGAATGTTAATCTAGTACCAGAATTTTCACATGCAGTTGTTAGATACTCAAATCATTCTAACACTGAGATGTAAACTCACACCCAAATTTGGTTCTGCAACTGCTATCAAGTGCTATTACTCACCCCATCTCTAATTTCAATGAACACGTGACTGAGGGGAGGGGAGTTGCTCTCCAATGAGTAAAATCTCAGTTTTGCTCTCCCTGCTTAATGTATTTCTCACTGACTGCTGGAGATACCTAAATCCATACAAAATGCAGGAAGTGCCCACTCCATGGCAATGGGTTTGGAGAATTCTCAGGCACAGACTTACATGTCACTTGGAGGATTTTTTGCACACATGGGTCTTTTTAGGTCCATTGGTCTGTGCCCACCTGTAGTGATTTGCTGTGAGCACTCCTATGAGACCACAGAGCTACTTCTGGCAGGTCATGGTGGCTGACACTGTGCACGAGCAAGGAGTGGGAGCAAACCATGCAGGGCATGCTTATCAGGTGCCCCTGTGAACAGTGCTGGAAATGAAACGTACCTGGCTGAACCCTGGCTAGCACAAACTGCATGGTCTCTCATGAACTTCCTGTGACCCTCTAAGGAACACTGAGCTATTGAAACACAGACCTACTTACCTTTCCTATAGCTGCTGCTGTTTTCTTTGAAGCAGTTTTTCCTGTAAGCTGAAGTGTTTTTTTATTTAGACTGTCTCACTAACGTTGATGGTGCCTAATATTTAGGTTAACTATACCTCTAGAAAGGCAGTTTTCACATTTTACTACAAACCATTGCTCTGAGAAATAAAAGTAATGTTCTAGACAGGCAAAGAAAGTTACTGTGAAATCAAGAGTTTTTTCTAGGGATACCTATGGAGATTTACATAACCCTTTCTTATACCAGCCGTAGACTTTATTTTCAAAGTAAGTTTTTTGAATATTAGCAAATACTAACTTCTCTCTGAATACCTATAAAAACATGCCATTATTCACATTTACTTCAGATTTATCCATGTACATCCATGTATGCCACAATCCTGCCTGCACAAAACACTTCCATTTAGAGCAATTAAGCTGAAAGAGGCTGAACTGAACAACTTTGGAATTTAAGGTTTAAGGCTTTGGAAGTACAAGTAAAACAAAACAAAACCTCAGCTTGCAATCCAGTCACTGTACAGCCACATGCTGTTGGCTATTTCACTGTTGGAAGAGACTGTTGCTTCCACGAGGGGAATACTGAGTGTGGTAACTCCAAGTTAACGTGGCAGGGCCGAAGTGCAGATTGGCACAATAGTGCCATTAATTTCACTGCTCAGGCTCTGTCTTCTGCTCAGCGCGTTTTCCAATATTCCAACGGCACAGAGGCAGCAGGCAGCAGCTTGTGCACTAAATCCAGCTGCTCTGGAGCACCCAGCCATCCTTCACCCTGGGATGTGCCTGTCCCCACTGTCAGCACCTTGCCAAGTGCACCAGGGAGAATTCCCATCCTGCCCCAGCTCGCTAAGCTGAACTCCAGAGCCACCGGGAGCTTAGCACAGGGTCAGGATGCAGTTACACAACCGCAGGGCCAGAGCTTCTGGCGCCGGGAGGAGAGAGCATAACGGCAAAAACTGGGCAGGAACCCACATCTCAAAGGTGTTACGGCTCTCAAAGTTACAAAAACAGACTTTCTCATCTTCTAATGGACCGTAGATTTTATACAAGTTGGTTTATTTACTGGTTTTTTTGCAATTTTTTTTTTGTCCAGGGTGGAACATCGCATAGTTTGAATCTCCACAATTAGGGAGAGCTGTAAAGTGAATTAATCTCAGTCACTTGTATACACACTTTAGGCTGCAGTCCAGAGATAAATTATACTGAGCACTATTGCCGGCACTCCTCAACTAAACTTAATGAGCAGCCATGTAGGAAATACAGGATTGTGCAGGACCAAAACACAGACATCTGTATCACTGCTGAAAATCCTGAGTGATAAAAAGCGAAAGTCTCTCATCTAGAGTCACCAATGTGATTGAGTAAATGAAATTAAATGACAGATTTCTATCATGATGGTAGTTTGAGGAGTTTTTTGCTACAGTATACAAATCACTTCAAGGAGCACACAACAGATGATCAAACATTTCTCAGCTGCTCCTTCCAAATACGATTTTGTTCAGACAGACCCTCAGATTCTGTTATAGGATAAAGTCTGTTCCCGAGCAAATACAAGCTAACTGCTGCGAACAGGATCCCATTAATTTATTTCCAGTGTGAGATGTGGCCCTATGAATCCTCGGCAGCAAAACAGTTCAAAACCAACAAAAATTATAATTAAATAAATCCTCACTCTTCTGAAAACTATCCCAGGTGGTAGGGACTTTGGTACTGCTACCTAAATGTTGGATTTAAGACAAGCAATTTATTTTGTACCACTGATAGTATGCAGTGTAACAAAAATCTGTCATTATTAATCTGGGTTGCCATTCAAGTAACTGTAAGAACAAGGTGAACAAGGGGAAGGAAGATCAGCACTTCAGAAATATAGCATCTCATTCTGTTTCTCTGTTGGGTCTGATTAGACTTCCCAAAGATCAAGATTTTAGATTCTCCTATTGAATCAAAAAGAGGAAGAAGTCTTAAGAGTATTCTTCTAGAGATAGGAGCTTTACAAACAGCTTTGCCTAACACTGACAACAGCTTGGTCCGCTATATTCATTTTTATAGCATTGGAAGCTACAAAAATAAATACAAGTTCATATCAGAGCAAAATTATTCCATCTTTTTAATTCACCAAAGATATGAATAATGTTAGGTGACTAAATAAAAAAACCTCAAACTCATTTATTTAGAGGAGAGATATTTTTCTTCCCCTGCCAATTAGGTGGTGGTCAAAATCTTGAATATTGTGATTTTATTTAAAAATGTTCTTAGCTCCAACAGAGATTTATGGGATTTGCAGCTACAATAATAATTTTAAGAGGTGGTGTTGGTTGTTGGTTTTTATGGCCTTTGTTTGCTTTGGTATTTTGTTATGTCTAATTCTAAATAGAGAGAAGTCTGGAAAATCCAAAAGAGACTATCCTCAACAGAGAATTCTAGACCAAAAAAGGATGAGCTTCCGTAATTTTACATATCTTTTCAAAATTCCAAACTGAGGCCCTAGTAACTCATAACCTGTGCCAGTAAAAAGTCTGGACAGCTGTACAAAAAGTAATATGCAAAAACCAACGTACCTGGAAACTTGGCCTAGGACATTACAGTAGGAAAAGGCAGCAAATACAGGTTACTACAGAGGAAGGGATCTAATTTTTATTTCCTGAAATCAAGCAGGCAATGGGGAATACAGTATTGTCATAGAATCACCCTAAGACACCTGGTAAATGAAAATTAGAAAGGAAACACTGAAAACAAAACAAGTCACACAGTAGCGTAAAGGATATACATTTGATCCCTTAAGTTAAAGGACAAAACCAGTTCTGAACAACTGGATGTCTTCTTACATGCACTGAAGCCCCTGTACAGGACAGAATGAATCATAAAGAAAATTTGGAAAAAAAATAAAATAGAGGAACATAAAGAAAAAGGTATTAATTAAAATGCAACTCCTCAAAGAAGTGAGTAGCTCTCAATAAGGTAAAAAATGGAATGGAGGAACTTGACAGGATCCAGCATATAGATCACTCCAGGTTAGCAAGAAGTTGCTTCTAATCTGGCAAATTACTGCAGTCCTGGTTAGGACAGTAATTAATACTGCTCTTGCTACATTTCTGTATATCTGTAAACACAGAGGGATTTTACAGAGCATACCAGAAATTCTGAACCTGATTGACTCTGGCTTCATCTCAGAAGAAGCTATCAGCAATGTGCAGCTCTCTAAGGATCTAATCGATGTATAACACTAAATTGTGACATTTGAAGGGGAGAGAGTAATGGCATAGCTTTTGAAACTATATAGTCCATCTTCTTGAGTATGTCAACTCTGTTGAAAACAGGAAGGGCATTTACAGTGTTTCCTTCAAATAATAAATATTTTAAATAAGTGAATGGAGTGGAGATTTGGATTTTATCTGAAAATCACTAAGGTATAAGGAAGGCAAAGCAGTGCATACAAATACCAAGACAGCCTTATATCATCTCATTTCTCACAAACACACCTAAAAGTAATGGGTATGTAAAGAAAGTCCTCTGAAGTCCTCCTATTCTGAGGTTTTAGTATAACATTCAGAGGATTCCTTGGTCACTTTCATTGATCCTTTGAGACTGAGCCAAAAAGCTTAAATTCTTCAATTATGCCGGGAAGTTCCAGTCAGTGTCAAGCAAATTATGTAGTTAATAAGGGATATCAATTTGTGCATCCATGTAAGTACTGACCACCCTCTGCTCATTTTTAATAGTTTTGAGAACAGCCACTGAGGTCCTGCTGTCTGCTCCTAATATTTAGTCTCTGCTGTGTGCACTGTTCAGAAATATTCAGAAGCAGTAAAGTAGGACTCTTACTGACTATTATGTAATGCAAAAGCACGAGGGGCTCTTCATACAAACACTCAGAGCCCACCCACCACCTCACCTGCTGAAGACAACCCGAGGGAGAACAGGGCATTACATTTTGCAAGCCCCATGACAACAATGTGCAATTAGACGGTGCTGAGAGGGAAGTAGTACCATCAATTCGGAGGAACATTTGGACATCAGACCAGCACAAGAAAAAAGAACTAACAACTGAAAAACAAAAGGCCTGCTCATTTAAGGCTAAGTACTGGAGCATAAGCATATATAGTACTATCAAAGCAAAGGGAGTAAAAGATAAACAGATGAAATGCACAAACTGGATCACCTGCATTACAGAGAAACATCAGATTTGTGAAAATACTATTTATCAGAGTATCGCAAGGATGAAGCCCTAGGTAAAAATATGTCAGACTCCCCAGCTTACCAAGAGAGGTTATTTAAGAGGGAGGTTGCCAGGAAGTAAACCTGAGGTTTTTCAGAAGCATTCTAGGGCTCACAAGGAGACAGAAAAGCATTCTTGGAGCTCTTACTGCCCAGCAACATTCGCTGCATAACCCAGCCCCCAGTGCCAGCTGGTCCTTTTAGTAAACAGAGTTTCCTCTCAGGTGATCTGTTCTGCCTCCAGAGTCCTTCAGACCTGAGTGCCACAGAAGCACCTGACATTCTGGGTGTTGGCTTGTAGGTTTGTTTAAACATGACTTAGAGCTTCCTATCTCTTCAAACAAACACCACAGCCCAAAGTCTCCAATCACACGTTAAGAAATGTCGTGGTCCAAAAAACAAATTATTGTGGGTTTCCCTAGCTAAAACCATTACATTCACATCTTGCCAAGGCAGTAATACTGAGGAAATTGTTCCAAACTCACCTATCACAGCATCAAAAGTAGAGGCCTGTTTGGTTGTATACAACATAGCTTTTCATGGCAATATTACAATGCATCTGATTCACTTCATAAATGTATCCAGCATAAACAGAGTACTGGGAATATCAAAATAGGCTCCATATTCAGACAACAGATGAAGTGAGCCAATACTTACGGGATATATTTAGTATATAGGAAAAAAGATATCTTTGTTAGTGCTTTTTTGTTTTAATTAGAGAAAATTGCAATGTATACACAAGCGCTGCAAGGCGATCTTCCAAGAGAACTAAATAAATGTATGAAAATACTTTTACTGAAATAACTTATGCTGAATTAAATGTTTTGCTGCTTTATTTGATTTGGCTTACTGATCATTTAACTGTCACCGAATTCTGAGCTTAAGACGTGGCAATGTTTAATGACAATAAGACATTGTAGATCATGTGTTAATGCGGATTAACGCACTTCCCAAGCATGCTGGAAGCATTTGGCTTGCCTTGTACCTTACACTGTGCACCCAAGGCATGCATTCATCAGCACTACTGCTCTGTCTGTCATGTCTTATTGCTGAAGTAGTGCACCATTCCCAGTATGTCTGCTTTGAGCCTGCCTCAGTCAATTTACGTTACACTGCCCACCCAAACCCACGTTTTTGAGGTTCACCCAGCTCTTGATGATCAGGGGCCTGTATGTTTAATAACGTTTTGCTCTGCCAGTCTAATTAACTCCGGCACTGTATCTGCAGTCAGATAAAATGCTCATTTCACACCACATTAATTTTTATCAGCTGAACATTAAGCAACACAAAGCTATCTATGCTTGGTTTAATTTACATACTGACAGAGCTACAACGAATTACTGCAGTGACTGCAAAGCAAATAAGTAGAACTGGCATCAAACATGGCTCCTTCAAAATGAAATATTGATCTGCAAGGCTGGCATCCCAAAGCGGAAAAGAGGAAAAGAAAGAGAATGAGAAATTACTTTCCCCTGCCGGCACTAGAAAAAAAAAAAATACACGGTTTGTAACCTTAAATGTTATAGCTCGAGAGGGGTATTAAAATTAAAACTTATTCTTCAATTGGCCAAGAAAAGTTAAAGGTGGTGGTAACATTTCTCATGGCTTAGAAAGAAAAGGAAAAAGGGGTCAGGAAGATAGGTAAGGACACAATGGCTGTGTTAGAGAATGCAACTTAAAAGATTTTCCTGCTCTCTTCACCAGCTAAATCTAGCTGAGCAGTCCTCTTTTTGTGGACTATGACCATAAGTCAAATTTGAAGGCAGAACATATGAAACACCCTGGAATTCTAATATATGAATAAGAACACAGAAGAAAAATTCTGGGAGCCTTGGATTTTATTCAGAGTCTAGCAGTGACCCTTCAGTGCTGTTTAAAAGCACCAGTGACCCCACAGTAGCCAGAAAAATAAGTGTTCATATGAGTTAATCTGAACACATAAAAGCTGGCGATATACATCAATCATTGCCAGCTTTTCCAGAATGTTGCACCACAGTAGTGAGGTGAAGACCTTAGCTCCAAAAATAAAGTATCCTGTCTCTGCTCAACTGGCCAAAGTCAAACCTTCACTAAAGCTAATTATGAATTGCACACCATTTAAGTGTTACAGAATACATCTTCCCTTGGGCTTTATCTAGTCTTCTGTTTGAGGTTAAAAAAAATTAGCAAGTTCAACTGGGCTGCACTGCAAAAATCTCACAGACATTTAATAAATGAGCAAAATTAATAGAGTAGCACTCTGTCGCTTCTGCCTGTAGGTTAATGTCATCTTTTAAATCTTGGAGTTAGTGTGCCATTGAGTGATTCTCTAATACTTTTTTTCTTGTTCCTCAGCCACCCTAAACATTAAGGAATGACACTCCAGTACCAAAAACATTTCCATTCCTAAAAGTACATGAGGTCATCAGCACAAGCAGCTCCCTCATAAGCAGGCAAGGAAGAAAACTCATACATCCTAGAGGAGGGCTTAACAGCTAACGTTCAACGTTCCTTTCCTGAGGAAAAATGTCTAGGAAAGGACTTTGTAACTCCAAGAGCTTTCTTGAGCTTTGTTTGGTTTGCTGGAGAGCTATGATTTGGGCCCCGTTCAGCTCCATGGTTTTCGGACTACGGAGAAACTGCCCTTGGCATTGATACAGTTAAAAATCTGTGTGACATTTGAAATTTTCCCTGTCCTCGTCTCTATGGCTTCCTGTGCTTTCTTGCCCCTGCCTCTAAGTAAGCAGAAGAGTAGATCTACATTGGACTTGGAAATCATGGAATTGTTCCCTGAGGAAACTGGCTACTGCTGTGAAATTTTCCTTTGCTGTCGAAGTCACCTTTATGAGGAGCTCTTTTCTCTTCAAAGAGCAAATGCAGTTAATAACCTCCTACCTAGAAGCACTAATATTCAGCTTGACTGGTAAGTGAAAAATAATTTCAAAACAGGACAAGGTATTATAGCTATTTCTATTGACTGCAGAGCAGTTTATTATTGTATTCCAGCTATTTTGGGAAACAAGTCAACTTAAAATGTCATATTAATTATTTACAAAATACTGACATAAATGAAATGAAGATTTGACTGAAATAACAGTTCAGTGCCTCACTCTGTCTTCTCAATGAACATAACAGGGAACTGCTGAATAATTTTCTGCTTACTCTACCACAATCTTTCCTTCTCCTTCCCCTGCAAAACAGACCATCAAAAAAAACCTCAGCCTCAGACATGTCTGAATCTTGGACAGGTCAAACAGCATAATCAAATCTAGATTCCATCTACAGCTAATGCTGGGGAACTGTTTGGTTTATCTTTATAGAACATTCCTTCAACATATGTCAGCATCTCAGGGCACACTCACTTTATTTTCAGCTGTGCTTTGAAATATGAGAAGGAAAATAGCCCTGAAATACCATCCTAACTAAAATCAGTCATTGTTTTGGGATAACTACAACACAAAGAGTATTGACCCTTTCTGACTTCCTTGACAGACTACGAGCCGGCAGTTTTCTAAAACATTAAGTCAGTCAGAGCCCAAAGGATAACATGACTTCTAATTCAAGGTAACTGGAATAAAGGAGAAGAGAGGCTGATTAATTAGAACTGTATAGTGAACTAATTTGCATCCCTATTCTCACTGGTTTTCTAAAAAGAGAATCGACGTGTGTTTGTGCCTCACATCATCTGGCTCTTTCCCACATTAAAAATGACAGGTTTTGCAGGTAAAAAAAAAAGAAAAAGAACTTCCTATAAAAAGGTATATTTCCTATTGGGACACAGATGATTTTTACTGAAGTAAAACTTCCTTCATCACTAGTGAGTTTGGTGTAAGAAGCATGGAAATTTGTTCCTGGATTTCTTCCAAGAACTAGCAGGACTTCCAGCACTGCTGTTACAGAAAATTTGAGAGGTTAATCTAAATTATTTCATGCATCCTGCCACCACATCATTTGTCCTGTCACCACTTCTGCCCAGCAGGCAGAGCAGTGTAACCCTTCCTTGCAACTAAAGCCTCACCTGTGCCTGAGACGGGCACCTGGCAGCACAGAAATGATGCAATTTTGCACCTTCCCACCACTCCTCCTCTCTTTTCCAGCCACAAAAAGGATATCCGTAACAACCCTCCCTAGAGTGCAGCAGGGCAAATAAGGGGATAGACCAAGGAATCTTTGCCTTGTTTCTATGTTTCTAGCACAAGAAGATGTAGAAAACAGTGAGTCATCACACTGAATTTTCCATTCAAGACTGCTGACTGAAATGATAGGGCTCCCAGCTGCACAGTAACACCATGGACTGCGTTGGAGGAGTTCCCTCTCAATCCATCCATGTTTCTGTTTCAAACCACGTTTTTACAGCAGTGAAATTTTACTAGTAATCCCAGCTGCTTTACTGGGATTTGGAGGTCAGAAGATCCTCATAAATTTCCCTTAGTGTTTAAGGCTGCTTTAACTCATTTGAACTGAAGTGGCTCTGATACTTGGAAATAAATCTCACTTTATGACTTGGAAAGACCTGGGCAAATATTAACCAATTAAGTCCCCTGTGACTTCCTGCCTCAAAAAGTGATACGAGACCTTGCCAGGGCTATCAAACTGAACTTTCAACTCTGCTTCACGTCTGCCTGAAATGCAGAGGTGGGAAGGGTGGTCTTATGGTCCACTGTCTCTGCAACAACTAACTAATCAAAAGTTGGGGGTTTTTTTCCTTTTTTTTTTTCAAATTTCACTATCCAAAAGGCTGTTTTTCAAACTAAGACAAGATGTGCCATGCACTGTTGGCTTACACCCTAGGCACACTTTCTAAAGCATTCCCCATTCTGTAGAATGCTGGGGCATTTTTGTGTAACATTACTTTCTGCCTTTCTTAGAAGGGGGGACCTGATTTATCTCTCTGTACATATCTAATGTTAAAATGAAGAGATTCCTTTTCACCACCCCATTCCATCCAGCTTTCCTTCCCTGGACTCTGCTTTTGCCAGCACTTTGTGTAGGCTCTGTCTTTGGTAACTCAAGTCAGTAGTTTATTGCTATGCAGGCTTCAGGAGTGAAACATCACTGGCTGAGAGGGAGCAAGTATTGGTCTTGACAGTTTGGATGCCGCTTCCTTTCTCAAAGATGACTTTTTTGACAGCACCAGAAAGCTTTGTCTGTTTTCGAACTCTAAAATATGACAGGGATTCAGAAGGCAGGATAAGACAGACCATGCCAGGTCAGTGTTTTTTGTCTACACAAGCTTATGGTCTCTTCGAATTTATAAACTAGTAGAGGAAAAGACGCTGGGGAAAAGGAGTGGGAAGAGTATCTCAAATGCTTGCAAAAAGTCTGCTTTGCTCAGCCAAACCCTGATGTATTCAAGAGGAACCACATAGCCTTTGTTAAGCTATACATTCTGTGCTTAATTGAGAAATGATTCCTAGTAAGTCCCGGAGAGCTACAGGTCTTTCTATCTCTCAAATGGGAAACAATCCTATCTCACGGCAACTCATTACGTATTCTTTTTGTACCATGAGTTGTTTTAAAACCGTGAAATTAGTTCTGGCAGAGTGTACAGAGAAACACCCATGAGATGAGACTGAACGAGTTATGTAAGGTTTCCACACATTCCTTATGAATGTTAACTCTTCATGGCTAGAAGTCAGCTTTTTTAGATGAAGAAATATTCACATAGTATATATATAAAGGAAACAGCTTTTTTCTTCTCTCCCTATCCAACATCTCCATAATTATGTTTGGCACAGAAACCTCCTTTCTCCATTGTTTCTTTGATACTTAGTCACCATGAAATATAATTTATAAACTGATTAACAATATTTATAAATTAGTTGAGCTGGAGCTGCCTGTGGTGCCAAATAAATTGACCTTTCTGTGTGGTATACTGCGAACTTTCAAAATGCATCAGAATCATTAATATATAAATTGTCATATAGGAGCCCAAGTGCCAGAACACAAGATCAATGTGCTGATTTGCCCAGTGGGTTGGACTCTCTAACCTGGATACCTTGGACACTCCAGCAAGGATCACAAGTCTTTTCAAAGACTTTTACCACTCTGCTAGTGAGCTTTCAGCCTCTCTAGGAAGAATATTAGCCTTGGAATGCTAGCAGGACATTTTTTGGTAGATGTCAGTTAGTGAATTGAAAGCTCTTAAAGATGGACTTCTTCTCTTTTCCTGCTCAGCCTGGAGAGATACAACAACTGGGGTCAGGTTAATGGCATTGCTCAACAAATGCATGTTTAGAGCTGGGAAGAGATTCCTTGTGCTCTCCGGCAAGTGGGATAGAGGGTCATGAAACTAAGGTAGAACTCCAGCTTTGAGAGCTACGAATGAGGTCAGGACAGAGCTGCAGCTCAAGGAACAGTTAAGGTAGGATCATCTGTCACTCTCCTCTTAAGAGTCCACTGCTGACTAAACCAACAAGCCTGCCTGTGATACACAGTCTGCAGAGAGAAAGAGGGAAGAATTGATGAAACTGAGCGTCAGGACACAGCAGGGTCGTATAAAAGCGCATAGTGCAAACTCAACCCTGAATTGCAGGTACACTCATAATTGCTCAGTATGAAAAAAAATCACAGGAAACTTGCAGTGAAAGCTTTAATTTGTTAAATTAATGTTGAAAAGATTCTGTGTAAAGTACTCACTGCTTGCTAAGCCTTTATGAGTGCAATCTAATGAATGAACTGCCATCGCAGACCTGCTTAAGAACAGACTATTCAAAATGCACGTCCTTTTACTTTCAGCATTTAACAAGAAATTCAAATTCTTTTATAAAAACATAGCAGAATTATAAAAAAACAACAAATAAACTAAACTCCCACCACAACAGAAGCACTCCCGTAGCTAGATTCAGTAGCTTAGATAAATAGAAGTAATAAATTTTCATTATATAGCAGAAGGTGACCATCCCTTTTGAAAATTAAAAAAAAAATTAAAAAATCTACATGTTACATACATCCTAACTTTTGAAATTTCAATAATTTCCAGGATAGAAATGGCCTCATTTTAGGCCATGTGATGCTAACGAAAGAAAAACAGTAAATTTGCATTTTAATTCTGACAATCTTCTGTTGACACACTCTGTTACATACATAATTAAGAACAGAAGTCAGACGCTTCCTCTTAACTGATGGGAATCGGAGTTCTGAATATTATACAAATAGCAAGAAGAAAAAAGTTTCATTGGCTTGTTCTAAAACTCAGGCCATTGAAAGAAGAAACAATTGAAGTTGCTCAAACATTTCTCAAAGTAAATGGTACCCTGGAGTTCAGCAAAATTGTAGGGCTGTTTCCAAACATCTCATTTTCTTCTCTTAAAATGAAAATTGCTCTGAATATGATGCCAAAATGTAAAACTGACAAACACAAAGGATATTAGGACTGTCTGAATTACAGATGTCTCTGAAGACTAATAGCATAAAGATGTGAAGCAGGTTGACCTTAAATGTCCTTATTCTCAACCTGTTGGAAGGTCTTTGTTTCTTATTGTTTACTTCTATATTTAGGCTGACTGGAAATGATGAAAGAAATCTTCATTCACAGAAATCTTATTAAAAGAATCTAAAATTGCTCCTTCATGCAACTGAGCCCACTGCATGTGCTAAAAATAGGTGAGGTTGCTAAAATCCTGGCCAACTTTTCTCTACAAGGAGAAGAACTGTTGAGCAACAGACACATCCAAATCAATATCCCCAGTGGAAGAGCAGAGCTTGTGGCAACAGTCAGCATCCTCACCCAGTGATTAAAATTTAAAGAACCATTCAGTAGCAGCTGATAAAAAAAACCCAAAAAAACAACAACAACAACAACAAACCAAACACTAAAAAAACCTCTAACAACAAACACGTCTGCTGATAAAAAAGGGAAGAGACAGAAAATCTTTTAGGATGTCCTTCCTTGTTTACTACCGCAGACATTGCCACATGAGAGGGCACAAGGAGTGAAGACAGATAAAGACTTCCAGTGGTGTAATTCAGCTGTAAAGTTACAAAGGAAAAGAATAACCCAGAGTTCTTGGGGTTATTGCATGCTACCTTTATAAAATTCCTCTTATTCCATTGCCTGTTGCCCTTAACAATGTTTGGTTTATTTTTTTTAATGAAAGCATTATCACTGAGGTTTGGAGAAAACCAAGCCAGTTGGTTGCCATTGTTTTAATTACAGTAAAATAAAAAGCTACATAATTCAACCATCCTCTGTTTTTTTTGTCCATTCCAGAGGAGGCCAACACAACTGACTTCAGGATGCAGTCATGGACATGGCTGAAAATCACTTCTTGCTCCAACCCATGTTTTAAAGGTAGCTCTGGCTTGATGCTTCAAAATACCTTCCTGAGTGCAAACTAAACTATGCAAGGACAGAAACTCAACCTCTCTGTCTGAACCTCTAGGAGGGGAAAGGAATCTCCATACCATTAATGCCTGTTGCACTTCAGTAAGACATTTTTGATAATTTGGTACTTCTTTCCAACCAACAGTGAACTGGGACTGCAGCTCTGAAGGCACACTAGGCACAGCAACGCATGGCACACACAGCTGTCTCTCACACTGAACAAGGACAACATTGGATACAGCCCTCTTAAAATCTGCTCTGAGTCACCGGGAATGTGCTCTGGAACATCCCTGGGTCTGTTTGTTCTTAGTAAAGTTCAGCCGCAGGCTGCCTTGCACTCTCCTTTTCACAGCACAAAACTTGCTGGAGTCCAAGCAGCGTTTGGACAATGCTCTCAGGCACATGGTGTGATCCTTGGAGTCCTCTGCAGGGCCAGGATTTGGACTCATTGATCCTTGTGGGTCGCTTACAGTTCAGGATATTCTATGGCTCCTCATAGCTGCTTTCACTTTGGTAAAACTGAGATGAGATGAAGAGTTAAATCTTCCAAGAGGTGAGGTTTAAACTGATCTCTCATTGCAAAAAATGACCAGAAATCCCGTTCTCCTTCCACCATTTAAGCTCCTCTGAGTTTTCATCTGTGTGTGCATTTGGGGGATAGGTGGAGCAGGAAGAGACTAGTTGCAGTCAAGTGAATATTTTTGGCAGAAATACTTTTTGTCTGACTGTGAAAACCAAAACATGGCTTGAATTGTGATTTCATCCAAATTATGGTTACTTCAACATAATCTACAGCCTAACATGCGGGTCCAGCTCATGAAATTCAGACATTATTTATCCTAATATAGATAAACTCTACCTCCAACAGCTAAGGGAGGACCCTCTACCATATGAATTACTTCACTGCTCAGAGTTAAGTCAACAACAACTCAAAGATACCTCACTCTCAAAGTAGGCAACAGGATCTTAAGTTATAAATGACCAGCAATTCATTAGCCCAATCCAAGATCCAGTATTACAGCTTATAAAATTAAATGCAGACCCTCCCCTGTTAAAGCCATCATACCAAAACAAACCCCCAAAATTGTGTAAAAACAAAGTAGAAGAATAAGTGACTCCGGAAGTAGAAGACAAAAACATTCCCTATTCCATATGATTTCCACATTTTTATGGTAGAAGATCAAAATAAACCATAGCACCTTTTAACGAGAGTGGAAAGCAGCATAATTCATTTACCTTCACTTGCACAAGTATTTCAACTATGACTTTATGGCTCATCTCTGAAAAGCCTGAGATACAGCCAAAGCATCTTTCATATGCATTTTGGTTGATGAAACACTACTTGGAATATTTTCCTTTTTCTTAGAAAAGTCAAAGCAGTCAGAAGTCTAAATTTTCCACCTTTTCTTTCTCTATTTGTAAGGCACTTAGGGAAATACCCATCAAGCTGAAAATAGTGCCTATCTCATTGCATATTTTCATAAATTCATCTTCCTTAACCAAAATAATGCAAGTGACCAGAAGCAAACACACTTAGCAAACACAAGACTTTCCATGTCAACAGAATATTTTCAAGTGGCAATTACAAGTAATGAAAATCTAAGAAAGCACAGTTTGTCCTTTTCCTCTTTGGGCTTCTGTATGTTTTAAGTATTTTCAAGCCGATATTCTCCTAATCCTTATTCAAGACACTCACACACCTATTAAAGGCAGTGAACACTGCAGTCCTCACACTGGCTTAACTCTGCTGTGAATGTCATTATCTTGTACCTAAATATATCAGTAGTTTCAAACTTAATTTTTCTACCTCTAGAATTTCCCCTCACTTGGAGGAAGGGAAGGGGCATAAGACTGTTTCTTACTTTCTCCCCCTCCCTGCTTTTTTAGAGATACTCCCACACTGTGCAGCTGTACAGTTGTCATACAGTTTTGTATCTTTCTGAAATATGCCCCCGAGTTATGCTTTCATTTACAGTCCTTTAAAGAAACAGTTTCCCAGATGTGACAATACCAGAGGCTGAGTTAACTAATAAATACTTCAGGAATTTAGTTGGGAGATTGATGATCCCTTCACTAAAGTGGAAGATAGAATACAGAGCATTCCTCTTTATGATAAAACATGTTTTCCCTAGAGATTTAGACAGAGCACACAAAAATCTTCCTCTTCAGTTATGAAGTTATTTATAAAGAATATATTGAGACTTAAAGAAGTTCCTGAGACTTGTTCAGAAAACTACTTTTCTCTTCTTTGTAGGAAGTCGGAAGAAGACTGACAGCAATCTAATCAAAACATGCAAATGAGGTCAACTTTCTTGAAGGGTTGTAGGATTTCTCCAGAGAAATTTACAGAATGTCCTGGCACAGAGGTATTTTCTGAAGTCGCTGACTTTGTCTTCTGTGGTTCTATACCATTCTATAAGGCCTCCTTGTCAGTTTTGTACTCTCTGCTGGTTACAGATGCCCCAGCTGGGGAGACACTTCATTTTTAATTTAATGCTGAACACCTCAAAGGATGGTAAGCTTCAAGAAGCAATGGAATGAGACAGAATCTTACATTTAGCCTTCCAACGTAATAATAAAAATGATTTAAATAATACAGTATTCAACACTCAAATAATTTTACTTCATTTAACACCAAGTTCAAAACCAAAGCAATTGTTTTCTCTCCCTTCTGATTACACTCTGCTGCAGTTCATACAGAAACTGACTATGCATGCAGACCAGGATGAGAAAAAAAAAAAAAACTCCCCATTTTCTTGACTCTATTCCTTCTCTTTGCTGTCTGAACCATCCCTTTCCATGGCATTTGGTGAGGGGCTGATGAGCTGAAGAATCTGTTAAGATCCAGGTGCTTGCAATGAGCATTAAGCAATTTTTACAGAAGCCAGAGATTACCTTGGCTGAGAATTAGAATGAGCATTTGGGAAACCTCCCCTAACCAAAGGAGGGAGTTCTGCTAATAAAAGCAAATACAACCAGCACCCTGCCACACAATGGTTTATACCAGTGACACGTTAACATGAAAGATGAAAAATATCTCTGGTTTTCCAGCACAGTAAAAGCACACATTTCCCTAGATTATACAGAAAAGCTTTCATGGAATATCCAACCACCTTATTTTGGTTTCCCACAGGTTGACAAAATAGATTAACACATTAGTCTTCCTACAGGTTGCATTTACAGCAAACTACCTGATCAAGGTCTAATTTTCTCAGGTTATGTACAGCTTCCTGCTCATCGTGTCTCTACTGAAACAGCAGTGAGGAAATCTGGCACCCAGCAACTTGTACAAAACCACACCCAAGCACTCTCTGCTGACAGACCGCATTGCACTGAGCAGTACCACAGAGGTTGGCCCCTCTGATAAAGAAAAGCACTAAAGAGACTTGAGCATAAGCAATGACAAGTGTCTGTGCCCATCAATGCACAAGGGACAGGGTTTTTAGAAAGGCAAATAAGACAAATACTGCAACTTCTATGAAACAGGGACTGATCAAACATAAATATCCCCATGTTGTAAATATGATCTAATGTGGACACCGTTACAATTATGTTTGTTATTATATCAGTTGTTATCGTAGCTGGATTATTAAAATACACATCAGTAAGGAAATGCAATGGCATCAATCCCATTTGCTTATTCTGTAGAAAAAGATTGTGACACTGATGCATTTTTAAGACTTCTGTTCATTAAACATAATTGAGCAAGTGAGTAGTTTTTCTATAGAATTGTCTAAATACTGTATTTAACCCTTTATTTTTTATTACTTTCTATTGCTTACTCTAAAAATTGTCCCTATAATTCTTACAAAAAGTATCAACTTCTGTCTGCCCCTCAATTCACATGCAAATCTGAAGAGGCAGAATTTATCTCCATAAACAAAGCTGTAATGATCCTGATGTCTACACACTTACAAAGCAGATGCTTAACATTCTGAGTTGTGCAACTCAAACACTGCCTGACAAGTAGAAATAACAGCAGAATACTGATCATGACATCAGGACTATCTGGAGATTTGTTTAATTCCTCTCTTCTCCCACCCCAAGCTCTCAAAAGGAAAGCCAGGAAAGGAATTCTCTCTAAACTTGTACTAGGAGACAAAGCAGTGCAAACTCCCATCTATAGTAGTGCAAATCACAACCCAGATTAGTGAGGGGCTCTGGTTTGTTAACCCTTAACAGTTCTGACCTGGACACGATCAGCACACAGCTTTTCTAAAACCTGAACCAGCTACACGTTTCACAACAGCAGGTTGTTTGGCTACATTATATTAAAAGTTAAAAAAAAGGTTTTTATTTTTTATAACTCTTGACACTAAACCTCATTTCACATTAACGGTAAAGGAAGAATTAACATGAAGTAGAAATTTTCTCTTTGCATTACTCCGGCTTCCCCTTGAGAAGGATGCAACTTATTGAAAACTGGCTGATACTTTCCTGGCACAGCAATGACAACTTTTTATAAAAACAGTACCATCTTTTCTTCAGTTATACCACAAGAGCAAGCATTACTCTAGACTTGAATGTTAAGTCATTTAACACTTCTAATGCTTTCAAGCCACAGATCAAACAGCATTCATTAAACCCCACATTTCCCTCAGGTTTTACTATGTGATCACCCTTGCTTTACAGTGGAGAAGCAATGAGTAGATTCCCCAATACCAGGCCAGCGGCTTAGCTAAGACTGACATCCAGGAATCTGGGAGTACAGGCTCTCTCTGTCACCAGCACTCTGCTCTCTCAGACAATGGGCCACAGTCTCTGGCCTTATAAAACCAGAATAAGTTAATGCATCTCCATGGAGTCAGATCCACATTATGTAAGTACAATCAGAATCAGACACAAAATATTTAATTGGATTTTTCATGTGGATTTTTCAGCCCATGGTGATTTAATACAACTGAGTCACTCATCTATTACAAAAAGAATAATACTAACTTCTTATTAAGAGTATAGATTAGAGGTAGTTGAGATGAAAACTGGGGGCAAGGGGAAAGGTTGTTTGATTCCTATACAATTCTGATTTTTTCTCTGGAGTCATGCCAGTGTGAATGCAAACAGAACCAAGTCCAGGCTAGGAACCCCAAATCCTAGGAGTTGGTTTCTGCAAGTATAGGCTACCTGGTCAGAATCACTAAAGCCTCAATGCCAAAGAGTTACGAACAGCCCCACTGAATCCAAGGAACTAGTCACACACTCAGTTTTAAGAGCTGAAGATGGAATGACACTTACTGCTTCACTGATCCTAAAAGCCACCTCACAATCCTCAATTTATATTATAAAAAACAAATGAGCTAAAAAACCCAAAGATGTACAGAAGCTACAACTGCAATGGCCTTTCTGTATCTCCAGCTGCCAGCTAATCAATCTCAGCTAGCTAAAGTAAACAGCCAAAAAAGCAAAGCACATTTGATCCTGAATATACTGATTTAGGGATTTCAGCTGTGGTAACAGGTCAATTGTTCCACTTGATGAGTAACTGTTTTAGGTGTCAAACTGCATTAATACTTAAGTATTAAGGATACTTCTAGGAAGCCTAGTTAAAGAAAGAGTTACTAAATAACTATATGGAGATCAAATCAGGAGTTTTACAGCCCAGACTTTTCAAACTATGAATCTTTCAGTTTATGGAAGAGCTTTCAATTTACATTAACACCTTGAGAATGAAGCCTAGGCTTTCAAATGCACAGAGCTGAATCCTGCAGTTATGATTTAATTAATAAGTTACTTGTGGATTTAGAGCCAAAATGCTTAAGAACAAGAGGGACAGAAGGAAAGTGCAAATAGCTTCCCTCCTCAGTGTGTGCTGGATCCCACACAAAAATAGTGTGTCTGGAAGCATATTGCCTCGAGCTGGATCTCAGTCAACTGGATTGCTTTAGAATTTTAGGGACTTCTCAATAGCTTAATGAACAGGTTCACTTCCACAATCTACTTACCCCAGTGAAACCAGTCACAAATGTTCAACAGAAATTCTGAATAAGCAACAGGACTTCTCCACAGATTTCGAAAAGCTGTCCAAGCCACAGGCATAAAGCCAACCTTGGGGACGGAAACTGAGCATATTTCATTCTTGCTGGATGGCAGAGTTGCCACTGCAACATGTTCTCCTCGTCAACAGCCCACAGTTCTGGCAGGGTTAACTATGACAGACTCCCTCTTCAAAGTGGGCTACTGTACCGCATCCAGACAGAGATTTCAGAAGGTTCTTTACTGTACTGAATCAAAAGCAGGTTGTCTTTCCTCCCTTTCTGACGCTTTCTTAAATGTGTGACATTGTTCCATTTTAAAATTGTTTTAATCTGATTACTGTTTGTCTCCATAGTGCCAGGCAGCAAGCAAACAAAAGAAAACAAGTAGTCCATCATCTAAGCAGAATGCAAGACTACCTACTTCAGAAAACTGTCCAATATGACTAGTAAATATACCTGAAACCCAGCCTTTAAAGGGGAAGGAGAGGTGCTATTCATAAGTTGATTTCGATCTTGTGACATTTTCTAAGCCCAAAGAAAAATATCTTCATGGAATCATCCAATTCAAACACCTGCCTCCCCAAAAAACCTGAACCCACCCAACCAGAACTTCCAACAGTGCCAAAAATTCAAAGAAAAACAAAGGATTAATACCCAGAAACAATAGGGAGGCAAGAAGCTTATCAAATGCCAACTGATTCATTACTGATCTTAAGCTTTGCAGGGAACAAAGGAAAAAAATAACTAATTTGCGTGTCTCATGGGACTGCAAAGCCCATTTCAAGCTTTGACAGAGTTCACACATTTTTCCACCCTGTAGAGGTATTGGAGTTTGGTTCCTAGGCTGTACTATACTACTAAAAGTACTATCAACCTACTGCTGGTGTTTTTGTGTTGGAAAAGCAGTCTGGGATCACAAGCCAAAAACTTCAGAGCAAAAGAAACAAAACTTATCCACTCACATCTATTTGATATGCATAACGAAAAACACCCGGCAGCTTTTATGGCTTGGCTTCTGCCTTAAAACTTTAAGAGCTGTTAGCAGTTTAAGGAGCACCAGGAAACAGGTGAAAAGCATTTTTGTTTCATCGCTGGCAGGGATACATAGAGAAAAAACTCCTCAATTCTGATACTACCTTTAGATATTTGCTGCCAAGAAATGAAGAAGTCTGGCACTTTTACTTACAGTGGGAAAACCAGATATGGTTTAGGACTGCTAATTAAATTTTTATGTTACCTTAGCATATACTAAATTTCATATTCTTACCTCATTACGTAAAAATATCTGAAAATGTAAATCTAAAGCTTCAAAACCTTAAACATATTAGAAATCCTAATATTTTAAACACATGAGTATTTCAGTTTTAGTCTTTCATGTTGCCCTTAAAAAGTTTTTGAACATTGTACAAGACAGTCATCAAAAACTCTCCATGGAATCAAAGGCTAATAAAAACGGATAGTTGTCACTACATTCCAATGTGACCTTTGAGCATCTGAGTTTTACCTGAACTCAAATCCTTTGCTTGTCATCCTCACTATCAAAAATACTTCTAGCCAGACTGCTGTGAGCACTGAATTTATGGGTTAGCTCCTTTACTTCATCTTAGTCAACAGATCCCAGTCACTGCCTTTGTAAGAGTGCCATCTTTGAAAAGAAACGTTGACTTTCAGTTTTCACTGTGACAAGCAGAGTGAAAAACATGTTCCGGTAAAATGAGAATTGACACAAAGACCTCATTCAGCTCTAGAAGTAAATTTAAAATAGAAATAAACTCTTTCAAATCTTAAATGCAATGGTACACCCTTACTCACTTTCAGGTATATGCCTGCTTCCCAATTTGTTTCCTAACATCAAGAAATACTGGAAAGTCATAAGACAAATTACTTCCAGAGTAATTGTGCACTTATTTGCTGATCAGAACATTTGAGAATTGCTGCATCTTTTGGTTTTTACACAGCAGTAAAAAAAACCCAGAAGAATACAACTGAGTGTAACTGCTTTTCACTGAAAACAGATAACCATCAAGCTGCTAAAATTCTGTTATCCCCAATTTGACTCTAAAAGCAGAATTAAATAACACTAATGGCATGGAAATGTCAGTTCATTATACTTTTTTCCTGTGTTGTGAGCGTACTGTGATTTGCTAGGATACTCATCTGTTCAAAAAAGGGCTAAATGTCACAGCTTCTTTAATGCTTTTATCTTCATCGACAAAAGCAAAGAGCCAAGTACCACATGTCTCAAACAGAATGGGAAACTTTCACTATCACTTAAATGATCATTATTACAAGAAGTCTGGGTTCAACTGCTATTAATGTGAATAAGATTAAATAGAAACCAAAAAACCTAAACCCAAAAGCGAAACCCACTACCCAGAAAATTGGTTTTCCCGATGTGTGTAAATCAGCTGCCATTCAATGCACATTTTATCAACTCTAAAACAGGCTATAATTTATAGAGTATTGATCAGATAGTTACTTTTAATGTATGATTCAATGGGTAAAATATAGAACATAAATGCTATCATCACAGAGGTATCACCATCCACTTAGTCAGTATATGAATACAAGCACTTTTTCCTGCTATCTCCCTCAAGCTGGGACAAAATTACTGTCTTTTCCAAGATGCCCAGCATATTTAATACTGACTTTTATAAAAAAGAAGCTTCCTTTTTTGTATGGCTCTAGTGCTTGCCACACTACAAACTTGGTCTTGTGACAGACAAAAAAAGCAGAATACATTAGATGGAAGCAAAATTACCACTCAGAAACAAACAGCTTTTGTGAAACAGTTCATGTTCTGAAGAAATTTTTAAGGCTTGGTAAGCAATTCAACTACTGCTGACTTCATTACCTGAGGAGGAATGCAGGTGAAATTCTTTCCGTAAGACAATAGTTGGGGGGGTGGGGGGGAAGCAGCAAACCAAAGTGGAGTGTGTTTATAAACTGGAGAGATTTAAACCTTGCTTTTCTATTGACTTCATGTGTCGTGGGAGGCAAACTGCTAAATGAGACTGTTTTATTTGCTTCAAGTATTAAATCATTACCTCATAAAACCCACGGTAGTATCGTAAGGATTTGCAGGAGCCCCGGGCGGGCTCTGGAAATGCACAAACCGACTTTTGCGAGCCCTGCGGTAACACGGCTCCCGCGGCCTCGGCCTGGGTGAGTCTGAGAGGAATGGCACAAAGCTCCCTCCAATTGTTACCCGAACGACTGCAGCGTTGGAATTGTAGGAATCACCTGAATCCAGGTAAAAACAGCAGCTTTCCTGGCTCCTACGCAAGCCTTTGGAATTCTCTGAGCTTCTGCATGTTGCCATCATTTAATCTCCATTATAATTTAAGCAAGCAGTGATTAGATTATCAGCATCATCTCCCCTATGTGAACTGCACTTAAAGGAGGGGTTTAGGTTTACACTTCTCTGTGCTTCCACTGAAATGCCATAATGCACATAAATAGGCACAAGCACAAGGTATTTCCAACTCTACCTATCAGATTAGTAGGAGAGGCATTCCTTTGAAAAAACCCCAAACAAAGCAGTATTTCAAAATGAGTTTAAAATGTTTGTCACAGAAGCTAATTGTGAGGAATATTAACTTTAAATTTTTTACTGCTCTTTTAATTTTTATTCTTTTTTTTTTTTTTGCCTTTGAAGAAATTTTTAGCTGTGACAACAGATTTAGCAAGTACTGCATTTTAATACAGGAAAAAAACATGTAAAACTCCTATATTTGCTGTTTGGTATGAGACTCTAAAACCAAAAACCAAATGTCATAATGTAACTGATAACAACATGGTCAGATAACCAGTTTTTTGAGACATATCTTTGTTAAAGCTTAGCTGTTTCTACCAGATTTCTAGCACAATGATATTGGCATCTAAGTAACGGGGAAAATTGAAGGGTTCTTTGCCCTGAAGGCCAAAAGTGTGTTCCAACACAAATAAAATAATATTTAAGAGTTTAATGCTGTTCTGCAGGGCTGCACAGCTGATTGCAGGACTCTGCAATGCTGGTAAGACTAATGAGCTGCATCTGCATCTTGGCATAATGTGGAAAAAAGCAAGCAACCTGAAAAACTGATTTTAAACTTAGCCACACATACATTTTACACATTTGACACGCTAAAATAAGGTTGCTTAAACTTTGTTTCTGCTGTAGTTAAAATTACCATGCAGCTATAGATTGACCACTTCAGAGAGCATGACTGTCAGTCATCAAGGATACATAGTGCACACACCATGAAGGTAAAATGTTACTGAACTGTATGTGACTGAAAAGCTGACCAGATGGGGTGGGGTTTTTTGTTTCTTTTGGGTTTTGTTTGGTTTTTCTTTCCCTACAATTACTAAGTATTGCAGGAATCAGGCAGGCTCAGAAAACAGCCGAAGATCCTTTTTACTATAATCATGTATGGGCAGTGAGAATCAGCTGAAACAAAACAGTAGAAAGTTTTGGTTAAGTAGTTAAGTAACAATCTGTCAATGTCAGAAGTATCATTTTAGATCATTATTTGCTTTCAGTCTGAAGTGGCTTTAAATGTCCTAATTCTCGTCTTCAAGTAAAAGACTGTATTTTGGAAGCAAGAACTTTAATGTGATCTACTCATGCACTGTTGAAAATATATCCTGGATTGTGCCTGTGCCACCTCCAGACTGCAAAGCACTTCAGAAAATCCTGATGGGATCTGTTCTTTGTCAGTATCTGTCTCAGTTCCTGTCTTCTGTGAATCAGTTTGCAATGACAACAGAACAGATAAATGGGTGAATATATTAATCAATTAAGGCGGTTTTGAAACATTATTCCCTTCCAATAATTTTCTTCTCACAGCTACAAAACAAAATTCCCACAGATTTAATTATTACAGGGCTCCATTATAAAAACTGTCACCCACACCTACCCTGAGCTGGGCAGCAGCAAAGCAATATTGGAAGGGTCATCAGCACCCTGTGGAATGCACATATCAGGACAAGCAAATAGTCAGGGGTTATACAGCCCATGTGCAGCCCTCTGATGTCCTTACAGACAAACAGCTCTCAACTCAAAGAGGTTTGCAAAAGAGCTGAAGAAATCATAGCTAAACCATGGCATAGATTAGTTCGGAAATGAGGAAAAAGATTTATGTTTTGATTTTACCAAAGTGCTCTGCATATATGATGTAAAATTCTCATAAGCTGTTCCATTGAGATTTACACCATGAGTAAGGGGAAATACTCTGCCGCTTTCATGTTATTCAATTTAGATTGAAAGAGCTGAAGAATGACTAATACTGCAAGATTTCTACTACACCTATTCCCGAATGAGTCCGGCCTAACTTGAGTAGCTTTTGCCCATAGAGCATGGCTGGTTAGAGGTGTGATTTTTTTTTTCCCCCTTTTTGTTTATCCACGGTAGTATACCATCAGAAACTGTAGCACAGAGGCAGTTATACCACCATGAGTGTTTTTGCTTCTGTTCCTTACTGTATTCAGGAAACTGACAGAAGCTGCATCACCAGCGACTCTTACTCATTTTTTCCACTACAAATATTTATCCATAAGCCTGAAACTAGCCACCAGAACAAAAATGGTATTTTTCCCCCCCTGCCTGGGACAGGTGGAGGGCAGAGCAGGGAGCTGCAGCAAAGTAACAGGGGTTGATAAGCACCAGATAATCTGTGGGTTTAAAAATTCTAAGTACAACGAAATCCAAAAAAACAGTAGAGAAGACTAAAAACCACAAAAGGGCAAAAGCAAATGATAATCTGAATAGACAACATATCTAATAAGAAAATCATTAGAGCTTACATTTGAGACACTTGTAAGATCTGCACGACAACGGGGCTCATTTGTTAAAGTACTGCTGATGATTAAACCAAGTATTTATTTCCATACATCTGCAACAAGGACAGATAAAAATCTCTACAACCATCTCGGCAACAAGCTCACTTATAATATCAATGCTTGCTGACATTATCACATTACTAACACAGTGACTGAAGGGGGGAGTGAAAGCGATCTCCAAAATTACTCTCGCCATTTAAAAAATCTCAAACTCCAAAACAACAAACATTGCAAAGAATAAAACTCCCAAATTAAATCACCCAGAACCAACATCTCTGTCCTGCTTTAGACAAAAAGGTCTAACGATCCTAAATACCACGATCTAAATACCATGATCCTGGCCACCAGTTTCAGCTCTAAAGTTTAGGTCCTCTCAGCCTCGCTCAGAACACACTGCAGGACCTGCACCAAAAGTAGTCTCAGCACATTCAACATAAATCCAATAATCTTAAGTATGGCACACCTTCAGCTTCTTCACTTGGGTTTCTTTAGCTTTCATAAAGCAAAATCACAAAATATGAGACATTTCCACATTCTACAAAAGACTACAATTCTAATTGGATGAGTTAGAACCAGCTACAACAATTTCCCTGTAAAACTTACACCAGGTGTTCAGTCATAATGAATAAAAATAAAATTATAATCATGTTTGAAGCAACTAGCAGGAAAAAAAGGAAATTGGTTAAAATATTTAAGGCCATTAACCATTCATTTCCTTGACTGTGAGTGTTGAGCTGGCATTCTGGTGGCAGTGTGCTGAGAGCTGGCATTGCTGGTGCCTCTGCAGTATTTCAGCTTCAGGAGATGAAAACATATTTTTTAATGTGAACCAGTCTGTTGGACTCCGGTTCTTTAACTATGGCAAGATTCAAAGCTCCCCCTTCAATGAGGTCTAATGAGAATCAAGCACACTATGCACATGATAAGGCTGTGTTGCAAGCAGAGAGTAGCAATCAATTTAAATGAACTCAAACATGGAATTTAGTGAAACTCTCTGACATCTGTAACCATGCTGCTTCCATTGGTTGTAGGCATCATGATAAAGGTGAAGTCCCAGATATTCACCACAACCTGAACTATGTCAAGGTTTTGGTTTTGGGTCAGCTTTGAGCTGATTTACAGAATCATGCAAACCTTTAGGTATTGCACAAACAAAACTGTGGCTGCCTTGGGGTATGTTAAAATTTTGGAGTCAATCTAAGTCCTAAATAAAGAAATAAACCCATGGAGAAACTAAGCTCAAGATGCAATTTCCACACTGCCCAGAGGACCAGAAACCAGTGGGTTTTGCTGAATGCAGCTATCAGCCTCCAAAAGCAGACAGATTTTTAACTGTCACACACCCCCACATTTTAGCTTTGCATGCCCGACATCCATATGCAATCGATGTAAGTAATCTCAGTAGCAATCTTGACCTCACACACAGAAGCACCCACATACTTCTCACACCCACAAACACTTTCTCTCAAAAGCAATTCGTGGAACACATAACAATATTATGAAATAAATGTTTAATCATTAAATGCATATCCCAAAATTAGTGATGTGGGGAGTGCTTCTGAAGTGAAACATCAAACTAACTAGAAGTGCAGCCCAATAAACTCGTTTGACTAAACAAACTAAGAGTATGTTATAATTTTGGACAAAATCAAATCCTGAAGACGTATGGGATTTGCACAGCACTGATTTGTTGTTTTTTCCATTGCATTTGGTAGCACATTATTCAATAGCCTGTTGGTGGACACTGATGTTTTACATAGCAATTTGAAATGGCAGAACTTTTGGGAAGTGTGGCAGTTCCTTACAGCCTTTAAATTTGTGCTTATGTCCCCTCAGTAATGGGCATGCCCAAGGACATGAGGAATACCTACTGCATCAGGACAGACTAGAAGTGTAAATCAGATCCCTCCTCCTCCTCCTGCTGCTGCAGACACTGGCAATAAGCAGCTCACAGTGCTCCAAACTGCAGCCCTCGAGGGGCCACAGTTTTATTGGAAGAGAACTGCTGGAAGGAGGCTCCATGCCCTGGGACTTAGGATATCCACAGGGGTTGTGTACATGGTTCATTTTTACCTAGTGCTTGGCCAGGACTGCACCTGTGCTGCAATAACATTCCTGGGAGATCCCTATGCATTCCATACTTGTAGTAAAAACACAGTAAGCACAAGAACAATTGTACTATACGTTGCTCAGTTTGGACTGGAGATACAAATTTTGGTCTCCTATCTGAGGAATTAAACCAATTTTTTCAACCCAAACCAGAACTCACACCACACATTTTACTGATGGGCTGTGAGCGAACTGATTGTTTCTGGTGCTGAATTACTTCCAGTCCTCTCTTTCTCCCTATGGTCTACATGGATTGAATGCTTTGTATACAGTCAGTTTACTCTATGGTATAATAAAAAGAAGGAAAGAACTCTAAGGTCCATATAGAAGGCAATACTCAGAGAAGTCCTCAATTTCTTTCAAAGGAGTCCATCTCCTCCTCCACTACTCCCATTCCCACTATATCATGCAAGAAAAACCTGCAGAAGACTTTAAATAAAGAACTACTCAGGACTGGAATATTTAACCCTTCCAATGCAAGAAAAACCCCAGTATTTCTAAACATCTTCTCACACTGTTATGTTCAGACTCAATCTGCATAGAATATTCAGTGCAATGGCCTTTCTGAGCTAGATCACAGATTTAAGCTTTATGAGTATCTGGAACTCATCTGTTGAGCCAGGAGAATATAATGAGAATATCTGCTGAAATCTGTGAGACATCTGTTTTCCACATTCCTCTCTACTCCCTGGAGGGAGTTGTATCAAAAGAAAACAACAATGCTTTATGAACTCCTCTTTCTCCTTTCATGTTTTCTGAGAAGATAAACAGCAGTTCCCTAAAGCCAATGGTTATTGCACAAGCATAGTAACTGTATTTAAGACATACATATATATATATATATATTTGTATCACAGAACAGCTACAAATGAAAAGTCAGAATACTTACCTTACCTGCAGACTACTACCAGAAAATTTCACAACCATGCTATAGGAAAATAAACCTAAACGGGTTATATGTTCACCCTTTTTTCCTACACAACAGAAAATGTGAATGAAAACCCTAGTTTTTACAGAATTTTTCAGCTATTCAAAATATTCAACTCCAATAATCTGAGCACTTAAATATATGCATAGCGATACATTTTAGATGAATGTGTGCCATCTATGAATATCTTACCAAGCTAAGCATATAAAGTAAAATGTGCCAATTCTCAAAGGTCACTCAGCATTATTTTAACGAGACTTTCACTGACTTTTCATTAAGTTGCTGTGCTGGTAAACAGGAACAGGTTGCCTAACGCATCATGTGCACAGGCAGTATGTTCTTCTCACTTCCCAAGATAGGTGATAGAAAGTGTTGCTGGGAAAAACATCAACTATCAAGCAAGAGCATTTTTATACTTAAGGTAACTGTATCAATCTACTTCGATAAAGCAATTTATTGGATATTTATGATTCAATAAAGGGACGAGCGTGTGTCTTCATTACCTAAGTACTTAACTATTTGGTTTAATTTTGTAAACAATCAGAGGCAGTTAAAAAAAAAAAAGAAAAGTCACTGTGATTCCGCATATCTTTAGACTGTCTGAACTGTGCTCACGAGAGCAGTCCACTTGAACTAATACACTCTAAGTCAGGTTGTCTTGTTTCCCAGCTTGCAGAAATTGATAGTGCTTCTCACTGCAGTTGAATGACTTGTGCTCAGGGTACAGGCACAAAGACAGGCACCAGTCCTTAGTGGTACTTCTTTTGCTTTCCCTTGCTCCCTATTTCCAATACCGTAACAACCAAACCCATTATGGAGAAGGTCATTTGTTAAAAGAGTGTCGAGCTTTTTCACAGTGAAATAAAAAAAGAAAACCAACCTAGATGCTACAACTGAAATCAAGTTTTACAGTTCAGCTGGCATTCTCCAGCTTTTCTGGAGACTGGCTGCATAACTTGAAACCATTACAAAGAGCCTTCAACCACATGTCCTAACAGACTCACACACTCAACATAAGCAATTTTCATGAAAGAATTTCCAAAGCTTCCAAAGTAATCTAGTCTATCCAAAAATAACCTGGATTCTCTCACAGTTTATCCATCTCACCTTGCCTTGTAAACTCAGCATGCCTTTTATTCCTTAATGAGAGTCCTCCAAAATATTTTCATCACACACAAAATAACACTGCCTGAAACAGGTGGTGATAACATCACATTCAGATTGTTAATAGCATTACAAGAAATGCACAACACACTTTGGCTTTCATCCTGATGTTTTTAACTGCAGGATCCTCAACTGGCTTTCATTTTCTGTCCTGCCTTTCCCCTATCGAGGAGAATAAAGATTTCTCCACCAATAAACTTGTTGATGGTATTTAATAAGTTTGCAGCTTGAGTGGGAACTGAGGGCCATCAGCTTACCTGCGGAAAGCGCCTCTGAGTGTGCTTCATAACCTCTTGCAAATGTGCTTAAGAGATTTTTAATACAAAAGACTAAAGCAAATTTTTTCTTCCTATAAATAATTAGCTGAAGGCCACATAACTTCTGATCAGTTTATGTCTGTAGCTGATTTCTCAACTAAAATGCCAAGAGGATGGTTTGCCCATCCTGCAACCTTAATCCACCACAGGTGTGAACAAAAAAAACCAGCATTCCTTCTAAATCCTGCACACATGGTAGCAATGTTAAAGTGAAATCATGTCTATTCAGCAAAATGGGTGCCAGGAAAAAACCCTGGATCTTTACTAGAACTGTGTGTCAGCTTGAATCTGTAGCACATGTTGGTCAATAGGGTGCTACAGCACTTGCAAAGGCAAGAAAAGAGGCCTGACTGTTAGTTCTGCCAAGCATTTCAGTCCATCTCAGTGCTGACACGTAGGGGTGTAGCCGCTTTCTACTTATGCTATTTACTGCTAATAGAAACAGTGGCATAATTTCAGCATGAAAATACAAGGCTGTTCGGTCAAAGAGAAAACAGACACTGCCCTCTGAGCACAGCTTGGAACACAGCAAACAAGTGACCCAGCTCAAGGAACCACTCATGCAGCACAATGGGCTGAGGTCGTATGACATTTACAGTACAACTGATTTGCAGACCAAAGCAGAACAAGATGGATACAACTTATTTCTAAGGTAATGGTGAAGCCATTTCAAAAGGAATTGTTTTCATGCATATGAGGACAGGTTTGAAACACACTCTAACATACTCTAGCATACAACAGAGTAATGGCACTAAATAACCTCTGGAATATCTTTTTCACTTCCTTCTACCAACAAAAACCAACAAAAACTTTCTTTTGGTTTCCATACTACTTTCCATACAGTTGTATAATCCACCACACTGTGATGACTTCCTTCAGTGCCCTTATGATGCCTTCAAAATTGTCCAAGATTTGTTAAAATGTGAACTCCTGTGCTTGCCTATGTAAGTCATGTTGTGTGAAGAAATGATGCTACCTACACACAAACTACCAAGTGAGAAATTCAAAGGGCCTTGACACAAGGAACCTGCAAAAAGTCACCATCTTTTGCACCAATTTGTTTTTACAGCCATTCTTCGTAACCATTTACAAAGAACTAAATAAAGCCTGCCCTAAATAAACACCTGGCTCTGGCAGCACAAATTCTTAAAGTGCCTTTAATTCAAAGGCATTGCAAATCACATTTATTTCCTGGACTTCCCTGGCACATGCATAGGTTTACACATGTGTTGCTGTCTCTTCACAGCACTGAGCCAAATTCATAAGAAACAGAACACAAGAGGCCTCAACAGCTTCAAGTATATCCTATTTTAGAGCTCCAAACTCAAGTGAATTTTGATTCAATGGCTCAACTTGTTAGAGACAAGAGGAAGCTGAAGCCAACACAGAACTGTGTTAGTGTTAGTTTCTACCTTAAACCAGAACTGAAGTCCATCATCATAAGACCTTCTTGTATTGTTCACCTTTATAAATGGGTATTTTGCAGTACCACACACAGATAAACCCCAAACTGTTTTTAAGTGGCATAACACATTTATAAGGCTAAAATAATGAAAATGGCTATAAAATAAAAAATCCAACCATTGTATTTTCTGCTCTGAGTACAAAAAAAAACTCAGAAAAAAACCTTGCAGATGAAAGATGGGAGTGGGTGAGACAGAAGATATTTCTAGGTTCCTTAAAACAACTGAGAAAAGCTGTTTACATGTAAATATGCTTCTAAAATGCTGTAACTGCTTTTTGTCTGTACAGGAGCTCAAACTGCTTAGTTTGGAGACATTAACCATTCCAAGGTACATTCCTATTTTGCTGAACGCTACAATCCACTCCAGTGCTCGGCTCAACATCACACCTCATCCTTTCAGGCTTTGCTCTCCTTCTACTTTTGGTTTGGTTGTCTTTCCAGTGAAGGAGAGCAAGCTGTAAAGGGTAACCACCAGCTCATATTTAGCAGTTATAACTGTCATATCTGAACTACAGCAATTTGGTTTTGAGCTTAGTAACAAACCAGTGGCACCAATGTGTTTCCACTTAACTTGGACATCTTATATTGGATATAGAACAAGCTACTCCATTACATGAAGACCTTAAGCAACACAGTAAGAATTCAGAATTTTTTTCTCTGTGATTTCTATTTCTGATATTAAGAATTAGACATTTGTGTAGCAGTAAGCCTCGCAAAATAATGTATTCAGAGCTACAGTCACAGGCTCTGCTAATAATGATAAACAACGGTGGAATATCCTCCACATGAAGGGCTGTACCACTCTCACAGGAGTCATCACTGTCTTTTCGAAAACCTTTTCAGGAAAGTCTTTAGCACCTGATTTATGCACAAAAAAGCAACTATGTCCAAAATACAAAGATATAAATGACTGACAGTCTGCCTGTTGGAGTCTATTTAACGAAAAATATAATATATAGTAGAACAGAAAATTCTCACCCGGTTGCTGTCGAAATATTTATACAGCAGATCCTCACAGAATTGTCTTTTCACCTCTCCATGTGGGAATACAAATCCCTTAAATTTAATGATGCTCTTGGTACCAATTGTCAGGGGATACATATGCATAAATAGTGTATAAATAACAGTCATGTTCAAATTCTAGGAACTGCAGATATACACTTTGCTTGCATTTTTTTTGAAACAGTTTTAAGTAACATCACAGAAAACTTATACTAAATCTATGTTAATATCATGCTCAAGATCTAGAAAATTGGGATAAGGACAAGCTTACCTCTTAATCCTTAGGCTGGCACTCAAAATCACAGTAAGCTTTTTAACTGCTATGGTCCTCTAAGAAACATTCAAAACAATGGGAAATTTGCACACATGGACCATTTACTAAAGCATAACAAGATGAATTATGACTTTTTTTTCTGTTTTAACACATGGCTTTAGACAGCTTTGGCTCAATCCTGAACTTTTTTTTTAATTATAAGAAATATCTTTGAAATTATAACAAAGCATAAGAAATTACTGTCTGAGCTCCTGAAAAAGACTGTTGAAGCAAAACATTTACTCTACTAGAAATTAATAATACAACTCATCTACAATCTATTATTGAGTGCTTGAAAGATAGTTTGTACTCAACCAGACAGAAAGCCTCTCTACAACCCATTTATTGCAGAAGAAAAATTTAAGAGTAGTGTCACATTTTGAAAAATGTTATTTTATTGGCTGTAATTTTTCATGGTACCTGTGGGGACGGATGACAGCTCAACACTGCAATTGTCCTTCAATGTTGATATCCTTTTTTTAGTTGAGACTATCCTGGGAATACATTAGAAGTGATTTATTTGTCCCTGGATCTGTAAAAGGTTTCAGGAAGGTGGAAATGGATGCTCAGCTAGTTGAGAAGAAATAAGAAACGAGCCCAGCATACTTATTTAGACAGGAAACTAACAACCAGCAGGGAATATTTAATCACTTCACATTACAACTGAGCAAGACTTCTGATGGCTCATCTCCTGCTTGCTGCTTGCAATGCAAAAGCCAGGTAGCCCAGCATCAGCAGCCCTCTGCTCCACGGTAATGAGAGATCCTTTGGCACCTCCTTTACACTGTCATCCTCAGAAGTCAAACCTGTAACTCTGTGCTGCATGTGCTGCTGGGACCAATTTTCCAAATGAAGCAACCCTCCCAAGCTATATTTGACTTAATGAGTAGTATTCAATGTTCTCTACCAATGGCTCCTGTTTCAACAAAATCAGCTGGTTTTAAGATGGATACTCACCCTTTTACCATCCATACAGCACACTTATGTTCTGCAACTCTATTGGACCTGCTGACTATCGAGTCAGCTAGAACAACAGCTGGCATTCCCTCAGTCACAGCAGGTAAGATGACAAAATAAGAGAGGCTAAGGTCATAATCGAGCTTTGTAACAGTTTTATATTCATCAGACATCCATCTGAAAGCAGGTGTTCGCTTAAAGAAAAAAAGGAGATATGCCTTTAATTTAAGTAGGCCAAGTTTTATTACTATTTAATGAAATTCAGCCTTTTGGAATAGCACATTTCAAAAGCACCCAGACAGCACTCTGCAGTTTAGCACAGGCTGGAGACTGGGGGCTGAGAAGGATTGAGGCAGTCTGTCTAGACACAACCAAAGGCAGCATCAGAACTTTGCTCTACAAATTATAATGGTAGAAAACTCTCATTTGGTTTGATTCTCAGCAGATAACTCACTAACAACAGTAATTATAATCAACTGTTAGTGACAAGACAAAGAAATAGAACAAGTTCCACAGAATTTCCTGCTTTTGGGTTGTTCAATTTATTGCACCATACCTACACAAGGAAATTGTCTACTATACAAGCCTCATGCACAATCCTTCTCCCTCTCAAGCCCAGTTACTACTACCTGGACTATTCCATCAATGCATTCCCAATGGCACTGCTGCTATTTAAATACTCTGAGCTATGCAGTCCCCCTGTAGAAACATGCAGGTTTGGAAAGAATGCATTAAGATCAGCAGTGCTCATAGCATGCTTTAAACTGAAAAAAAAAAAAAATTAAAACAGAAACAGAATGTCTGAAAAGTCCAAATACCACATGCAAATTTCAGCTACCAAGCTCCACCTCATAGTGCCGCAATGTAGCATGTCTCTAATATATATAAATGAATTAAAATGTATTGTGAAGCATAACTAATCATTCTATTTTTAATACCTTCAGCTGAAATCTGGCCATACTTGGATGAAATATTCCTTGGATGAAATAATCACAGATGCAAACATAGCCTTCTTTACCCAGGCAGAGAGCATTCCACCTGGAACAACACATAACATCACACCCACTACAACACGAGGCCCTGCCCCCATCATGGCTCACACGGACCTGTTACCGACAGAGATTTGTACATCATTTGCAGAAAAAGGACATCAGATTTTATCATGCTGCAAATTATGCTCTTGTGCAACAATAATCAAGTTATACAGTACTTGCAATACACTATCATTTGTTTGTCCAAACTTGATACTTTGGATGATTACTTAAGAACACTTTTCCGATTCATTTTCAAAATACATTTCAAATGCTCAGCAAACATGAACTTACTCCCTTTTTGCTTTACAACTTTGTCAAGTAATTGAATTAATTTTATACTTCAGAAAATTAGTTTCTATTTATGCAGAGAGAAACAAGTTTTTATTCTGAGCGACAATGAAATCATCTTTTCTCATAAAATCTATTCAGATGGAGCCTTCGGCCCCCAGAAAAGATAAAGTCTACTAAAACACTAAGAGAATAACAAGTTAATTATCAAGGTAATGAATTTGTTATCCCTATTTAAAGTACATAAATCACAGGATGCTGATAGAGCAAGCTTGAATATTATTAGGTTTTGTTTGGGTTTTGCTTCCAATATTCAGGGCTACTGTCACAAAACAGAAAGCACAGCTTTCTGACCAGGACCCTGTACAAGAACACAGCATTTCTGTTAACTTCTCTCTTAATTCAGTAGCTTTACTAGGCAAACTGCATTGCTGCCAAATAATTTTACATTATGAAAACAAAGTGCAGTCACAGAGATCCAGAAATGCTCTGTATTTTAGTCTTTAAAATCAAAACATTAGCACTGTCCTCAGATATGCACTCCAAAATTTTCTTTTCTCCCATATACTTGGACATCTTCAAAATTAGACCAAGGTAATTACGTGATTAGACAAGGGAAATAAGCACATAGTCAGTCATTTTAATCTTCAAACTATAATAAAAAAAATATGAGTCTAGACAGTTTCTGTCAAATTAGCTCTGTAGAAGCAGCTGTTTCCTGCAATTGAAGTTATATATTAGGCAAAACAAAGTTGGAATGACTTAGACACTGCCACAAACTGATACTTCAAAAATAAAACAAATGGAAAAAGAATCACAGGCAGCTCCAGACCACTAACATTCCATGGGCAGAATTTATATCAATTTATCTATAACATATAGTTATAAACAAACACATTAATAACAATAATAATTATATTGTTATAATAATTACATATAATTTCAATTTTACTGTATATTGTCACTATATATAGATAATAATATATAATAATTATATTGTTATAATAGCAACACACTAACTATTCCTGTGTAGTTGTAGGTTTTGAAGGACTTCTCCAGAAAACATCACATACAACGTTTAGCTGTCAGGATACTGACTATCCTTCTAATGATACTCTCCCAGGAGCAGTAACTTGTAGGGATGGAACAACCTGGGATGCCTGACAATTCAATAAATATCTTCACGATTTTGGCTCTATTCTGCTTTTAGAAGCATAGAGCCCTTGTAGGGGAAAAAGTTTTTTTGAAACTAAGGGATGAGTTTTTGATTCAACATCGTTCAAGGCCACTCAAGCAGATTTCTGGAAGTCTGCTGCTAAGCTTTTGAGCTCAGCTCTCAAGTGCAATGTGCTCTAAATACATGACCTGCATCGAACTGCTGCCCCAGCAAGCTGTAGCTATTATTCACTTCACAATACGAAGTCCACAGCACTTGAAGGCTTGATCTGCATGATATATTAAATACTTCTCGAACATCACTTTCTGTAGAGAGCACAGCCATCCAAACTATGCACAACACCATTTATCAACTACACCTCACAAAGACATTTTTCAAGTCCTCTACCTCTCTTTCACCTAGATATAATTCTTAGGCAGAACATGGTAAAAAAATTACAATGTTGTGTGAGATACAAACCTACAGTATTTTCTGTCATTGAAGACTTTCCCTTTAACTCCCATTACAAACTCTGTCCAATGTTACCAGCCTTTCTATGATCTCTGTTATTAATAATTTATGGACTGACTCGACGAATTGGAAATTAATTGCTCATAAAGTGAGGAACCATCTCTAAACAAATGTAGCATTACAGTTTGTTTCCAGTGCTCTTGCCTTGATCCCATGTAACCGTACATTTACCAAATTAATTCTGTTAGAGATTAAGGATAGATTTTAGAATTTCAAACTAAACCTATGCATGGCATAAAGTAATGAGACAAATCACATTTCTCCTTTGTTTTAACTCACAAGAAAAATACACATTTTACATCTGATCACAGGACATTTGAGGCCCTCTCAAAACATTGAGACAGTAAAATATTTATTCTTAATTGAATGAAAAAAGATGCTTTCTCAACATACTGGTATCCTACAGTGGTTCTGTCCAAAGAATATTCATGAGGTAACTGAGCAAAAATCTCTTTGAATCAATTACAGTACTAGAAATATCATCAGAATGCTCAAGACTTGTATTATTTTTCAGTATCATGCTGTGAGCACCTGTGACTTGGTGACAACCCATTTATTCGCAGTGCAGGAGACCTGCAAGTTCAAACCTAACTCTGCATCCCAACTCTCTCAGGACACACCTTCATGAATAACAAGCGTAAGAAGGAAAAAGCCCCTCATCAACTGCACTTGGTAATAGACTGATGAACACCTCAAACACTAAAAGCAAAGGCACTAAGAAAGGACACAGAAAAAAAGCTTTGTGCATTGAAGGAAAATTAACACTGTTAAAGTTCAAAAAAACATGGATCAAAAGCTCTTTTTGTCTTCCAGGTTTTTTTAATGCAGTTCAGGATCAAAAGTCTGACCATAACGAGGCACTGCAGTGGCCCAGCCTCAGGAGATGATGGAGGGAGCAGACAGCTGGAAACCATGGGAACTGACTCTCACGGCCAGGAAAAGGTAAGGAAAGGCTGCACATGGCTGCCTCAACTCCTGAGGATCACCTAACCCTCAGAAGAACAAACAGGGAATGGAGACCAACCTGTGGATTATTGTAAAATCAATAAAGCTCCTATGACAAACTAAAACTAGCACAGATCTATGCTGTACATCTTCATAGCCTGCGTGAGTGCAGCAAAAGGCATTTGAAGAATGCAATCCCCCAGTCGGACTAAGTTAGATGCCGAGACCACTGAGAGTCACAGAATTTGGAGCAACATGGAACACAAACATGTTTCGTTGTTTCTCTTGAAGGACTCTGTAAGCAGCAGAGCTAATGCTCATGGTCATCAGGCATTAACAGCACTTCCTGGTCCATCTGCACCACACAAGGAACTGATCTATTCCAACTCTGATGCTGTAACCAGCTCACTGGCTTTTTCTACACAGCTTTGCTTGCAGAGGCCATAATACATTGCAGATAGTCCTCCCTCAAATTTCCACCATTTTCTCCTTATTTAAAAATATGATGTCACATTTTACCAATGTAGCTACAAATGTAGGCCTCATCCTCTTGATCCTTTCCTTCTTCAAGACATTAGAGAACTGTTTGACTTTAGGGTCAAATTAAAACAAATGCGCCAAGATCAATTAGAATCACTGGAAGTTACCGTGACCAAGTTAGAGTCTACTACTTTACTCATACATCAGTGTGGGCTATACCTGGTGCAACTGGAGCCCTGCTTTATTCTTAAAATGACAGATTTCATCTAGTAGGGACAGAGTATGCATTTCCTCACATCCTCTCCCTTTAGCAGCTGCCTTTTTTAAGATGGTAGCTGTGGAAGTCACTGCTACCAGAGTCAATCTGTGTATGAAGTGCAATATGCACACACGAAGGTCCCTCTCCTCCACTAAACTTGCTGAGGGCACTTGAACAGACCTTTGTGTGAGGGCACCTTTCTTCATTTTAGAAGCAAATACCTCTGGAAAGAAAAAGAGAGGCTACTTCTCCCCCTTCCCTTGACATTATTAACTTCCTCCTAAGAATTAGAGAACCCTCCCTGAAGATTCTAAAATGCCAGTTTTTCTTCATAGTTACTTTTCTACTCACATGTAGGTATTTGCATATCTGTGTTCCAGCTCCACCACAGTAATTTTCATAGTAGTTCAGGAACAGCTTTTTTCAGAACATTTCCAGAATTGCCAGAAGTGAGAAATACCTGGTATTTTACCAGAAGCTCATTCCCTCAAGAGATTTCTAGACAACTTTATCAGAATAAGGTTTGCAAGCTGTCTCTTGTAAGTTTTTTTTTACTCTAACAAAAACTACTATTTCTTCAAAAGCAGAAAGTCAGGGCAGAATAAAAATAATGGTAACAAAAGCAGAATAGTTCCTTACCTGCCTCTCTGGTGTTAGATAGCTGTGACACAAAATTTTCATCACAGAAATGATCTTTTATTATAAATAAATAATGACTCTTTTTTCTAAATTAACCCATGTTTTTTGCCAAAATAAAGAGCTATTTACTCTCTGCACCTGAAATTTAAACAGGATGGTATTTCTCACAATGTTCATCTGTTGGGTCACTGACAAAAACAAATTGTGAATGAGATTTGGGATATTTAACAGCAGTCACTTGAATTGTCCCTGAACTGAGAGTTTTTTTTCTTAAGTTTTTGCAGACTTTAACTATAGAGAGATGTGCACTTTTTCAGCACGTCTCTAGCATTATGGCAAAAATTACACTGCTCCCAAGATACAAACATTGCATTATGTTTGATAGAAGTTAATGTGATTTGCTCCTGAAATGGTTTGCAGTCTGTGCAGCAAGCACAAACTCTGTTGATTTACACCAAGTAAATCACATTCATTAGAATTAAGGAAAACATTTAAAAGCTAATAGTTGAAATAAACTGAAGAGGTTTAGAGGCCAGACTTGCCTTTGAAACATAATTTTCCTATCACTCCAGTATGCTCTATAATATTTGGGTTTATTGTGATCAGAAGAGGAAAAAACCCAACTGTATTAATATTAACACTGGCTAACAGTCAGTTGTTTTCTGAAGCAAAGCCAGCAGATGAATCAAGTACAGTGTCAACTACATAGAGCCTCTACATCAGGGACGAGACAGTTTGGCAGGAGAATGATGGGAAATTGTGGGAATGTGATCCAAGATCTTTTTAGCTAAACAGCATGACACCTTTTTATTAGACTCAGACAATATTGGTAATGCAGGCCTGTTATCCTGCATTATTGTGCAAGATGAGCACATGTGCAGAGTCACAGATAAAAACTGGGAAAATTGACACAGCTGAGCTGCTCTCTGTGCATTCTCGGTACTGTCTTTGATTTTGGAAAGGGACATGTAGTTGGATATTTGAGTTCTTCATAAAATTGGAATAAACAACACAGAGGCACTACAAGAAACACATTACAAGAAAGCTGGTTTATTCCCCTTAACTAACACAACCACCACAAAACCAGGACTTCCTGGTTCCCTGTGCAAAATGTGAGAATATAGACTGAAATCTAATATGGGGCATTACTCTGAATACAAGGAAAAGTCTTCATGGTTAGAAAGGGTAACAAAAACTCAGAGTCCACTGTCAAGAAAGCAAGATGCACTTCCACAAACTGCTGAGCAGGCCACATTAAACACTAAATGAAATCCAGACTCTAAGTACCCTGTGGGCTAGACAGTGGAGATCCAGGAAAATCCAAATCTTCCTGCTTTTTCACAGTAAACAATTCAAACTGGCTTTTCCTCCTCATTCCTGTATGTACATGAACTTCATTAACAAACATGCATCAAAAAGGTGCTTGAGGACAAACCAGTAATTGCTCTTTTATAACAAATCAGAAGTTACTGAGAAAATCTTCTATAAACAGTCTGTCAAAACAAGTCCCTTAAGGATTAGCAGAAGCTACATTCTGTCACAGATATTTTTCTCTCAACAGCAGTAAAATGGCCTTAGTATCAGAAGATCTTAGAAAATATCCTTTCCTGCTCTCAGAAGGGGTCTCTGAATAGTGCTGCCTTCTTCAGAAGCACAGATTACATTTCTACCATTTTGTTTTTATAGAGGCTCTACTTTTCACAGCAAATACAGCATTTAGCAACTACTAGAGCAACAACATGGATTCATTCCTCATTTCACTGGTATTATTATTGGCTAGGACAGTACCTTTAGGAACATTTGCCTAGCATCAATGAAAGGCAATTAACAACATTTGAGCTAGCTACGTATTTTCAAATAATAGCCCACATTATGTCTAGGGAATACACAGAGTTAGATTATTTATTTTTTTCAATGCAGAAAGAGTACAGAGTCATCTTTGCTAGCCATACAAGTCAACATTTGCTCTTTCAATCTGTAAGAAATTTTTGTGGAGGACTGGTTTTAAATAGTCAGAATCTTGACACATGTCAAAGCCTTTCAAACTCACAGTTTGAGAAATTAATATTTAACATGCTGTCAATGAGGAGCCATCATGTTTATTGCCTTAAAGTAATTTGGACAAGTCTTTCATTTTGACTTGTCACTTGAGCTTACATCACTAAGAGAACGCAGCATCTGTCTCACTTTGAGCTGCTGGGAAGTAACTGCCATCAACAGGCACTAGGAACGACACAGGAGTTCTCTCTCCACAGCAAATGGACCAGCATGTGCCAGCACCAGCACAGCCACATTCACCTCCTGGACTGGAACAATAGGTGTGCTTTTTGCAAATGCTTTTCTGACTGGAGTTTACCAAGCTTCCCTGGATAGTATGCCCTGAGCACAAATTGATAGCGAGACAAAAAAGCACTCCCATGCTTAGCTTATGAACAGACCCCTGGCTGTTCACTGAATTGGAGCCTTTTTCATCATCACAGAATTGGCAGTATTTCCTATGTAGAAAGGGAAATCTCATCTTGACACCAGCTACTGCACATGGAGAGGGCTCCACACACTGCTGTCCGCCAGCCTCCAGAGCACGGCTGCACTGTCACTTGGAAAGCAGTGTCACATGAAGTACCCACACAAACACCTGCATTGTCCATTGGTTTTGTACCAATCTTCAGCTGCTTGTAAAAACCATACACTTGTAGATGTTATCACACCCTGGTTCATCAAATCAAGCAAACGCATGAGTCCAACAGATTAACTGCCTGAATTCATGATACTCAAGTTAAGTTTCTGCTGTTTTTTTTCCCTAAACATCTCATGCAATATATATTTTTATCATTAATATCTCAGAATGCTCAAGAGAGTCCAAACTACAATGCAGAACCTTTCCAATGTAAAGCTCAATATAGAAATAAAAATAACTTATACACAGAACAGATTTAACAACAGTAACTTATTGTTATTTCTTTTTGGTATTAAAAAGAACATCTATGGGTTGATCATGAACAGGTCACCAAGTTCAGCATTTGTGATTAGTTGGCTCACTTAGCAATTCTGGAACTGATGAATCATACAAAAGACACTCTTTAATCACATACAAATCCTTCTGGTGCAAATACTGATGGCATACAACGCCAAAACATTGTTTAATAGGAAAAACCAAACTCAAAACTTTAAACCTTATGGTTTCTGGTTTTCAACATCTTAAATAAACATGAAACGTAAATGTTTTTCCTTGAAAAAAACTTGCTTCTGAAGATCTTGGGAAGACAAGCTCAACTGGCTACTGACTGACAAGAGACTGTCAGCAGGTCAAGTCTCCCAGTGGTCAGCGCCACTCTGACAGAGGTGTGAGAGACATATGTTGGACACATAAACCTGTCTGACAGAGAACACAAGCATCCAGCTTAATGTGGCTACCAGGAGCACTAACACTTGCAACACTTATAATGAATCTCTAAAATGGGAACAGACATCTCTTCAGGATCTTGGCTGCTCCACCAATCCATATACTTGAACATCTACTGGATAAATCAGAAATCTGAAGAATTTGCACAAGGTACTGTCTTAATCCACATACATTAAAGAACTTTTTTCAGCACTGCCTAAGCACTTACTCTAATACAAACTGCAAAGTGTTTACATAAGCTCTTCCATTCATATATAATCTTTTTTAATTTTTATGGTGTATTTTCCAATAATAAACTCTATAAAAAAGCAAACAATATATATTGTTACAGACTAATTTTTTGCAGCCCAAATTCTACAGCTGTAATCCTTAAACTTCCTGAGAATTTGCCAATAGATGCAACTAAATGAGCTAGTGAATTCTAAGCTGACGAGTTCTAGGCATCCTTCTCAAGTCAACACAATCAACAGGAATGCGAAACTGTCAACTACAACATTACAGATTTGTTCTAATTGTAAAGCTGAATGCTACACCTCAGAGAGACCCTACTAAAAGCAAAGCACATTCTCTATCTACTTCTCTACTGCCAATCACACCGTACGTGTTACTCTATATTAAGATGTGCTTTTCTTCAGGCATCCCTAAGGGGAATCAAATTAAAATGCTTAAGACATTTACTGGTTAAAGATGTTGACAACGTAAATTTTCGCCACTTAGAAGTTCCAAGTTCAAACTGTTCAGATATTTTATCTTTACAATAAAAAGCTTCATTGGGAAACCGTATCAGTGGCCTAACTTTAGATTCAGAAGTGAAGCACTCTCCTGAAGGACCTGACTTCCTTGAGATACTTCATAACATCTTATACTTAAAAACCTCACCTCACACCCTTACCAAGGCAACACACGGTCCTAGAAGCCACTGGTTGGTTGCCTTATCTGAAGAGCAAAAGAGACATTAGAATTCCTCAAAACAGTGACAATTCCTTGGTTATTCTACCTTAAAAACAAGAAATCAACAGAGAATTCTCCTTGACTAAGTTTGTAAGCTGATTCTATATCTGCAAAATAAATCACAAACTTCAGGTTTTTTTCTGATTCATCACTAAGTTGACATACATCTCAGAACATCTGATAAATAATTTTCTGAAGCATTAATAATTATGGCTTCCCTATCACAGACTTCAAGAGAAAAACCCCACTGTCCTAGATTTTAAACAAAACATCTTGTGATAGGCAGTGAGTTAGTGAAGCACAGTCAGGCTTCGAATGTGAACCATCCTGTTTGCATCAGCGGGCAGCTCTTCAGTTCCCAGCTTCTCTAAATCGTACTTTCATCACAGACTCGGCCTGGATGATGTGCACCTCTCCCTAAACTACCTTGGATCAGGTACAGCAGCTACCTCAGGAAACTCAGGCCCCTGTACCTCTCATCCTACGGGAAGTGCAGAGCCTTTTGCTGTGCTCTGACTTGCAGGAGCACATCTCAGTGTTCCAGTAAGCTGAGACCATTCTGATGCCTTCTCACAGCTCAGGCACTGTGCTGCTGCAGCGTAGGCTGTGCCCTCCTTGAGCAGCATTCTAGTTACTGTCAGAGTGCGAGTTGAGCTCCTTCCCCTCAGCTCAATCTGGCTGCAAGCAGGGATCAGCACAGAGAATCAGGTGCACGACAAGAATGGGGCACAGAAAAGAATGCAAGTAAGAATGCAGACAAATTCAAAGTGAAGCTATAATATAAGAAACTAAGAATTTCAAATAATTTCCAGAAATTGAACAGAGGAGTCTTATATGAATCCTCATCTCCTTTATTGAGAAAAATATCAATAAAATCCTTGAATAAATCCTGATCATTAGTGAATTCTGAAGCAACAAGGTTACGTACTGAGCAAGAGCTCTGGAATGCGTTTATAAAGCCTCTCAGGTGGGAAAAGCATGACTTTTATCTAACAGAGCTCTGAACCAAGGCCTGCCAGCCTTCACACTACAGATATACTCAGCTAGAGCAAGAGCACATAACTGGTATTTAGAGACACTCTGAACTCTTGCACCTGCCTTAGAAAATAGTGGAATATCAAAATCACAAAGTCACAACCTGAAAAATTTAACTCTTAGAAGAAGAAATTCAGAATATCTTTGTTGGTTTAAAAGAACAACAAATGACAAAAAAGAAAAGTAGAAGCAACGTAGGGATTGGCAGATACTGGTTCTCTTCCTGTGACAGTTATGTGTGCTTGGATCTTTTTCAAGCTGGTTACAAGAGTTTTTTGTCAGACGGACAAAAGACTTCAGACTTCAGACCAATTTGCAAACAATTTCAGTTGCCTGCTGCCTTATAGTTCTCTATTTCAGCACAATAATTCATGGGTTTGGCACATTATAGAGAGCAAAATTGTCAAGGGACATAAATACTTGTATTAAACAAACCATCCCATTCCACAAGAGGCTGGACAGAGTCCATCCTCTGATACACACCAACTGCAGTGTTCTACTTATCATCTCTATTTCTGTTCTCATATAGAAGGCTCCCCGCTCACATTTCATCTACCATCTTTTAATGTCAGTTTATTAAATTTCAAACAGGCCAGGTAACTGACTAATTTTGGTGATATTTAGGCTCAAAATAAGAAGGAGGTAGTTAAATAAGAATAAAATTATTTACATTAATAGGACTGCTGAGGCACTGAAGTTATGGAAAGAACTACTACACCACACAAAATATATCTGGAATGGGAAAGTGCTGCACCAGTGGAAAATACATTTTATGGCCTTGGCTTACTTTGAGATTACTAAACCATGGATGCTTTGTACAGTTATTTACACAGTCCCATGATGTAAGAAGCTTTCTATTAAATCTGAACGGGGAAAGTTTTGGAGTAGCAAAGCTAAGTAACACACCCTCGGATACCAGAACATTCCCTCTGTGGAGGGGAAGCTCAGTGCTACCAGTTTGAAAGCTCACTGAAGGCTGCACAGGGAGTTCAGAAACCTCCTTCGAGTAACGATCATACCAAATCTTCTCCTCTTAAACAAGTAACTCAGTTCTTTCAGAGGACTTTTATGGATTTCAGGAGCACTAATAGCAAAGTCTTTGTGTGTGAGCAAAAGCGGCCAAGAGCATGAATCCTACAAAGACATTCAGTGAACAGAGATATGCTGCACAGAAATCTTCCACTTGTAAAGAGAATGTGACAGGTTTTGTGGAAGGAAATTTCTTGCACTTTTTACATAAATGTCCCATCAGCAGATATCTGAATTAACAGTCACTTTTGTACTAAAAAAATCAAAGTAAGTGATGAAAACATCCCCCCCTCTTCCAGATCAAAACTTCGTTAATCAATTACCTTTTTACCCACATCTCTTAACAGCTTTAAGGTAATCAAATCAAACAGCTCAGGTAATTTAAACGACTTCTATGCAATGAAACTGATTGTCTGAAAACATTTTTCCAATACTTGAAATAATCTAAATAATTATGCTTTTTCCTCTAATACTTTCAATAATCTAAATAATTATGGGGTTTTTTAAGAAGTTGAAATTACCCAAATTCAATCCTTGACCTTATTAAGAGTTTGAGCACCAAGCCAGCTAAAAAAACTGGCTGATTGCTGAATTATCTCATTCTGTGCAACCAAAATTACCACAAACTCTCACAGAAGCTTTCTGAGATGTTCCAATTACCAAACAACAGTCATGAGAAACTGCTCTGCTGCTAAGTTCCCAGTCAGCACCTTTTGAAAGATGGATTGTTTAGAGATGACACAAAGAAAAAGAAGAATCTGAGAACAGAAAACATTTAATTATAATTATTCACGTTCAGAAACACGGCATGCTTGCCAGAGTCCCTGTGCAATTTGAAATATACCTTATGTTTATTCACACCTTACAGGATACTTGTTTGAAATAAGTTCCTGGTATGAATCTCTGAACACTTTCTACAGGTTTACACAGTATTTAATTGAATGACAGACCAAAGAGATATGGTGGACCCAGCTATGAGAAAAGCAGAAGACAGAAACAAACAAGCTAAAAACCCACAACCCTGAATAATTTCTAGGCTAAGAATTCCTGTGTTACTTTTCTTTTTCAAACATAGATATATATCTGCATATGGAACCATTCACATCTGCTTGAAACAAAAAGAACAGTGCATAAGTAATTAATACACCAACTGAAAGGAATGTCTACAAATCCTGGATTTGGACAGCAAAGATGACCATTTCCAGAGATTATCTAGAGCTCACTATCAATCTCTGTGCTGCTGCCACTGCTTAAACCTGTCACTATCAGTTTTCATGTCCCACGGCTACTAACCAATGAGGCTATCAGGAATAAACCATTTTGAACTAAAGCCATGCATTTGGAGTTGCAGTTGCACATAGACAACACAAGCTTCAGCTGGAACTACTTGTTCCTATAAAAGTGTATCCCTCAGAAGAGGCGATGCCAGATAAGGAAAAGATTCAGCAAGAAATATAGAAAAAAACAAACTTATATAAGAACAAACAATGGAGGTTGTAAACCTCTTTAACAATTTCCCCGCTCATGTAGGTGGCTACTTCATTTATTTAAGAATAGACCAAAGAAACCAGAAATCAAGGCATGAAAATTAATTTAGTCAGCTGGAGAAAGCTCTGCTCTTGCAATAGTATGGCTTAGGGCAAAAAGTGACAAACATTTTGTTCTCAGTTACACATTTCTCTGTAGCAACTCCAGCAGATTAAAGGTACAGTTGCCCAGACTTTCGCATGAAGCTTCAGTTACCACTGGAAGAAAAAGAAGTTCTAAGTTTCAATAAAAGAACTTCAGGTGCTGAGAGACAGTCTTTTCCTTGGCCTGATTACTTTATACTCTAAGATTAAAAACAATTAAATAAAAATGAGACAAGCGTATTAGAGAGATGGATGAAGTCTTCCCGCAGACTGGCTCCAGAAAGAGGCCCGGTCGGACAATAAACCCCACACCCAGCACGTCCTGCCTGCAGCGATCCGGTTTTGCCCAAACCGCCCCAAACGCAGCCCCGGGACCGCGGCGCTGCCTGGCGCCTTCTCCGTGCCGCCACCTGGCGGCCACCGCCGGCAGCGCGGCGGGGCGGGAGCGGGCTGGGCTCGTCCCCCGCCGCGGAGGCCCGCATGGCTCTGGGGGCTGCGTGTCTCGCTTCCCTCCTCCAGACTCTGTCCGCCGAAATGCAGAAGCCATTTTTAACTGTACCTTTGTTTCTGTGTGATTACAAAAGCACACCGGCCCTTCCGGAGCGCAGAACTGCGCGCCCCCGGTTTGGCGCTCGGCGAGGTGACACCTCTGCTCCCAGGGCGCGCAGCACCAGCCTTCCCACGCGCGCAGCACGAGCCCTTGCAGGGGCAGCTGCCTTTGGGGGTGCCACAGTTCGAGACCGGCAAGGCTCTTAAATGACCCAGCGCTGCCATCTCCGGCCTCCAGTCACACCTTTCTTCCCCACCACTGTCATGTCAGAGGTTAAGAGCAACTAAGAAAGACTAACGTTATTTCTATTTTGTCTATAAGAAAGAACTACAGTATGGATGTTTTGAAAGGAGGTTCTGACACAATGAAGAGCCTGTTTTGTCATGTATGTGAGTTTCAGACACGATTTTCCCCTTCCTCAAATGAAAGCTAATGAAAGGAAAAGGTTGCACCTGTATATAATCTCTACAGCTCTTTTATCAGTCAACGGGTTTTTTGCTGCCAATGAAAAACAATGTTCTTTGATAAAAAAAAAGAAAAGGCAAAGGCATCTTTTTCTAACACATTACATTAGAAATCCCTAAAAAACCCCAAATCAAACCAGCAATGTCCCACAAGCAGCAGCCAGCACCCAGGAGAACGAACACAGCAGCTGGCAGTGACCAAGCAAATGATTCAATACAATGTCAGTGTCCAGTAAAAACAAACCCCAAACCATAGTTGTTTTGTTTTTTCCACATAAAGAAGTATCAGGAAATAAAAAATCTACTGTTTTGAAATCTAACCAAGCATCGGAAAGAAAATCCAATACTTTCTCTTCACATAACTACCCAGCTTGGTTGGCCACTTCAAAAATCTCATATTACTGCTAGTTAACCAACCATGTAATTCTAATTTGTTATCACAGAGCAGGTACTGTACATGCTTATTTAGTCCATCCACATGACAGGGTAATTTGTAGTTATATAATTTCATGGTAATTATAGTTGGAATTACGATGTACAAACTGGGCATTTCCAATGTAATTATCAAAAACTAGAGGCTCAGTATTGACATGATTAGTGGAACCCTTGCAAAATACAGTATTATGTAAGAGTGACTTGGAGGTTGTTTTTCCCTCCTCCTTTAGCTTTGTAATCAATGAGGAACAACAGTGCAGAAAGCCAAAGATGCAAGCCAATATTTTGTGGTGTGGGTGGCACTTACCTCCCATGAGCTGATTAAAGTTGCTGATTCTGCTCACATTTGTTATCAAGGATGACACAATTGTCCAAATGTTACTCCTCCACTGTAGAATTTTAGTGGATAAAAAGAAAAATTATTTTCATTTTAGACTTTAATTGCTGAATTTGAAAACAGACACCAGTGCTTACCACCCTTCTTTCTGCTATATTCATTACTACATATTGCTTGGTTTCTACTTGTGTCACAGACACAGGACACAGAGGTAGCTGTGGAAAAAAGCAGCTTCAACATCTGAGACACAGACATGTCACTGCTGTACCTGCCTCATTTTTGTACAAGTGGTCCAGGAATTAAAGGGCCTATCAGGCTATGTAAATTCTGTAAACTGTTTCTCCCCAGTTATCTTCAGTTTGCAGTTCATGGTCTCGTTTGAGAGAGTTAATTGAGGGGAGCATCTCCCAGGGTTAGAGTACTTGAAGCCCAAGAGATGGTGCTGTCTTCATGTGCTGAGATGGCTAAGCCTTTGTATGAACATCTGGAAATGAAGCCCTAGGCACAGGCAAATATGCAGAATATCATTTCAAGTGTGCCAATAATATGATCAATAAAAATAAAAGCTAAAAATTTGAAAATTCACAACCATCTCAGGGTTGAAAATTCATAGCAAACAACAAAAAAGTGTTATCAAAGTCTGCCTATTATGGACAAAGATAAGATATCGTGTGTGAACTTTGAGTCTCATCAGCAAGGATGGAAAAATAGCTGGCATAAATTAACTTGAATGCAGTATTAAACTAGAATTATTTCACTACAGCTCCTCATCTCATACAGATATTCTACCACATGCCATGCTGCAAATGTATACCAATGGTTGCAGCAGTGAGCCAAAATGAGTGTACTCAGTCAAAATCCTGGAAAACTGACAGCCAGGGAAGACTGAAGGAGTGGTGAGGAAGGAGCAGCTCCACAAGGCTATTTAAGGGAAAGTTCCTCACTCATGAACCTGTTTATTGTACTAGTGGCCTATGTTATCACAAGCAGTTTTTAATCAAAAATTAAAAAGTGGGAAAGATGATCTGTCAATGAAAACTTTGAAGGAATATCTTAATGCTCAATTTGTTTGATACTGTAAAAAAATAAATAAATCACACACTGTTGTAACTGAAAAAAAAAGCCAGCTAGCTGACGAGAAAATGCTATAGGAAGGGCACAACTACAAAATGAAAAACAAGATCTTTCTAAGCACCAAGCTCCCAACCAAAAGATGGAGAAGAGAGAGCAAGATGCTGTGCTGGAGGTTGTTCTGCTCTACTTCAGTAGAATTGGATGTTAGTTACAGCTGTTTTCAGAAGTAATGGTTGAAACTAGCCTGCAGCAAACTTTTTTTCCTACTTGCTTTATTTGTCTCAGACTTTTCCTGTCTGTGTGGTTTCCTTCTCCTTGCTCCCACTCAACCTGCAAGATTCCATTTCCTGGCTCCAGAAGGAGCTGCTAATACTTTGGCAATACAGCCTCTGGTGTGAAGCTCATAAAAAGGCCTGTAGGCTACACTCACATTTAAGTTACTACTCAAAGGAACAGAAGAGGCAGGGTGAGCGAGACAGCAGCAGAATGCTTTCCAGCACTGGACAGATCCCTAAGAAACCAGTTTATCAGGCTGCCAGATTACATTTCAGCTCGGAACAGAATGTAAAAACATTTCTCAATATTTAAACATGAAACCTATCCAGTGTGGAACTCTTGCTGTAGAAGGTGGGAAACACGAGCAAACTGGTCTGTGCCAGTTTTCCCTCTGGGTTTTCCCTTGCTGTGGGGCGCTTTGGGGACTAGGGCAGGGGAAGGACCCTGGTAACACATCAAGTGATAAACTGAAACCCTTTCAGACCAGGAGCTATGCTGATACCCTTATTGGCAGCAGTGACTTTCCTGAGGAATTAGGCACAGGAAAGTAACCAAGAGAGACTGCCGCCACTTACCATGGGACTGGGCTGCTATTTGAAACAGCAAACAACCTTGTATTTTGGGTCTGATGCTCCTTTGTTCTTAATGACCCCATTCTCTAGATCCAAACAACAGCAACAAACCCCTTACAATTCCATCTTTCTTATGATTACAAGCCAAATCATATTGCTTTTACATCACCTCGAAGAGAAGGCATTAAAGACCTCCAGAGAAATGAAAGAGCAGCATCTGTTCTTGGGCAGACCTGCCGACAGGAGCAAGCCCTTCACGGCAGCTGTCCCACAGGCATCACCATCTCCGGCCACGCCGCTGCCCAGGAGGTTCCACGGCCCACACAACACCAGGACACACCCCGGAGTGGGTGACAGCCTGGCTGCTGTACCCACCCGCACCTGAAGCGTGCTCTGAGGCCGCTTCTGCAGCACGCAGGTGACAATTCCCCGGAGCTAACAGAGAGCAGTGCTATAAATAGCGTATTCCCAGTGCCTCCACATGCACAGTGCCACTACGCTGCTTTAATTCTTTTATCAACACCGTGCACAAACAGCAGAGAGGAAGCAAACCTGACAGGGACAGTGCTTATGCTGTTCTCATCCACAGCCCTGGAGAGAAGAGTGGGCTCTGCCGGGCACAGAAGCACCAGCGGGCTGTGAGGCCCTTGCCACCACAAGCTGCCATCCTGTTTCCATACTCAGTGCAGAACTCTGGCACCCTCCAGTGAGCCACAGCCCAGCTCCTGTGCAGTTTCAGCACCGTCCCTGTCACAGCAGAGTCATGCAGCCAACAGCACGGCCAGTGCTCAGCAAACAGCACTGCCCATGGGCTGCACACACAGCATGGAGGCTCACATGGAAACCACGGACACTGGACATCCCAAGCCCAGCCACAGAGGCCACTTTTCTACTCAGAGACACGACCAGTCTTCCAAGGGGCAGCAGTGAGGAGCTGCACACATAGGAACTGGGCATCACTTACCAAGAGCTTGGCAAAATACAGTGTCATCCCCACTGACAGAATGGCACACAGGAGAGGTTGCCCCTGCACCATGAAATCCTTAAAGGGGAACATAAAGACACTGCACCTATATTTCACTTGAGAGGCTGGAAAACTATCAGAAGAGGAATTAATTTTCATTACCTGGTTAAATTCTATCCCTGCCTAACCACTTACTCAATCTCTAGCTAAGGCAAAAGTAAGGCTTTGTTTCACACCTGAAAAAAAGACATAGACCAAAGCCGTGAGGTTCAAGAAGTTTGACTACCCACAAAGTTGATTAAAGAACTCTGTCAGAGTGAACCTCAGATCTCTTGACATCCAGCCCAACTACTCTCTCTTCTAGACCCTACTAACAAGGGACCTGTCACTCGCTATTTTAACTCTCAGCCTTGCCACTACAGAAGGACCTGTCCCCTTTGAGGGGGGCCTGAACAACAAATCCATAAATGATGCTGCTCATACTGCCATGGAAATGTGAGAATTTCACATGGTATTCTCCAGCAAGGAGCTGAATGATTATCTCAGAACCCTTTGATAGGAAAACATGCTCCTTTCTTGGAGCATTCTGTTTTTTCTCAAAATAGTCATGCATGATAAATACTCTCAGGCATCAGTTTACTTAATTTTCTTTCAGAACAGAGCTTGTTAGAACCACTTCAGACTCAGCATCAAATCTATAATTCTTCACAGAAACAAGCCTGTCTGCCTCAGTATTTATCTGCTGAAGATTTTGTTCTCTCTTTTATCATCCCCCACAATGACTTACAGCTATATTTTCTGCAGACAACTCTTGCACAAGTGTAAAGAGCCACTCGCTCAGATCCTGTACCTCTCCCTTTCCTGCTTACACTACTCCTCAGAGAAAATGCCTACCTATGCTGCCACAATAGGATGTTTGGTAACAAGACCTTGCCCTTAGCACTGGCAGAGAGCTAGAAGGTTCCCCAATGAGTGTGTTTCTGAATTGGGCATATATTGCCCCAAAAGAACAGAATTTTGTGTTGCTGTACAAACGTGATACTTTTGTGGTGTCACTCCAGCATCCTTCTTTTTCACCCACTGTATTATCAGAATGTCGCTCCAGGAAAGAGAGTACTAGGAAAAAGCAGGGAAAACTGCTGTTAGGGAAGCAAGAGATGGTCAAGTTCAGAAACACAGGCGAGATGCTTGCCTTCACGTGGGATTGATAACCCACACTTCAGCAATGCACAGAGCAGCACAGATAGAAGGATTAAAGGTGGAAACACAAGACAAACATCCAGGCTTTTAACTGGGAGATCCAGGAGGACTGAACAGGAGTGTTTCTAAGAGGACTGAGAACAGTTGCTACAGTTCTGGACTGGTCTCTTACAGCAGCCAGTTTTTTTCAGTGAAGAGTACACACATGCATATATTACTTTACCTTTTTTCTCCCCATTTTTGTTCTCTGGTTCAGGTTCCAGCCTAGTGGAAACGTATTGTATGATCCCCCTGCTGTGCTACAAGTCTCCTTTTTGGTTCAATTAGCGAGCCATAAATAACACGATGAAGGTGTCAACAAAGAGCATAATTTATCATAACTTGTCAGAGGAGCGATTCTTAGGAGGAGAACACTCATTCACAGTCTGGTGCAACACACAAAGATGTATTCCTTGCCTGGTACCTCCCTCTACTCCCTTGGCTTGCCAAAATTCATCTTGTGCTGGAACCCTCACAGGTGTACCACTTTGACAAATATGCTGTGAAGTCTGGTATTCATCACAGGCAAGTCTTTGTTGAGAAGGAGGCAGGCAAGAAATAAATTTGTTTTAGAAAGAAGGTGCTTGTGATTCAATGTGCTCAGGGGTATGGGGAGAGGCAGATAGGCTCATTATTTTTAACCTCCCTGTGTCTGCAAGAGAAGAAAATGAGGTAATGTAGTTGATGTGACATTACAGTTTCTGACTTCATTACTTGCTGCCTGGTTAAACAAGCACCTAGGTAATTACTACTGCTGCAGTCTTGCTTAGCTATGCTTTTGCCTCACACTTGCCTCCAATAGGAAGGGCAATTGATGGCTGACAGTGCATTTTATGGAGCGGAATTTTTCCTCATGGCCAAGTCCTTTACATAAATTAAAATTCATCAGTTCAAAGGTGATTCTTACAAGGCCCAACTGGATATGAAGCTACTAAAGCCATTTTGGACACCCAAGGCAGTACTGTAAGCAGACTGAAGCAGAGGAGAGTCTCTCAAACAAGATTGAGAGCTGGCTTTATCCCTATGCAAGGGTAAGAAGCTAAATCAGTCTCACTGCTCTGGATTTACACCACTGTAGCATTACACTTCAAAACCCAACTGCAGTTTTGTATCTTCTCTGTGAACATGAAGTGCAACATTTACTGAATGTGGCCTAAAATGGAGACTCATTCATCCAAACTGGAATTTTCAGCTTACAAGAGCGAAGGCAAATTCAGCTGCACTTGAACCGGATGTCTGCAAGAAGGCAAGCTGCCCATAATAGTCTGAACCAGGCATGAAGATTTATCATTGCCAACAACTAGAGTTTGACATTCTGAATGCAAACTGGCACAATTCTACCAGAGCTGAGACTAAAGGTAACTTGAAAGTAATTTCTTTTTAGAGTGCTAATACAAAAAACCCTCCAAACTGTCATACTGGAGTGGTACGTGCTTCACAGTCTTTTAAGTGTGATATAGAAGGAGAAGCAGAAAGCTCAGCAGTAGAACATAAAAAAAAAATCCCCCAAAACTACCTGGATATGATAGAAATATTTGCTGGAAAAAAAAATCAAGACCAAAGCATTTTACTCCTTGATCTTTGGACTGACCAAATAACGTTCTGATAGTAAATGTCAGCCCCCTAACCTGTTATCCTACAGGTTTGAAAAGTCAGTGGGCTCTCCCATCTCTCTGAAGAACATGCAGCTTGCAAGCAGAGGCTCTTCTTCAGCAAAACTGCCCATTTCTTTTAAGCATTGAAACTCTTATAATTTAATACAGTTCTCTTAATTTTGTGCTTTTGAGATTGACCTAGTGCTACCAGAGTGTTTTTATTAAAAAAAGAAAATGAGCTTTAAAGTGGCTACAAAAGCCAAGCACACAGAAAGGCACAGGTAGCCTAGAATTGTACACTTGCTAGAAACTTTCATCTGCCTTTTCCTTTATTTTTTTTTCTTAAGAGGAAAAAAAGTTTTGAAACTTAGAGCTGACAGTCTTTTGGTTCAATAAATACCTAATTAGCATAACAAAAGCAACATGCTAAACAAATTAACTTCTGTGGGGTCACAGTGGCCTCCCACTGACACAGATCCAGGCAAGCATTTATTTTGCTTTGTTCTAAAGGTTGCTCTGGTTTGTTTGAGTCTCCACTCCCTCACATAATTTACTACCAGTTTCCTACAAGACAGAGCTGTTCCACATTAGAAATACTTCTAAAAGCAATCACCTCTAAGAAGTTGGATGTAGCTCCTGGTTCTTACCTAACACAACTTAAAAATCACTTGGCAGAAAATTTCTGGAGAAAAATTGCTTTCCAGTGACACAGCAAGGGCATCAGCTCCTTATACACCTCTGATAATTCAGTGCAACGCCATTTTCACCACAGTACAAGCACCTCAGTCCAATTTTGCACATGGCAAATATGCTCCATGTTAGCACATGAGAACATGTAGGATCCTGAGCAAGGATTTCTAGAGAGAGCCAAAAAAACCTCTAAAAAATGCCTCATTGCAAACTGCTCAAACGCACAATCTGCAAAAATATTTGGATTTGCAGGACACATACCAGGTTTATGTAAATATGCACATAGGGATAAATACATGAAGGATATGTGCTAATGCCTTTAACTGGAAAAAAAGCCCCATCATGTTCTAAGAAAATCTTTTGATCAGAGAAATGTTATCTCTCAGCCCCCTGTCAGAATTAATTAAGGGGAGCATATGCACCACACATGCAGGGCATATGTCCCAGCATGCCTGACACAGCTCCGGAGGTGGGTGGCAGATCAAGCTTTAGGCCATTTCTCTCTCCTCCCTGATCATGGTGCTGACTGGAGTCCAAACTGACTTTTGCCAGAAGTTACAGTTGTGGCTGGCACAAAAACAAGAACTGTATTTCATTTAAGAGTTGGAAAATACTTTTCATTCTGTGTTGGAAGAAAGCTTAAAGCCTTGAGAATGTTGCAGAAGTGCTTTCGAAGAACAGCTGACAGTCTGGTAGCCTAAGCAGATACCTGACACAAAGGTGCCAAACCAAGCAGAAGTGGACCTTGAACTTCACCAACCCTCATCCTAAAACAGCTATAGCTAGAGAGTCAATTACCACCTATATTTAACCCAGTGAAGGATTACTCATTATTTCAAGTGGTTTATTCCCCAAATCAGACTGAGTGGTAGCAGAGCTCATGCTGATTTAAGCATGCCTCTCCTCCCCACACCTCAGAAATCTCACTGGCCATGCTCTCAGGTGACAGCATCCTTCCTTCCTTTCTGGTTGCACAGCAGTGACTAGTCCTTGTGGAAATACTCAAATTGCCATTTTAGGCAATGGATGCTGCATTTCAGTTAAAACAAGATCTGCACACCTTGGGCTCCAAACTGAAATTTTTTTTAAAGTAGGCTTTCTTGCACTTCTCTTTTTTTCCCAAGTACACAAAGAAAGCTAAAATGTATTAAGAATAGTATTTATCAATAGACACCTTTTTATCACACCACAGGCTATGTATGAAGCCAGTGCCTAGCAATCAAATATTGTCTGTTATCTTATATCCACATTCTAAGTACATTGATCCATGAAAAATAAAATCACATGTGCAAGAAAATATAATGTACATTTACACACATTTATTATATACATGTACATGACAGGGCATTTTGTAAAAGCTGAAACAAGCTCCTGTACACATCACAATTGCCTTGAGCTCCATGTATCTGAACTCATCTTCTGACTTCAGCACAGCAGGAGCAAAAACATTTACTTGTAAAACAAAGGCAGACCTGTTTGGAGGAGGACACAATAATCAATTCACATGCCACAGAGCCAGTTAGTGTTGATTTACCACTATATGACCTGTAGCAATATATGTTACATCTTTTGTCAGCAGGAGCTTGGACAGCTGCAGCAACCACAACTTTGTCAGCGATCAGTCACAACCATTCTTGGCAACCTTTTGTTTGCTGCTCATTAAGGTGAATTTATAACAGCAGGACGGAACATTTTCTGGAGACCATCCTTCAGTTCTAAGTGATAATGTTGGTGCTGCTTCAAGTCAGCATTTACCATTAAACTGCCCTATAGATTTTCCTCTCTTGCATTCCCACTCCTAGTTCGTGTAAAGAAGGCAGCCCTTCCTCCAGGTAGCAAGGAAACCCTCTCTGTTGTCAGGGCCTGCATTTTGTATGGCTGTCATATCCAGAAAGGGCTCCAGAAAACACTAAACTCATTTGGAGTGCTGTAAGGGAGCTTACTAAATTGAGTAAGGGAAGTTACTAAATTGAGACTGAGATGATATATGTGCAGGAGATCACAAATTTTTCCTTACAGTACTGGAGGCCTGATTGCCCATCCATGATGCTATCAGACCTGGCAGATATTCCTAAAAATTTTTAATAACTGTTTAACAACTTAATTCCTATCTAATTACTAATAGAACTGCTATATTAGAATGTGTAATTTTTTTTCTTTTTTTGATACGATTAACCCCATCCAAGGTTTGATGACAGACAGGATCCATTTATCATGCCATCAAGAGGCAAGCATCTGTAGTCAGTAACCCGGGCTAGGGCAAAGCCTATCAGCTGCTGCACTAATTACTTCTTGAATGTAGACACTGTCAGCTGCAAGTTTCTAATGTAGCTTTTTTTTCCCCAAATACATCATCCACCTTCAGGAGGGGAAAAAAATAAGTACACTTCCGCACAATTATAAGCTGCCAGTAATCAAGTAAAATACTCCATGCTCTACCTTCAATGTAGGTTTTACCTGGGCCTCTTCCAATCACTGGGAAGACAAAAGAAAGCAAGACTGGCAAAACACACTGATCAGGGCTATGCTGCATAACAACATGCACTTCTGCAGATTAATTACACCAGTGCAGTTGAGACTGGGTTCCATTCCCATATTCACAAGCCTCATTTACAAATTACAGCTTCTCTAGAAAGTTGTGCAATAATTCCAACAAGCCACTTGCTAATCATAACTCCTCGTTTACTATAATTTGAAAAAAAATCCAACACAAGCAGGTCTGCAGTCTAGACTTTTGCTATAACTAAAGTGCTCAGGCAAATGAATACTGCTCTAAAGGCTTTAAAAACACTAAATATTGCAAAACTAATTCATCTGAATCCTCAGATGAAGGCTTGGCATTTTTACTTTCTTGTCTGCATTTACATTTTTAATGACAGATTTCAACAGATTTTATTATACTTTTTATATAAGCAATTTATATAATTTTAAATTAAGAAATTAAGTTTATGAGGAGTGGTTTCAATAATTTTATTGACCCATATAACATCTATTAAACATGCTTTTACTAAATACCAAGTTAGTCTTATCTCACAATCAAGTCATGGAGTGATTTTAAATTTTTTTTGCTTTTAAGAGTGTTTAAATGAATGCTTCAGCTCAAGGTTGGTTTTTCAGTTTTGGGGTTTTTTTCCCTTCTCTCTCTTCACTGATAATAACCAAAGACCAGCCTCAGGTATTTTATTTACAAATCCACCTCCTTCATGAAGCACAGAATCAGGTTGTGGTCTCTTGCTCTCTTCCAGTCACCTCATCAGTCCATCATTAATTTGAGACACCCAAGTCTTCTCTTTTCCCACCCCCAGTAGTGCCTTGTCAAGAGCTGGGGGAGTACCTGGTCCCTGGCACTATTTGCTTGTCTGAGCTTATTGGAATCTGATGCAGGGAGAGCTCTGCTGGCAGGGAACAATGCTTATGGCCACAGAGGAGCGCTCTCTACATTTTTTCCCTGTCATTATCTAGAAAAGACAATTACTTAGAAATTGAAACTATGGATACTCATGTTCATATACTAATGTGGCATTTCAAATGTTACACAATAAAAGCTTACAAGTGATATACAAGCACATGTAAAAGCGTGGTATTAAAGCCCTTATGATCTCTCCCTCCTCTGTGTTTTACAGTTTCAAAGCCCATCTCAATTCTCATCGAGGTCAAGATACTTCATGCTAATATACAGCATGTATTTTTCAGTTTTTCTGACTTATGTTGATGCCAATATTAAGACTAAATGCTAAATTCCCTTAATGAGTAATCATCTGTGAAAGGTTTCTCTGCTCAAACAATGTATTGAAAGTGATTTCCTAAGGGTATTTTTTTCCCCTACACTGTTAATGCAGGAAAAAAGATGTATTTTTTCTAAATGGCACCTAAGGTACCAAGCAGGAGCAAAAAAAGGGAGACGAGAAACATATCTAAAAGACAAGTCTTGAGAAGCAACACACAGGTATGTTATCCTAAGGCCTCCTGGCTTAGCACTGGACAGATCCATACAACTGATCAATCCTAGCATTATCAGTAGTAAACAGTAAATATACAGCAAACCCAGACACACAGTCCCTTGCACATGAATTATGTACCAGTCTTACACTGGTTCCAGTTAGACCACTGAAACAATGGAAAGGTCAGATTCAAACTATCTAAGCATGAACTTTTTAGGAGGATAACAACTGTCTGGGGAAGAAAGAAATGTTGGCATGCTAGGAAGTTAGTTATAGATTAGTTTTCACCAGTTGGACTAAGTCTTCTGTTGGTATTGTTTAGAAAATAGTCACTTAGGAGCAGTATTTCACAATAATTTTACTGTGTCAACAGTCTAAAGGTGGGAGGGGTCACAAGTAGCATGAATAAAGAAGAGAATTCAAATGATCACAAATTGGAGAGTGATATGAAATGAATGGTAATTCAGCAAGGACGAAGGCAAAATGCTCAGCTTAGGTGGTGTAAGGAGCTGCAGAGGGACTCTTTGGAGAGGATCTTTTGCTTCTAAAAGCATCTGAAAGAAAGGTGCTGCTTGGCTAGAAAGATCTCAGAGGAGTAGGAAGTCTGGACATAAGGAAACGTCATTGATCAGATGTCAGAAATACCTGGCATGAGTTACCTGCATGAACAACTACAGACTGTCCATCTCTGGAGTTCAGGTGGGCACACATCTGCTAGTCAGGAATGATTTCCACATAAAGTTGCTATGTTCAGGCCCAGGAATGGCTACAGTGACCTCGCAAGGTACCTCCTGAGTGTACTCACTATTACCTTTCATGTTTGCCATGGAAAACAACACTGGAGAGCACAATAATCTACAAATGATCCTCAAATCACTGCATCTAGATAGATGGCTTATTAGAATAGAAATGGCTTTGATAAGTATCTCAGGGATCTAAACAAACAACCCAGAAGGTTTGTCAGCCACTGACCATTAAAACTAAACAAAGCAAGCAGATGCTCTATATCTTGCAAAGAAATTAGTAATTAACAGCATGGCCTTCCAGCCATGTGCAGAACCAATTATTCAATTACCCCTGGCCAACTGTGAGCTAACTAACAGTATATGAATTTCCTGCCTTATTACACACAGTACCACAAACTCCATTTGCTGTAACACTCCTTCCTTCATTCTTTCTCATGTTATTGTGCAGTTGTAGCTCTGTACATCTCTACTCCAGTACAATCCATCACAAAGACTATTATAAACACTAAAATCATTGTTAATAGTAACTGGACAATGAATAAAGTTTCCATACACCTATAAACAAATAGACAGCAGACAGGACAAAGACATATCTATCTAGATGACGTGCAATTCATTTTTTCAGCTGAAAAGTATCTCCATTAGTAGTGTGAATAAACAAATCAGAACTCAGCTAATTTTTACAAGAACAAGGGATGAAAATGTTGTATCAAGGCTCTCCTACACTCTTTCTTCCAGCAGCTTAATTATGTTATGCACATGAGGATAACTTCCTTTGATAATGTGAAGGCTGCTGCTTTTGGAGTTGAATTCCAAGCCAGTGGCATCAGCTTCTCAGTGGCTGTGATGGATCCCATAATGATGAGAAAGAAAACCTTAAAACAGAAGTGAATAACTGTCAAAGGTACTATAAAAAGCTAAACACAATATTTTTGAAGTACTTCTTAAGCCAAGGACAAGAGCAGTCAACATTTTCAAATGCACCTTATCATTTTTGCAAGTATTTTAAGAGCTTGAGTCCCACAGAAAAATCCATGGGAGTTGGTGCTTGTTTGCACAGCCTCATTCAATTCAAGTTAAATCAAATTAACTAAAGTGAAAATTACTATGTATTAAAGATCATTGAATTCTTTGAAAGACTCCTCATTCAGAAGCAAAGTGGCTTTCATTAGTTTTCATTTTAATTCGTTTTTGCAAGTGTTCTAGTGTTCATTTTGGGAAAACATCAACCTTCGGACTATTTGTCCCAAAAGCACAAAGACTCAGATTAGAACCAAAAGAATAAGAATAGAGGTTCACGAAGCTCTTAGCAAAAGCAAACAAATATTGCAAATAGTGGTTTAATCAAAGACAACATGGCAATTACTAGCTAGATTGTTTACCTGGGCTGATATCGCACACCCAAAACCCAAAAAAAACCCCACTGAAAACAAAGAAACAATTCCCAAAAATCAATCGAACAAACAAATCCTTCACACCTGTTGTAGGTTTGGAATAAAAGCAAAACCCACACACACATTTCCCCCTCTGTTTATGTCCTGAACACAAATTCTTTCAAATGCAATTACACTTTTTACTGAAAAGCTGGACCTGGACGTCCTGAATGTATGACAATGTTTTTCTTCTGAGTATCCTCCAAAGGAGGGGTAGGAAGTGATGGTAGGCTGGGGGATGGCATAAGTGATGTCTGAAGTAAGAACTGAAGTGACAGTAAGATCTCAAATAACCAAGTGAAGTTCTCCTGTAGGTATTTGCATTGCAAGGGTGTCTTAGTCTTGTCAGGATGGCAACCTTAGTTCTCTGGGCAACAAAAATGAGCAGACAACAATCAACACTTTAGTGGGGGGGGGGGGGGGGGGGGGGGGAGGGAAAAGGGGGGGGAAAAGGGGAGGGAAAAGGGGGAGG